>OX456525.1:156418707-156857283 GCA_949748255.1 Eustalomyia histrio
AATCAATAAAATGTCTATGCATATGGCTGTTCGACTTTTATATTTTTTCTATATATTCAAAAAATTTGTAAAAATCCAAAACTTGGCGATAACTTTTGTCAGATCAGCCTAGCTAAAAATAGTTAATTTGCTTTGTTGGTGTATATATACAGAGGTTGAAATCTCGTAATAAATAAACAAAAAATTTTGATTTTATATATATTTATGTATATAAAAACAAAAGGAAAAGTATTACTTGTCAGAGTATAACTAATATTTTTTATATAAATAGAACACTTTTAATTTTAAAATTTTGGAAACATCGTAGTGCGTGTTGGAAAAACAAAATATCCAAGTGTTTCATTACTCAGAGTACAAGAATGGAGCGAAAACTATAGTTTCATTGGTTTTTTGTTTGAGCTCGGTCGGCTGCTAACAAAGACAGTCCTTACTAAAGTAAATTTGAAAAATATAATTAAAATTTTTTTTATTGTATAATTTCTATGAATATGAAAATAAAAATTTACTTCCTTCGGTTACTCAGAAAATTTTTCCTACTAATTAATGTGATGCTTTAGAAAGGGGATAGGGGAGAGATGATGGGTTTAAGTGTTAAGGAAACAGCGAGGGATAGAAAAATTACACATAGTATTTTTGTAACAAACCCGCTGACCTTTTGTGTAGCAGCCAACGCGCTAAATATTACACCACAAGGCCTTTCCCAAAAATTGGATATTATTTTGTGGATATTTATTATGACCAGTGACTTCCAAGCAGTTAAATTCCAAGCAATAAAAATTAAAAAGATGAGATAATATGCATTTAAAAGGAAATATACAATAATTACCCAAAAATATGCACTTCCCGGAATTACAAATATTTGTTTCATGATTTGAATAGATTTCATACAAAATCTGATACTCTTAGGTGGTCTTAAATAGATCTAGTGGGAGACACTATTTATGGATCAGAAAACAAAATTAATTTTTAAAGTCGTGCTATAATACTATTTTCCATTTGAGTGTCCATACTTATAGCTGTACCAGTATCTGGACTTAAAGGGGACCGGCCCTCTTAAACTCAGCATTAAAAGTTCTATTAGTTGTGGAATTTGGAACAAATCCAAGCTAAACTTGAGTTTAGCCTATAGATTTGTAAAACAAGGTGGCATATTTTACTGCATTTGAAGATGCAGGGTAGGTAGGCAGAAAGTACATACTTTCAGTACAACCATTTGTATACAGCCTCTCCTCTATCGAAAATGAAGTTAAATAAATCTAACAGGCGGAATTTTTTTTAAAATTTGGAACCGATCAAGGTGGTGCACCTTAGCATTTTTCCAACCATTAAAACACAATCTTGGTACCCATTGATCAAACAAAAAATATAAATTTCGAATTTATAAAAACTACTAAAAATGTGTGGTGAGCAAATATAAAGTTTAAATATTTGCAAAAACATATGACCAAAGCTTAAAAATACCTTTTTAATTTCAGAATTGTTTTTTTTCAATTTTTGTAAAATCCATAAACTTTACTTTTATTTTCCAAAAACTTGCGCCGAGGAAATTAATCGGTGGCGGCGGCTTAAAGTCGTCTGCGAGCCAAATCTTTATCGGCTAACTTTTAATCTGTTCATACTAAAATCATCTTAGCCCAGTGATGGGCAGTGGAGGTAGTCTATACTGGCGATAAATATGTTGACATAAATTTCAGCCAATGTCAAAATTAAAAAATCGCTAGTAAATAAAAAGATGATTTGCTCAAAAAAATCGAATTTTAATACTTAAAACATAAACGGATTTTTTTGATTCATTTTTAGATATTTAATTATTATTGATTGAATCATTTATTAAAACTTTTCTAATCTCTAAAGCACGCAAATCAATTGCGTGGTACTTTTTTAAATTAAAAAAGTACAAAAAGCACTAAACTTTTAATCCCTTTTTATTTTCTCTCTTTTCAGGTGTTGGTAGCACTGATTTACCAATAACCAAGTTTGTCCACCGCTATTTTTTTGTCTTTGTCGAGTGAAAATTTTGTGTAATATAAATTAAAAAATAAGATTAGTTAATTAAATAAATATCGGTGGTAAATAAATATTGTTCTCTTTTGTTCATCACGCTCTAAATAGCTATATTCCAAATGGACCAAATTGAAAAAATATGTAATTGTAGTGAAAATTTTGTTATTTGTTGTTGTGCTTTGTGCAAGAGTTAAATGAGGGTGTTCACGATCGTGGGTATCCACAATTAAGTTTGTGCAATAAATTCTAGAAATAATATAAAAATATAGTCAAGTGTACGTGGTTTAGTTTAGGTTTGCACCATGTTGTTGGAACACAAAATACTCTTAACAACATTTATAGGAAAATTGTGTTACCGTGTTGACGTATGTGGAAGAATGTTCTTTGCATTCAGCTGAACAAAAAAAAAAGAAAGCCACTCAAGGCCATGTTGGTGTGTTGCTTTGGATAATGATATAAATGAAGTGGTAAGTAGCTTTAATTTTTATCTTTTTAAACAATTTTGATGATCCTTTATAATTATACCCTCCACAAATGTAAGAGCATACAAATTCATAATTTAATGCAGTACAACATGTGAGGTTTTGTTATTAAAATTATATTTAATCTTCATAAAACATTTTTACTAAATATTAATATTATTTCTTTAATATTTCGAAAAATGAATGAATGAAATAAATGACTGCAACAAAAAATTATTCCATGTTTACATGAAACCCTTAATTGCAATAACAGCCTCACATCGTCATGACATGGACTCTATTAAATGATTAATCCTGTGGTATTTCATAGCACGCATTGATCAGAGGTTTTCAATCGGATAATCGCCGTTGGCCTAGATGGCCATTGAATTTCATCAACACTTTGTTGCTCAAACCAGGGTATGTGGAAGATCTTCAAGTTTTAGATGTACTGATTAATAATTATTTATCAACTAATGAAACAATGAAGACATAGGCAATGTTATTTTCGACCTCACATAATTTTGTTCAGGATGTATAATGATCTATTAATGGAGCTTATATTGAGTGTGTACCTTGCGTGTAGTTATTAACTGCAATTTGACATTTAAATATCATATTAGTTACCTAACGTCAAGGGTATTTTTTATTTTGAGGAGATTATATAATACAAATCTTATTATTCCTGTTTATGTCAAGGAAAGAATTGTTCACAGTACTATAATGCATCTTATTTATTTATTTATTTTATTAAACATATGATTACAAATAATATTTTATTACCCTAACCGAGCACTAGCAACGAAGGCCTTCAGCTCGTTGTAGCGAAAAAAGACCAGAGCCTCTGGTGGGAATCGAACCCACGACCCCCGCACTGATAAGCTAGCACGCTACCGAGGCGCTCATAATGCCTCTTTTTCTATATTGTTGGAGGTATTTTCTGGTACTTGGGGTTATATCATTAGGAACATTCAGTTGCTATTTAACAGAGTTATAAGATATGTATATTCAGTACGAATTCGTGAACATATTACAGAACATGTTATTCCTTATCTTGGAATATCGTTTCGTGATATTATTAAAATACGTCTTCTATTATATTTCTATCGAGTTTTTAGTATAAATTGTCCTTTGTTTATATCAATTTTTTTTAGATCTTCTAGTTCTTAAAGTCTAATTACACCTTTTAATATTCCTTGGGTAAGTTGGTCTTTTTATAGGCCCGCGGTATTATTATTTAATGCGCTGCCATTATAATTAAGACAATTCAATTATAGTGATCATGTTTATAAAAGAAAATTTTCAAATAACTTTCAATAATTAAAATAATTTTCTTATTTTTTTGATAATTTTTTATTACAACAATAATTCTTTTTACAATAATTCTTTTTCTGGTTTCAATTGGGATAGCAAAATATTACATTTTATTTATTAATTTCGAAATTTTAAGGTGAGTGGAATATTGTAGTTTATTAATTGGCCTCTAGGCTTTCAAATTACAAAATTTTGAATAAAAAAAGTCTAACGTATCGGCTTTTCCCTGTTAGCATATTGCAGCATAACACTCAAGGATATTTTTGTAAATCCAATGGCAAAAAAACATCCCCACGACAAGGCCACCTGCATGTTTGACTTTCGTTTCGTAAAACTTTTTGAACTCGTTTTCCTTTATGTCTTCTTACATGAGTGATGCTATCACTGGAGACAATATTAAATGTTTATTCGTTACTAAAAAGTTCATTTTTTGACTCGTTCACTGTCCAGCTAATATGTTCATGAGCAAATTAAAGTCATTTCAATTGGTTACGCTTAGATATGGGGGTCTTTTTCGCTGGCCGATAAGCCAACAAAGCAGCTTCAACGAGACGTCGGTAAATGGTTCTTGCACTAACAGCTATTTTTAATTAATTTGCCAATTTCGGACCCAATTTAGAATTTAACTTATTTACGTCTTTTCATTATGATCAGTTTTTTGCGGCCGACAGCCTTTGGTGATAACCACCACAGATATATTTTTTTGAAAACGTGATAAAATTGGAGAAATTGATTTATGTTCTTTATATTTAATAGAGAGTTCTTTTTGAGAAATTCCTTAATTTGAATCGTCTGCAATACGCTTTCACAAAACTTTACAGAATTTACCTGGTGCCATTATTATCGATATTTCGGAATACTAGCTAAACTTTCTTTTCAAATATTTTTGCAACTCATAAAAAATTTTACTTTCTATCAAGTTTCTTTGATCAAAGCAAAACATGACGCTTTTTAATGCATTAAAAACAAGAACTTTAAGAAATGTAATTGTGTTGTCGTATTAACTAACTACTGCAAAATCCGGATAACTAAAAACAAAATCTTAAGTAAAAAATACCAAAATATTACGAACTGAAAACGGAATTTTGAATGTTACTTTCAATGTTTTATCCGGTACTGTATATCAGTTTGTCATTCCTTTTGTAATTCATCGAAATATATATAGGCCCTTTAAAGTATATCGGTGACTCATATTCAATATGATCTATCTACGAATACATAATATTTGAATACATATTTTTTGTGTACATTTTGCTTTATTGCCTTCCAATATTTTATATTTTTTATTCAAATTTGTAGTTAACCCTTTTGTGATTGTTAAATTTTCTGTAAAAATATTAATAAAATTGGAAAGTTATTGTATATTCTTTATTATTGCGATACATATAGATCCTTAATCATTTTAATAAAGGAAAATTTTTAAAAATTTCCAAAATTTTTGCAAAAAATTGTTTATATTTTTTCTTAATTAGTTCATAGTCATGATGTTAATCGCGAATTAAGTAAAGTTCTCCGATGTAAAAGAAAACAAATGAATATTTTAAAAATCGCTAATTCCTTTTAGAATTATTACAGGTGGAACGATTTCAAAATGTTTTTCATCAATTATAAAAAAGAAATGCAATGAGGGTGATAAAAAATTTTTTTATTGCGGTTAAAGTACTTATAAGAATGATAAAAACCTGTAGGTGTTCTTACTACTGTACCTTTAAACTTTTTTTTTTATATTTTGTGGCTGGGAAGCCAATAAGTTTGAAGATGTGATTTTTACATATATTATTTTTTTATATACAAAGAGTGGTTAAATTTTAAGGGCCAATGATAATTGGATATTATTGTCACTTTTTTTTATTATGATAATATGGTATGGTTCAATTATGTATGGAACAAAATATCGGCCAAATGGCCGCCGCGACTTCGGCGGCACACCTCCATCCGATGGTCCGAATTTTCAAAGACGCTGAGGCATAATTGAGGTTCTATGCAATTTATGTGCCGAATTATCTCATCCTTTAGCTCTTGAATTGTTGTTGGCTTATCAGCGTACACCTTTTCTTTCAAATAACCCCAAAGAAAGAAGTCCAAACGTGTCAAATCACATGATCTTGGCGCCACGACGTGAGAGTACACGGCCATTGAATTTGTCGCGCAAAAGAGCCATTGTTTCGTTAGCTGTGTGGCAAGTGGCACCGTCCTATTGAAACCACATATCGTGCACACACATATTTTCCAATTCGGGCCATAAAAAGTTCGTTATTATCTCACGATAGTGAACACCATTCACAGTAACTGCCTGGCGGCCCGTTGATGCCGCCAGCCCATAAGCCGCACCAAACAGTCACTCTTTGTGGGTGCATTGGTTTTTCTCTTGGATTATCATTTGCCCAAATGCGGCAAATCTGCTTATTGACGAATCCACTGAGTTAAAAATGTGCCTCATCACTGAAGATGATTTTCTTCGAAAATTGATCATCCACTGTTGCCATTTCTTGCCACCATTCTGACCATTGACGACGTTTGGAATGGTCAAGAGGCTTTAGTTCTTGAGTCAATTGCACCTTGTAAGCGTGTAAATGCAAGTCTTTATGCATAATGTTCATCAACGACGAGCGTGAGAGGTGCAATTTTTGGGTACGACGACGAGTTGAGGTGGACGGCTCTTCAGCCACACTATCGCGAAAAGCAGCCATAATTTTTGGTAGTATGAGCTGTACGAGCATGCACTGGTGTTTTCACATCTCCTAAAGACCCGGTTTGCTCAAATTTTTTGCACGGTTTTCCGATTTGGACGATTAAATTTACCGAAAAAATTACGAAGTGCACGATATGCATTTTGATATGAACGCTCATTTTCATAATAAGCCTGAATAACTTTAACGCTAGATTGTGTATCTTTCCATGGTTTAAATTGAGTTAGTCTGAAATTAAGAAATGTCAAATGAAATGCAGAACAAAACTTGACGTGTGGTTCACGTTCAACATCGGCCCTTAAAATTTAACCACCCTTTATGTATATTTAATTAGTTGTAAATTTTTACTTAGGATTATAATTACTATGTAATGCGTTTTTTTGGCCTGGATGGCTTTTGTATTACAATATGGATAAATGAATTTTAATGGGACATTTTGTTATTTATGAAAATACCTATAGAAAATTTAAGAAACTCTGAGTTAAAAATTAATATTACTCATACGTATACGTATGTATGTATGCATGTATGTATGTGTTTTAACATATTTTTCTTTAACAAAATTATGGCTTAATGGCACTAACTCAATTTTTTATTTAAGAGGTGAAGAAATAAACTTAATTCAATCTTAAAAAACTTTGAATGTACAATTTTCTAGAATGTCATTTTTTCTGTTTTCTTATTGATACCTGTATTGATTTAATAATGCATTCAAAGAAATTTGATTCCATCTTTGCAGCGTGCATTTACTGCAGCATTGTGAATGGACTCTTAAAACTTGTAAGCGAAGAGGAGAAGATATCAAACTCCACTCGCCAGAGTGTATTAATCTATAATTGTAAATGGGCCCTTATTGTAACATTCAACAATTTATTGTGCGTTAGTTAGGTCAGGCTTGTTAACAGATGCTGTTATATGTATTACAAAGTTTAATAAAATCATCAAGTACATATTAAAAAAAATAAGGGTAGTTTTATAGTTAAAGTTTTTCCTTATTCTGTTTTGCTTAAAATCAAGTATTGAAAGTCTAACACAAGATATATTTTATTGTGAAAATGATATAATAAAAAAGAGAATAACTTGTTTTGTTTGTCTGTTAAATACTTTAACCATCTCCCAAACATGTTTCATTTGTCGTATGTCGAAAATATTAAAATAGAAAGGTTATCCTTTAAAGACTACGACATGTTTGTATATTAGTTCTTGAATTTATTATTTAATATAATAACTGTTTGTGGGGCAAGCTATCAACTTTGGCCTGCATCATTGATTTAATTTGACAAGAGCCAATGTTTAGGTTAACTCCTACCGTTACTTATATTAAATATGTGTGACTTGAAATTACAAGGCCTACATTTCGAAAGATATATTTGTCTCATAAGGAAATCATTCCAACCTGGTGAAAAATAAAAAACCCTTCTAAAAAGCAAAGCGCCTGGTATAATTTCTGCTATGTAAGATTTTCATCCTTAAGCACCGTGGATTGTTTCCTTTTTACATGAAGAAACCATTATACTCCTTGTAAAATAAATGATTTTTTACTATAATAAATTTCACGTGAAAAATTAGTACAATTTGTTTTCTCGCAAATTTAATATACAAGACTATTATTTTTCTAGTGAAAAAAGTGACATTTGGGGTATATTGAGATTGTGTCTTTCTTATAAAAATTTCATTTAAACAATTTAAATTATGATTACGCCATTTTTTCACGAGAAAAACAATGGGCCGGTCTAATGCCCATATAAGTATCCCCCTTGCAAATATGTAATCAAATATGCCTTCATATATGAGTTTCTCTTTTGCATTATGGGATAACATATATGCCCATACATTGATTCATATTGTTACGGAAATTCGATTTATCAATTTCCATTTACCTGCGGTAACAGAAATCCCAAATATGGCAGCCGAAAAGTGTAAATCAATTGAGCCTGACAATTCTTCTTCAGCAAGTTTGAAAATAACAAAGACCAGAACATCATGTTCAGGATATTTCTAGTAGACAGTGGTCTGCCCAGATAAATCGGAACTTGCATCTCGCACAACGCCAGCATGGATTCCGAAAACAATGTAGCTCGACAACTGCTTTGACTGTCTGAAAATTCCAACTCTTTCTCGTGCCTTTATGCGACTCAAATCGCGGATTTTGGGTCTCTTATTCCATATAAAAAAAACGGCTGAATATGTTAAATCTGACTATTCGATTGTATAGGAAAACTTAGGCCCATAAGATTTTTTTAATTTTCGAAATGCACCAGAATTCATCTTTAGATTGTTCTGAATCAGAATCGCCCTTGTGAAAGCACGGTTCTAGTGGCACAACCTATCCAAAATGTTTGATTCGGTCAGCCGAATCAGATATCCTCAACCGTACAAAGAGGTGGATAATAAATTATCTATGTGGTCGCTAATAGTTCGTGGAGTTTCGAAATAAAAAGTAGAAACCATGTAGATTTAAACAAAGATTCCCTCAGGGTGGAGTTCTCTCTCCGTTATAGTTTAACATCTATATTTCGAAGCTGCTGGTGCCACCGGAACGGGAGGAATTAATATTTAACGCATACGAGTGCACTATATTGGCAACGGGTCAAAATAACCATACCTTATGCGGCAGACTTAATGGTTATCTCTAAAATCTTACTCATTTCTTCATTGGGAGGAATTTGCAACTGTACCTGGAACTGAATGTAGCAGTCGATGGTGTACAAATTCCGGTGATAAACCATCCCAAGATTCCTGTGGACACATTCGACAGCCTTTCAGGTCCTCTGCGCATGCCACGGCATTCTGCAACGAAACGCAGAGTAGGAACACGGTCCTCATGTCGCTAGCCGGCAGATTTTGGGGCACGGACAAAAAAACCTTTGTTGGCAACATACAAAACGATTGGTCGGTCAGTTCCTGTAGTGAGAAACTTTTAACCAAGATGAAAACGAAACTGATAGTTAAGATTAAAGGAAAACTTTAAGAAATTTTTAAAGCCCCCACATTTGATGGCAGCATACCAATTAATGTATTTAAGTTCCAGTTTGAGACAGTTGCCGCCAAAAATGTATGCAACAAGGAAGAAAAAGCTATAGAATTGATTTTGGCCCTAAAAGAAAACGCAACAGAAATTCTAGAAAGTTTGGCAATCAACTGCAGAAATAATTCTGATGACATTATGGTGACACTGCAACGAAAGTATGGTGGCGAATGGGATTAAGAGGTAAAGTGCAGAAATAAAACGAGTCGTTACAAGACTGCAACAAAAATTGAAAGGTTGGTCCAGGGGAAAATCATGCATTCTTAGATCAATTAAAAAACCAAAACGTTTGTGAATGGAGTTCATGATCCTAATGTAAGACATGGAGATGGTGGGGGCTCCACCATCACCATATCCGTAATGCAGTACGGGAAAAATAATCTTACTGCCTATGGACACATCAACGGACGAAAGCACATTTTTACTGAAGACACAAGTGCATCTTACAGTCAACCCTGAGGACCAATTTAGTGAAGAAGGCAATTGAAACATTATACGGGGTGAGTCTGCGCCTAGCTGCTGGGGAGCCTGCCTCGGTCTATTAAAAGGTAAATGTGAAACTAAAGATTGCCAACATAAACGCTAATCACGTATGTATTGTTGACGATATTTCACGAGATTTCACGAACGAACAGCAAATTCTCAAGGACTTAATGAGGGCCAGCTGCTTATACTATTTAACACGCAAATAAAAAAATAATTATCTCCCAAATTACAAACGCATTTAGACGGACCTTATAAGGTGATCAAAATGTTGAACGACGAGGATTATAGACTACAGAAATATCAGAGCCCAACGTCGAAAATTAAGGTTGTGCATCTAGAACAACTAGCTGACTATGGAAAAGGAAAAACGTCTGTTCGAGACGAAGAGGCGGCAGTGTTACAGAAATTCGATTTATCAATTTCCATTTACCTGCAGGAATAGTAATGCGAATAGAAACCTACGTATATGATTTCGTTTTCTCTTATTATGAAATAAATGCAAGACTAGGTTTTCGATAGTTGCAATCCAAGGTCAAGCTTTTGGTTCCAATCACAGCTGGCTTGCTTGAGTCCGTAAAGGGATGGTATATGGATATTTCCTACATATATTTCTTCTTCCAGGTTGCTTTGTAAAAATGTAGTGACTACGTCTATTTGGTCGATGTTTAAATCGAAACATACTGCAATTCCTAGTAGTAAACATAATAATGCAGTCCTGACGACTGGTGAGAACATTTCTTAATAGTCGATACCATAACGTTGAGTATAACCTTTAATGCCTTGCAGCGTTCGATCACGTTTGTTTTTAAACTCCATTTGCAATTAATGGGGTTTTCTTACTATAAGGCAGTTTAACAAACTCCAATGTTTTATTTTCAACGAGATACTGAAATTTCTCTTCCATTGCGTTTCTTATTTTTCAGAATGTTTGTAGTTCAATGCAACGATTTGGAAATTATCTCTTATCGCTTTCCGCTACTTGTCGTTCATCTTAGTTGTGGTTCTTCGATTTCTAGTTTCTGACGATATACGATTCCATCAGATTTAAGTTCGTATTCATGTTGAGAAAAAATATGTCTCCTCATCATTTAATAACTCCGGGACTTCTTTATCCGTTGAAAAAAATCCCCACTACATCATATATTGGTTGGTTGTTATAAGCATTTTCAATGGGGTTGTTTGAGTAGCCTTCAAATATTACAACTTCTTCTTTGTATCAAGCTTAAGGAATGCTGTCTTGCAGACCTCTATTTGGTGTCCAATTGATTAAATATGCAGCGGTGTTGATGGTCTCAGACCAAAATTTCTTATTTAACCCAGCATCAATTAACAAATATCTTGATTTCCCAATGAGCGTACGGCTCATTCTTTCGGCCATTCCATTTTGTTCAGGGTAATAGCGAACGTTTCTTATTGAATTGCAAAATTCCCTTACGTTGTTATTTCGTAGAGCCTTGATGTGCGATGCTGTTTGTTTTTCTGCAGATTTAAAACTCAAGAGACATCTTTCTTGTTCTTTGGCTTATATTTTCTAGCAAATGCTGCGTCGAAAGAAACATCGCATTTAACATTCTGTAGCAATTTAATTTTTATAGAATCGCCAGAGATATTCCTTCCTGAACTTTCTATATCCATAATCATGGGTTTGTATTCATCAGGAAGCTCTGCTAACATAATTGATCCCACCTATCTTTATCTTTAGTTGAGCTTATGCGCATTGTTGAGTACTTCTTTGGTGTAAGAATTAATGCTGCTGAAGTCATCCAGCTATGTAGAACAAAATGTCCAAATGAATCTAACCTTTCCTACGAGGCCTGTACAATGGAACATGTATCTCAGATTTCATTGGCGGTTTAAAATGATCTGATCAAAAATCGGATCATTTTGTACCTTATTTTATCTGATCAATTTTTTTTTTTGATCCAAATGGATATTTTTGGATAAATTTCGATTTGCTTGAAGGCGTTATTTAAAAAAATATATTTTAATGCAGAAATAAATATACTTAAAGTATTCTTATTCGATTTTTATCCAATAAAATTAATTGCATAATCATACATTATATTCTTAACTACACACTTACCATTTTCCTCTGTATTAAAGCGAAATTGTAATCCTTAATTATGTTTTGAAACAGCATACAATGCTTGTACAAAAGATTTTCCCGAAATGCAAAAAAAAAAAAAACAAAATGAAGAATGGGAAACACAGACGAAGAAAATTCACACTTAAAGCACAGTAAAAATCAAATCTACTGCTAAGTATCATTCAATTGACATTTATTATGATGACACAAGATTTTCTTTTTTGTTTATGATTTTCCTTTAGTTATTTTATATTGTTTTAGAGTTTTATTTTGTAGGTTATAATAATAATGATACAAAAAGGAAAATTGAAGTTGTAGTTTTCCTCTTTTTTTTAATTTTTAATGATAATTATTTGCACTAAAAATAGAAAATAATTAGCATATTATTGTATAGCAATTAAAAATGAAATTAAGTTTTACTAAATAACTTGAAGAGATTATTAAATTTGAAACACTTTATTTTCACTTTTACTTCTAAATAAATTGAATTAGGAAATTTTCTTTTTATTTTGTTTAATAATTTTATATTTTTCTATTTATTGAGAGCGTTTATACCAAGAGTGAGAGTATCATAAAAGAGAATAAACGGATTTACAAACTAACGACAGCCATGTTTTTTTTTTGTAATATTTTTTTTTTTAATAAATGAAAAATAAATAAACCTCTAAAGAAATCATTGTTTAATGTGAAAAGGAAACGCAACAAAACGGAAATTAACGATTGTCTTAAGTCGTAAACATAATTGGCAACCGAATGAAAAACGAGCATTAAATAAATATAAAAAAAACAAAACGTAACCAAAGAGACACAGCAATATACGATAATGACCAAGATGAACAAAAAAAACCGATAAATGATAAAAGCGAAACGAGAAACGAACGCACAAAATGGAAAACTATAGAAAATTTACTTTTCCATACAAAAAAAACAACGATAACATAATTTCCTTACAATATAAAGTTGTAAAAATCTTCAATTAAAAAATGAAAACATTTGCAAAATTTTCACTGAACTAAAACATCAAAAAAAATTATAAGAATTGCGAATGTTGCCAAGGTATGGCAAATTAGTAAAGCTTTTGTGTACATTGTTTCTATGATAATCCAACATTCTTTATACATATTTTAAACATTTTTAAACTTTACTTTCAAAACAATGGGAAACTTAAATTAATTTTAAAATAAATTAAAAACCAAAGAAAATTTTCACTTGCGTTGAAAAATGCACGTCGTCGTTTACTATACTCGCGTAATAAAAAAAAATCTGTCAAAAAGAACACAAAACATACATAAGAAAATAAAACTGTTAATGAAAAATTGCAGCTCTATTTCTCTATACCTCTTGTTTCTAAATATTAATCGCTGTTATTAAAATTTTAATACTCTTGTGTTGCTAACATTTCTGTTAAAGTTCTCTTTATTTAATTTTATTGCTTTTAATATTCTCAAATATTTTTATTTATTTTTTTTTGTGTAAACAAACGCGGCGACGTTGGTAGACCCACTTCATCGGGGTTGAAAACAGAACTAAACTCTTCATTTGCTATGTTGTTAATGCAAAGCGGCGGTTGGCCTCACTAAATCACTATGGCATATACAAAAACAATATAGCCACGAAGACGACTTCGTGTTTTCTCTTCATGATACTTCGGGTGGTATTTAGTTGATTTATACTCTTATTCTCCTTATATTTCCAAAAAATTAACAGCTGTTGTTTAGCGGCTTTTGTTATTTTTGCTTTATATTTCAGTAATATACTGCAAATTTTTTTGTTTTTTTTTTTTGCTAAAGTATATACTCTCCTTAAGGACTTACTTAAATTGTTGCAGAACACAAGGTTATTAAAACGAAAAATCCACAGGCAAAAGAAATTTAATAAAACTACCTGCGATTAGGAGGAAAAACTAACCAGGAACATGCACACACAAATATCGTTGCTAAGTAATTGGAAGTAATTCAACTATGAAAGTTTTCTCGTAAACTTTACGCAAAAACTGGAAAACATTTTAACAAGATTTTAGTTATTTCTACATAATTTTTGTATAATTTATTATGCGCTCAGTGTGAACGTATTATTGGATGACTAAATTATGTTTTCAGAAAGAAGTACCTGTTGCTCAAATGTTATCCATAAACAAGAGTAAAGGATAAAATTTAGTTGCCTCCCAGCAAAACTTTGATAAAGAATATGATATATGAAATTGTTGTCAAAAACAAATAAAAATTAGCTAGTTTTTCAGAAAGCCGTATTCGGTCCGTGTGCGTACCGTTTTTTAAAACAAAAACGGGCTTTTATATCTACCTGAATTAAGGCTATTTTTTTTATTAATTTTGAGTAGTACATGTTTTTTTGTAATTTATTAAAACAATAGAAAATAAAAAACGAAAAAACGAAAAAACATGTTTTATCATGCTTTTATTTTGGCCTTTTATAAGATTTAATGCCTGCTAGACAAAAAAAAAACTAATAACTTTACTTGAAGTCCCTACCCTGTAGAAAGCCTGGGGGCAAGTGTCTACAAGTCACCACTTTTGTCGACTATTTTGGGTGACTTTTTGGTGACATGTCCACAAAGCGTCTATACTTTTTACATTACTTTTTTGCAGCTGGAAAGCTGCGCTTGTTCATGATTTTTTTATTGTTTTATTTTGTTGAAAATACATGTGCATAGCTGCATGCAAAATTAAATTTTTCAATAAAAATATAAAGAAAAATGAATTTAAAAGGTAAATATATAAATTTGAACAAAATATATAATGAGCAAAAGAAATTACAAAAAAACTTGTGAAAAAACAATCAATTTTGTATAAAAATAACAAGAAAGAGGCAACAATTTTTAGTGAAAGTTGCAACTCTAGACATTTTGTGGAGCCTGATGAAGATTTTACGGAGTCTGTGGATGATTTTGTGCAGTATTTTGAAGATTTGTCTACTCCAAAATTAAATTTGCACGAAATTTTTTTTTACTTTAATGAAATTTATAAAAAAAAAATTTTATTAAGAAAATATCTAATTTAACAAAATAAATGCACCTGATTAAACTTATTTCCTTTCTAGTGTATAAATCTAGTAAACAGTTCCAGAAGTGTAGACTAGAATTACTAAAATGTACTAGTGAATATCTGGTTCCAATGTCAACACCTAGTCAATAGTTGTATAGATTCGCAATGACACGCACATGTTAAATGTCTACAGTAGAAAGCATTGGATGGGGCATAATTATTCAGTAGTACTGGTGACAAAGTCAATAGTGAATTAGAAAAGTTTCACTATCGACATTTCCTACAGGGTAGTTTCGCACTGTAGTTTGAATTCATACATTTTTTAATTTAACGAAACACCGTTTGTTAAGGAATCAAAACCGATGAAAAACGGTAAAGTCCATTTTAACGGCACAAAAAATCGATTATAACGTCCCTTAATGTTCCGTCTACGTACCAGCTTTGACGTATACGTACCCTTAAATCCTTATGCATGATTCTGTACACTCAGAAAAAAAGTTAGTAGAAAAATTTGTAAACAGTTTTCAATCCCACTTAACTATTTCTGTACTGATTTTTAGTAAAAAAAATTATTATTTAGCAAATCTTTTACAGAATTTTTGCAGAATACCTACAAATTTCTGTTGCTAATTTCAGAAATCAATTTACAAATTTTAAAAATGTTTCTTGGGGTATTATGTTTATGTATTGCATGTATTTTGTTATTGTATATTCGTTCGTCTGAAGCAAAACGTCATGTGGAAACACCACCAAAATTTAATAAAATAAAATATTGTAACATAACAAAAATTTTAAATTTTCTTTTTTCAAGTTTAATTAAAACATAGACAACTCCCGAAAAACACCATATAAAAGTTAATTAAATAATTAAGGAAATATTTCTAAAATAAGTTCAAAAACAGTTGACATCTTTCATATTTTTATAACAAAATATTATCCTTTTGTAATCATTCAAGGACATCTTTTTCTTGAATTCTTCCATCTTCGTTCGTATATTTCTTGCTAGTAGACCATGTTTCTTTTGTGTATTGGTCTTTTGTTAAGACTTCGTGACATTTTTTTTATACTATATTCAAAATGTATTCTTCGTTTTTTGTGTCTCCTCTTTGTGTCTGTGTCGTTTGTTTTTACTCGTTTGTTTTTATTTATTTATTTTGGCTTAAAACGAGGTCATTTGACTCTCGTACTATTTATTACAATAAAATTGTTTATTTAAATTTTGATCATATAATGAAGAAAACTTTCATTTAATATAATTTCATAAACGGAGCCTTTTCTTTTTTTGTTATTAGATAAAAATAAAGAGATAAAATACACTCAGAAAAAAAATTAGTAGAAAAATTTGTAAACAGTTTTCTATCCCACTTTACTATTTTTGTAATGATTTTTAGTAAAAAAATTATTATTTAGCAAATCTTTTTGCTATTTACATTTTACAATTTACAGAATATTTACAAATGTTTGTTGCTAATTTCTGAAATAATTTTACAAATTTATGAAAACCGATTTACTAAAATTAGCCAAAAAATTTACTAATTTTAAAAAGGTGGATATTGTAAGAAATGTTATTTCTCATTAAAACTTACAAATACAAACTTAAATTGCCTTAAACTGTTACATAGATTAAAAAAGGGGTCGGTAGTAAATATATCGAGTTATGTCTAAAAAGGCCATTCATTTAAAGTAGCACTAAAAAGTTTTTTTGTTTTTAAAATCAATTAAAATTTGACCTTAAAGTAACAAAAAAATATTGACTAAAATATTTTTCAAGACAGAAATTACCAAATTAAAATAAAATGTTAAATTCGTTTTTTTTACAATTTTCAAGCCTTTGTTTATTTTTCTAATTTCGTCTAAAATATTTTTTGAAAAAAATAAATAAAACAAAAAAATTTTGATGCTCGATAAAAAAAAATTGAAATTTTGTAATAATATTAATAATTATTTATTATTTTTTTTTTGCTGCTTTTAGCAAACAGATTTTAAATTCCACTTCAGAAAAAGTATACTAAAATTTAGTAGCGGCAGTTAACTTTTTCTATAAATTTCATTGTACTACACATCAGCAGACCGCTGGGCTTAAATTAGCAAAATTTCCCGTAATAACAGCAAAATTTTCAGTTGCCATTACAGACTTTGTTGGGTGAGTGTAATTAAGAGGGGCCTATTTAAGAGATTAGAAGTGAAAATTTGTTAATGATGTTTTAAGATGGACGTTTTTTTCGTATTCTTTCTCTTTGCATTTACACCATTTAAATTTTTTAGAGTACAACTTCTTAAAATTGTACCTTCCGACGAAAAAGGTCAATATAATTCCAACTAATAATATATGTGGACTGACAGGATGAGCTGCTGCCAAGCCAGTCGCTCATTGTTGATTTTATATATCAGTTTGTCTTTCAATTTGTAAAATATTCGTGATCCTTATGAAATTTTAACGATGAAATTTTATGATTTAACGATGTCCGTCTGCTTGTCTGTCTGTTGAAATGGCGACCACGACACGAAGACGCAAGTGGGGTTGTTTTACCTTAATGGACATTCTCCCGAGCAGTTTGTTATTGAAAATGAGCAAAATCGTTCCAGCAGTTAAAAATTATGAGTGAAAATGTGAAGGTATCTCTAAGTTTTCCATACAAATTGGTGTATTTTAGTACAATCCCTGCGGGAAAAGGACCTATCCCAGGACACGTCACATGTCCGGTTCATTGTGATAGGGAGCGGTCACGGGACCGATCAATTTAACATGGGCTTGTCCTAGGAGGGGGTCAATTGCCCTCTGTGACATGTCACAGGACTGGTATAAAAGGACAAGTCGTGATTTTAAAACCGGAACCGGAGCTCTTTTTACTTATCTCGTGATATGTTTTTTCGGAACCGGTTCAGTTTTCACATATCCCGGGACAGGTCCCAATTCCCAACTGATACCTTTTTTCCTGCAGGGATTTAATAATTGCGACGGGTACATAATATATTTTTTCACCAGTCGCTTAGAAGTGAATAATATTTAGTATTCACCTCAAATATTTTTCACATCAAAATATTTGTCCACAAAATGTTTGTTTTCACGTCCAAAAAAGCCTTTTACCTTAAAACAATTTTCTTCACCTCCATAATATTACTTTAAAAGTTTTTTAAATTATTTATATCAAAACCAGTAGAGAACATTTTTTTTGGGATATTGGTGGAGGGTATTCAAAGATTCGGCACAGCCGAATTTAAGCATTTTTTTACTTGCTTTTTCACCAGTTGCTTAGAATTAATACAATTATTCATGAAAAAAAATTGGACTTCGCAAAATTTCGGAAATAAAAACCAATCAAAGACTACCAATAAAATTAATTGCCTATAACAACGTTAGTCCCAATCTCGTTGTACTTTTTTATAAATATTTAGAGTTTAGAAAATATTTTTTTGTATTTATTTTTGTGAAAATTTTTCATGGGTGTGAATTTAGGCCGTTTTTATAAAATTTTTTAAAATTCTGTTTTAAACTGGAATTAAAGGATGGTTAAATTTAAAGGGCCGATGTTGAATGTGAACCACACCTAAACGTCAAGATTTTTTCTGCATTTCATTCGACATTTCTCAATTTCAGACTAACTCAATTTGAACCATGGAAAGATACACAATCGAGCAACGCGTTAAAGTTATTCAGGCTTATTATGAAAATAGGCGTTCAAATCAAAATGCATATCGTGCACTCCAAATTCGTCCAAATGTGCGTACAATCGGAAAAATCGTGCAAAAGTTTGAGCAAACCGGGTCTGTAGGAGATGTGAAAACCCGAGTGCATGCTCGTGCAGCTCGTACTGCAGAAAATATTGCTGCTGTTCGCGATAGTGTGGCTATAGAGCCGTCCACCTCAACTCGTCGACGTGCCCAACAATTGCACCTCTCACGCTCGTCGTTGATGAACATTATGCATAAAGACTTGCATTTACACGCTTACAAGGTGCAATTGACTCTTGACCATTCCAAACGTCGTCAATGGTCAGAATGGTGGCAAGAAATGGCAACAGTGGATGATCAATTTTCGAAGAAAATCATCTTCAGTGATGAGGCACATTTTTACCTCAGTGGATTCGTCAATAAGCAGAATTGCCGCCAATGCGGAAATTCTGCTTATTGACGGTTTATGGGCTGGCGGCATCATCGGGCCGTATTTTTCCGAAATGAGGCCGGTCAGGCAGTTACTGTGAATGGTGTTCGCTATCGTGAGATGATAACGAACTTTTTATGGCCCGAATTGGAAGATATGGATGTGCACTATATGTGGTTACAACAGGACGGTGCCACTTACCACACAGCTAACGAAACAATGGCTCTTTTGCGCGACAAATTCAATGGCCGTGTTATCTCATGTGATTTGACACCGTTGGACTTCTTTCTTTGAGGTTATTTGAAAGAAAAGGTGTACGTCGGTAAGCCAGCAACAATTCAAGAGCTAAAGGATGAGATAATTGGGCACATTAACGGCATAGAACCTCAATTATGCCTCAGCGTCATCGAAAATTTGGACCATCGGATGGAGGTGTGCCGCCGAGGTCGCGGCGGCCATTTGGCCAATATTTTGTTCCATACATAATTGAAGCATACCATTTTATCATAATAAAAAGAAATGACAATAATTTCCTAAATAATTTGTGTTTTATTCAAAATCAACATCGATCCTTAAAATGTAACCACCCTTTATTTACTCCAAACAATGTTTAATTTGCCAATTTGGAATTTATGTATTTTTACAAAATGTAATGACTTAAAATCTGATAAAATTTTCAGATTTTTATATATTTTTTGCCTAATAAATTTATCACATTTGCATTACTTTTTTTTAAAATAAATAAATTTTGTAAAAAGCATAAAAATTTTTTTTATTTCATATTTAGATTTTGTTTTTTTTTTCACACAATTTTTCATGTCCTTATTTTTTGGTTTATAATTTGCAACATTTTAAAATTTTTACAAAAAAAAAAAGAAATTTGTTAACATTTTTAAAGAAAGAAAATTAAGGAAAATGCGTCACTATTTTTAAGGTAATAAAAAAAATCAAATAAATTTCCATAATTTTATTTATTTATTTTATTTATTATTAAGCAATATAGTTTTTTTGTATTAGGCGTAAACTTAATTTTAGTTCGTAAATTATTTTAGTTCATACATCTAAAAAAATATGTCCAAAAAAAATATTGCTACACTCAGAAAAAAAGTTAGTAGAAAAATTTTTTAAACGGTTTTCAATTCCACTTTACTATTTTTGTACTGATATTTATTATGAAAATTATTATTTAGTATTTTTTTTTTGCTATTTACATTTTATAAATTACAGAATTTTTTTTAGAATATTCACAATTTTCGTTGCTATTTTCAGAAATCATTTTACAAAAAATACTAATTTTACATTTTTTTAAAATTGGTAAATATTAATGATATTGAAGGAAATTTTATTTCTAATAATTAAAACTTAAACTCAAATTGCCTAAAAATGCTAAAAAGGTTGAACAAGGGGAAGATACTTTTCACAGCCGACTCATGTCTTAAAATAGGACATCCACTTTAAATAGCACTAAAAAGTTCTAAAAATCAGTCCTTAAAACAATTGAAATTATTAGACCTTAAAATTCAAAAAATTTACTCAACATATTTTTCAATACAAAAAAATTAAAACAAAATGATAAATGTGATTTTTTTCATAAGGCAATTTCAAAAGAAATCAGCAGTTTTAAACTGCAACAAGTGCCGTTAAAACAAATTCAATTAAGTTGTGCATTTTTAATATTTTTTTTTTATAAATTGAACATTTTCAATATTTTACAATTCATTGAGTTTAGTTCACTATAATTTATCAAAATTTTTTGATAATAAAAGTTCATGTATTTTAATAAACTTTGTACATAATTTTACCAATGTTTAGTAGCTGTTATTAACTTTCTATTTCACTAACTATTAGTAAAATTTGGTGTTGATTTTAGCAGATCTACACCAGTGGTCGGCAGAAAGGGAGAATATGAATATATTGGTGTTTTACACCACAAGAAATTATTTTATCTTTCTAGATAAATTAATAAATGAATTAATCGACAAGAGAATATCCGTATTCATTGAATTAAAAATAATAAATGTTTTTGTTTTCTCTATCATAAAAAATAAAAATAATTCTTAATAATGATAATAATAATTTTTTTAATGCTTACAAGGTACTCTGCCTCATTTAATATATTTAAAGAAAATAAAAAAATTCTTCCCACTCAACGTTCCACATTTTTAATTTAAAATGTAAATGAATTTATTATTTTTATTTTTGCTTATTTTACCAAACCGATTTTAAATTTAATTTTACAAAAAGTTTACTAAAATTTAGTAGCGGATACTAATTTTATTGTACTACACGTCAGCAGACATGTGTTTGCTAAGATTAGCAAAAAAATACCACTGGGTTCAAATTAGCAAAATTTTCCGTAATAACAGCAAAATTTTCAGTTGCCATTACCGACTTTTTTTGGTGAGTGTATATTTATAAAATCGCTCTGTTGCCTTATTCAACTTTGTTTAATATAGTTGGGCATTAAGATAAATTTACTCTCAATAAGAAAATTTTCTAAAGAAGTGAGCGATCGGAAAATTTGCAACAATTTTACAAAAAAACAAACTTAGCCCATAAGTGAAAAAACGAAGTTTGCCCTGGTAATAAGGGTGTCCAAAATATATCAGACCAATGGTCAGTACCCTTTTATGTTTTTATTGCGACATGCTGTGGAATATTAGCGTAAATAAATATATTTTATACATAACTTTTTTTTCGGCAAAAAATCGTTTTATTTCTCCTTTTAGCTCGCTACTTCCTCTTGAACCTTATGCTGATTTTAAGTTGTACAACTTCAAAATCGGAGTTCTGTTTTTTTTTTTATTAATTTTTGCGAACACTTTAAAAATCCAAATCTCTTTATTTTTCTCCATATTTCATATTATTTATTGAATCTTGACTTTTAAAAACTGTGAACTAACAATAATTATCCAAATCTTAAATCTAAATATTAATTATTAAGTCCAGCCAGTGCCAGACTGAATTTATGTGGTTTAATAGAGATGATTATTGCTCCTTATTATTAGCGGACCAGATCCGCAGTGTCCCTCCTTCTAAGACGCTGGTGGCCGTTATTATTAGTTAGTTAGGGGCAAGTATGTTGGGATGTGTTTCCAGTTTTGTTAAATAGCGTTGACAGTGTCGAGTAGCTTGTGAGTATTTGTTGGTAACAAAAGTTTTATTTTAAACAGTAGACCTTCATGCCAAACCTTATCGAAAGGCTGTGAAACATCGATAAAAAGGGCAGAACAGTAACTAGTCTGTAGGATTGATCAATGGTGCTGTATTTTCTCCTGAAACCAAATTGGAATACAGTTGTTTTGTTCTACATAAACAGTTATTTTTTCCATTAGGATTTTCTCGAACAGCTTTGAAAAATTGGATGGAAGGCTAATAGGCCTATACGATTCCACTTTTGTGTGATCTTTGCCTGGCTTGGGTATCATTTTAACGAGTGAAACTTTCCATTCTGGGGGATAGTATTCAAGCCGTATAAAAGCATTTTCGACCTCTCTCATCTCAAACATCAATCGGGTAGCTGCTCATTGCTGGGGTAAAATCGGTGGCAACTCTGTTACAGAACTTGTTATATTTGGCGAGAATACTTTTCTTAAATGTGTTCTTCAAACAGATCTCCTTTTTCAGTATCATTTCTAGCCCAACCTCCGTCTGATTTTCTCAAAGGAAATAAGACAGGTCTTTTTAAATTTTTCGTTGCACGCCATAATGAGTAATCAGTTCTTGATGTTGCATCCAAATTTTCAAGATATCTGTTTAATGTTCAAGTAGCTTTCCTAATGTTTAAGTGCATTCTTTCAACCGTTCCTTAAGTTGAGGACATCTGTGCTGTTACCACTCTCTTCGAGCTCTTCTTTTTTCATTTAAGAGTCGTTCGACATCGGGGGGGCTTGGCAGCAAGTTTGAGATTTAGTTCACAATTTTGAATCGAGAGGTCGATACTTTCCGGTGTTCTTAGCGGTATGTTCCGAGCAATGCGTACTGCTGAATTTTTTATATTTCAACCAATCTGTTGTCTTGCCTGTCAGTGCTAAGTCACCAGAGGGGCTGGGGGGGGGGGGGGGGGGGGGTACAATTCCTCGGGGGTTTAAAAAGGTGTCAATGAGAGATCCAATAATGGTTCTACATGGACCAAATCTCTTGCAATAGACATTGTCATTTTAAAGTCCATGAGATCGGGTATTTTCCGACGATCTGTTGGCCAGTACGTGGGTTCTCCACTATAGATCACATCCATACCCACTTTAGAAATTGTATTAAACAAAACACGGCCCTTAGGGGTAACAAGCCGTGACCCCTAGAATGCATGCTTGGCATTATAGTCCCCAGTTGCCAGAAAACGTGGTCCTAATGATTCGAAAAAGCCTGTGTACTGATCCACCGTTGTGGAAAATCTGGCGGGAGAATAAATTGACGAAATCACTAAGTCCTTGTTAAATTCTTCAAAACAGTAGTGGCCTGAAGATAATTTTCGCAAAGATCACACATAAGAAAATGTTTTAATCTAGATTTAATGAGAATAGCTGATCCTCCACATGACCTGCCTCTTGGATCCTTAGTATCATACATTGTGTATCCGCGAATTGAAACTGAACTTCTCAGGGTTAAATGGGTCTCAGAAATAAGAATTACGTCAATTTGCTGATTTCTGAGAAAATACTCGAGCTCTCCTTTATGTTGGCATATGCCGTTAGCATTCCAGTAACATATTTTCAAACTGTTCATGGTTTAGTTAACAAAGCTTGCATCAAAATAGACTGATTTCTCATCATCTCTTGCATCATATTACTCATTGAGTTTGTATCTGATAATAATTTTTGAATTTAAAACATAATTTAATTGTTTTAAAAGCACATTTACATTTGAGAAAAAAACTGTAACTAATTTCTTTAGCAAAAAGAAAAAATACATAATAAATTTTTAATCGGTTAACCGAAGTATTTTAATCGTTTACTCGTGTCGAATAATTAATTGAATTTTATATTATTTGTTTAAGGAATGAGGGAGTTTTGCTAAAAAGTTTTGAAGGATCCTCCTCTACCCTACCAAAAAAAAATGTCATCCCAGATTTACACGTTTATGAGCAAAAAGTGTTATATTATTTAATATAATTATAGCTTGTAATAAAATGCTTTGTATGGTGCATACGACATAGCTTGCAATTTTTCAACAATTTTATAGGGTCATTTATAAAAACAGTCAAATCCCGGTATAACGAATGATATATTTTCAGGCCGCCCATTCGTTTTTTGTATGCATTTGTGGCATTTTTAAAATTTTTGAGATTACCAAAAATTTCAAAAAGGACTATTTTCTTAATTTATTTTTTTTTCTTTAGTTTGTTACCAATTATTGGCTAAATCAAGTATAAATTTTTAGAAATATTCGTTATAGGGTAAGTGACACCATTAATCGGCAGTTTGATTTTTTTTTTCTTTTTTAAACTGGTACCCTTGTGAATGTGAACATGGTATTGGGGTGGCAACTAGTTATTACAACTCAGGAATTGGCATTGTTTGAGATACACTTAACTGTTTTCAAATGCTTTTTTATTAATCTTGATTAATTTACGTATTTTCTAAAATGCATCGTTTTTGCCAATGGTCGGCACACATTTTCCTAAATACGGCATATGATGACCCATGACATTTTTTAATAAAGAATAACATCTTAGGTATAGGAATTCAAGTAATTTTTTATTTATACAGGTACGAGAGATCAATTTTCATACATCATTTTTAATAAAAACTAATAAGAGAATAAAAAAAATATAAAAATGAAAAAAAATTAATTTTTTTGTATACCTAAGGGTTATTTTCTGGAAGATTAGCTGGGAGTGAACTTGAGCAACTGGAAGGTGTAAACGAATTATAGCTATCATAATTTTTTTGATTCAGTTGGAGGTAGTCAGTGAACAGGTTCCAACGGTTTACAGCGATTATCTGTTGCAAAAGTTGCATTATGTGTGTTTTGTTTGAAGGTAGGGCATATAAAATAATGCATTTGTCTTCGCAAAACTGGCTTAACTACAATGTCATGTGGGATTTATGGCCATCCACAAACAACAGAATGTGTCGTTGGACATTGTGTTCATTAAGCCAATTATGGACTCCATTTGCGACATCCTTGAAAAATGTTTCGCTCGCCATCCATCTTGTTTCTGACTTTCCCAGAAACCGATTTTTTGGCAGGTTGTTTATTACTTTTTCAGGTGGTCGAACATATAAAAAGACAACCATTAGGTCTTGCCATTTGCTAAAAACACCAACAGCACTGTAACTTTCTTTTTCATTTCCTCTATGAATGGAATAGACGTTCCGATATCCTTTTGGAAATCATGCCGACCATTGGAAATCATAAAGATTTTTGTTCCTAATGTCGGCAGGCGTTAAAATGAGCAAAACAATATTTTTTTTATTAAATCCTGCACATTAAAATCAATATTTTAACTAATTTCTATCCTTAGAAATCTTTGGTTAAAAAATTATTTAAATTAATATGATTACTTACTTGTTTAAGCTAGCTTTGGAACTAAAAAATTACTTAAAAAACAAGCACTACAGCACGCGTTGAAAGACTGTCACTGAATGAGGACAAAATAGATTAAGATATTAATCTCAGTCAAATTTAATCATTAAATATAGATTAATGAGTATATTTTCTATTAAAAAAAAATTATTTAAATATTTATTTACAATTTGATTAAAAAAATGCCGACTATTGGTACATGCGGTCGTTTACCCTATAAGTCAGTTAACACAAACAATTGGGTCGTACGTTATATTGCGTTTTCGTTATACCGAGTATTCGTTATACCGGGCTTAGACTGTATGTATGTATATATTATATCTTTTTCACCTACATACATATATTATCATATTTAAAGGGATCTTCCACATTGTAGTTAAATTGTAAGATCAAATTTGATGCAGTTCCATGTACAATTAAAAATTAATTTTATTCAAAATCAATAACATTCCATTTTCGATTGGAAATATTTAAATATTTTTAAATGTTATAGTTTTAAAGATATTAATTTATCGTATACACGTAAAACTGGAATTTTCCCTTAATTGAATTCAATTTTCAGTATAAAAGATATTATTAAGTTCAATACAGTCTGATCAAATTGTATATAATTTAATTTAAATAATTTGATATACATTCGTGGATATAGAAATATTCACCGTTTTTCTGATTAAACTGTATCTCATTAAGTGTTGCAGCCAATTAAATTACATATGACGGCATATCATTTTGTTTAATAGTGTTATTAAAGTCCTAAAAAAAATATTATTAAAATATTACGTATACGTAATGGTAGACAATTTCAATGACGAAACATATTGATTGCAAGTAAAAGAAAAAAATAAATCCTCAATTGGCGCTCTTTTCCTACTAGCAATGCCAAAAAAAAAGAAGAAAAAAAAATCGTGTTATTGTTATGTTGATGTTGGTGTAACTTTGTCCTTTGCCATCAAGGACATTCTAAATGCAATAACAAAAACGAGTACTTTCTAAAATATATTAACGTGCAACAAGACACAATTATTACCAGCAAACAATATGGAGGAGAGTCAGAGAGCATAAATCAATAAAGCAAACAACAAACACACATACCAACGAAACAAAAAAGCAGCACAAGCAACAGCTGCTAAATACGAAAATGTAAGGAAAATAGAAAAAAAAACATGGCGTAAAAACAGAATAAAAAAATAATCAACATACAGTAAAAGAAATCATGCAAAAATTAAAACATAAACTTCCGGCAAAAATTAAAAGAATAAACAAAACAGTTAAAAGAGCTCAAGTTGTATTTTTTTTTTATTAACATCAACAAACACAACAGAATTGCTAGAGAAAGAAGAAGTATGTAGTAAAGCATTCAAGTGTCAAAACATGTGAGTGATCATTCTGTTTTTGACATTTTGTTTTCAAGCGTCGTTTGTAGGTAGAACAAAATCAAAACAAACCCCACAAATAAAGAGAGAGCAACTAAAATAAATTATACTAAAAGTGCAAAACAAAACAGCAGAATAGCACTGTTGCCAATTCAGCGATTTTCTAGTTGATTCTTAGCTATAAAACTAGCGATTTTTTTCTAATAACTATAGTTTTATTTTTAAAAATCCTGGTTATGTTAAAAAATGTAAAATTTCTACTTTTTATTCAAACACCACCACCAACAATTTTTTCTAAACTATCGTAAATATTTCTTATTTCAATAAGAAATTTATGTGTAGTAATTTTTTATTCGTGAAACGCCCTCTATTGCGTCAATTCAAAAACATATGATTTCATAATTTCACAGCGTATTGTAGGTTTTTCATTGTGAGTACTGAAATTCAGCATGTTTTTTTTTATAAAAAATCTTTGTGTCATTAATTTAGTTCATTGATAATATTAATTCGTATTTATTTTCTAGCGATTTTTGGATATAATCTAGCAACTTTTTTTTGGGAAATAGTTGACATCAGTGCTTAGAGGTAAGGTTAATAAACAGTTCTGTTAAATTAACAGAAGGTTTTTAATGTATCAATAACAGAAAGACGCTATGTTGCAGTTTGTTTAAGAGTATTTGCCTTTTTGTGTTTTATTTTATTGAGGTGTGTTAGTTACAATATTTACATTTTACTCTTAATTTCTTAGCAAAAAAGAAATACAGCTCTCTTTATTTAATGACGACGACGTTCACGTTTTAAAATACGACAGCTGTCGTGGCCATATTGAAATTCTTTTGATAATTAGTTTGACTATAATCCAAATTTTATACAAATTTAAACACATTTTTGAGGATGTTGCTAAACATTTTCCCTAAATTATTTACCTAAAATGGAAAATTTGGAATGTCAGCTTTCGTTTGATACTAAATATTTATAGGAATATTATTGCTTTTATGTGGAAAAATGAGTTTACAATTTTTTCAAAAAACGAAGATCATATACAAAAAACTTTTTTTTATCACTTTTTGTCTGCAAAGTGAAATTTTTGCTTTTTCTTTTAGCTTGCTTTTTATTTTATTATGTTTTTTTTTTGCACATTATCGCATATTCTCTGTATATTCGTGTTAAACGACCATCAGACCAGAGCCAACAATTATTTTTTAGAGTCTTTATTATCAAGAGGAGAGTGGGAAACATGTTTTTTCGTATTTATTTTTATTTTTTTTTTTGATTTGGTTTGTTTGGGTTTCGCATGGAGGTTATTATTTGCTGATGTCGACCAGCGTCGTCATCTAGGTTTTCTTGTATGCTTTTTCATATACATATGTACATGTATTTTCTTTTACAAGTTATTTCCATTAATTACATGCAGACAAACATTAAGTTTTTTTTTGTTGTATATATTTATATTTTTCATACAGGTTCGTTTTTCCTCTATGTGTAATGCAATTGTTTTTTTCTGTTCTGTTTCATCGCAGAAAACTAAAAAAAAAACGATGTTTATGTTCGTATTTAATCGTTTCCTTTGCTTAATAACTTATCAGACACAACAAACAAAGAATGAAAAATAATTACGTAAATTTTCTAAAGGTTTTTTTTATGATTTTTCTCAAATAATTAGTTATTATAGCAAATTATTAATAATCAAAATAATAAAAAAAAGAAACAATTGGTACATATAAAATGGTATTAAAATTTTAGTTCCTTTATCGCTATATTTTCATATACTCTACTGTTATATCTTTAGTTAATGACTCTAAATATAAATTATGACGCATTTTGTTTTAATTTGTGTTTTTTTTTTTTTTTTTTTTAGAAACAAATATGGCCGTTTTGGAACGGAAATTATTATATTGACATTCATTTGTTGTGTTATTCGTTTTGTTTTATTTTATTTAATTTGCTTTCTGTATTTGCTTGACGTCAGCAACAACTATTTTTATTGTCTTTTTGTGTTCGTAGTTTATACGACGTTGCAGCCATCGTTTTGTACTACATATATTATTTTTAGAAAGTCAGTTATCTGAGTTTTTGTAGTTTATACTGCTCTATTGGCATTATGGAATTTTTATTTTAATTATTAAGGCTTTTAGTTCATGAAGTTTATGGGAAAATTTAAATCTCTATTTTGGATATGTAGTACACTTGTTGTTCTAAAATGTAGAATGGCTCAACGGTGAATTGTTTAGGGACTAATATAGAATCTTTAGATATTCTTATAAGATACATACAGTGGTTCACAGCTTCTTTCAACCAGCACCTATTCAGAAGTTATAGTGGGTTTAATTTTTAAACGAAACGAGATATCAAAAAAATTTAAACGTGGGTTAATAGAATATTTTCACAACTTAAAAAAAAGGAACTTTATTCAGTCTCAAAGATACATTTTGTAAAACTTAAAGAAACATAAAAAGTCACAGCTTATTTCAACCAGCTAACATAAAAAACGATTAAAGTAAAGAATATATATTTTTTTTTTTTTAATTTTAAAACTTAGTATGAGTATGACCTCCCTTTTGATCTATAACTGCTTTCAACCTTTTTTGCATCGATTCCACTAACTTTCTAGTAGTTTGGGGAGTTATTTTTGCCCATTCCTTCATTAGCGCAGGTTTAAGGTAATTTTTGATCCAAAATTGCCCATAAATACTCAATGCAATTGAGATCAGGTGATTGTGCCGGCGGTTGCATCAAATGGGGGCGTTAACCATGACGCTGTCACCGCCGTGTTTGACTGTAGCTTTTAAATTTTTGTTTTGGAGCTCCGTATTTGGCTTATTCCAGACATATGTTTGACCATCCGAGCCGAAAATATTAAATTTACACTCGTCGGAATACAGGTTGGTTGAAAAGTTCCTGCGCTAACCAAGAGATGGCACTGCTAGCTCCAAACTTTTTTTTCCTGAAGTTGGTATAACTGTCCTGAGAACACATGCAAAGTTGCAAGTCATTCTGTCAATTCTTTCTTTGTTTACAAGCTATTTGAAGTTGGCGAGTCATTGATTTTTTTTTAATATGGAAAAATTTGAATATCGTGCAGTCATTAGATTCTTTGTTTTGAAGGGTTTAAAAGCAAAGGAAATTTATGAACAATTGTTAGAAATGTATAAGGAGTCCTCACCTTCAAAACGCACCGTTGAATTTTGGGCTGGTGAATTTAAATGAGGTCGTACCAGCCTGAAAGGCGATCCACGCGAAGGACGACCAAAAACTGCAACCACAGCAGAAATCATTGAACAGGTAGATAATATGGTTAGTGACGATCCAAGTTTGACTAAGCGCGAAATTGCTAATACCATAGGCATCTCAGACGAACGAGTACTCCATATTTTACATGAAGAATTACGTATGACAAAACTGTTTGGAAAGTTAGTGCCGCACACATTAACAATTCAACAAAAACTGGATCGAAAACAGATTTCTCAGCGAAATTTGGAGCGTTTGAAGCCGAACAAAATCGACTTCTTGCGTCGTTTTATAACTATGGATGAGACTTGGATCTACCACCATGATTTTAAATTGAAACAAGAACGTTTACAGTGGACTGAAGCTGGTTGTTCAGCTCCAAAGCAGGTGAAGTCACAACGATCAGCAAAGAAGGTTATGGCATCAGTTTGTTGGGATGCAAAAGGAATTTTGTTGATTGATTATCTTCAGAAAGGTAAAACAATCAACTCTGAATATTATTGCAGCCTTTTGGATCAGCTGGATGAAAAAATTCGTGAGAAAATACCTGGTTTAAATAAGAAAAAAATCATTTTCCATCAAGACAATGCACCTGCACACAAAAGTGTTTTGACAATGGCTACATTCAAAGAATTAAAGTACGAATTGCTTGAACATCCACCGTATTCACCAGATTTGGCTCCCAGTGACTACTATCTCTTCAGAAATTAATTTTTAACTTGAACAGCCAGTTTTGGAGCTGATAACTTAGGATTTTCCCTTATTTTTCGAACGATGTAGTGCTCGTCAGTTTCATTAAAAATTTTGTTGGGAGCTTTTCAACCCTTATTACACAAAGCGAGATATTATACTCTGCACTGTAGAATCACTTAGGCTGACCATCTCAGCTATTTTCCGGCGCGAGTGTCCACTTTTAAAATGTCTGATGACTAATTCCGCTGTTCTATGGTAGAACGACGTCCCATTGTCCAAAAATGCGCTTGTGAACCACTGCACTGGCGAAAACATAACTAAAAATTGATCTTAATCATTGCGACAGTGACAACAAAGAATACACATACAAACTAATTGCTATTCGAAGAAATAGTGCTGGTTGAAATAAGCTGTGACTTAAAATAGTATGTCATATCAACGCTTTTTTTTTCTAGCTAATATGGGGAATCACTTTTTTTGTTTTTTATTTTACATATTCTGTTTAAACTGCAATATTTATAAAATTGCATTAAAATAGTTTCGATTTTTTGTTTTGCGTAGAAGTTATACTCAGATAAATATTTTAATATTAAGTGGTTGAAATAAGCTGCGAGTCACTGTACCTATAGTATGTATGTCATTGAAAAGCTATGACTCTGAGCATCTCGGATATGTAAAGAATTTTGTAATGTCATTACTTTCAAACTGAAAATAATGTACACATTAATAAAACAGATAGTTTAGAAAAAGAATTCCTTAAAATCTGCTTTTTACAATAGATAACATTTTCTTAATATTTGAATGAAAAAAAAATCTTAAAATTTAAGTTTTTCTAGTAGCCACAATTTGTAACCACCATTTTTTTCTAACAGTAAAAACAATCTTTCTAAAGATGCATTTTATTATTCAGAATCTTCACTATCAGAATCTTCTATCATATTCATGTAAATACATAAATAAAATTAAAATGCCTACTTGAATCCTAAAAGCCTTTAAAACTAATCAAAAACTAATATTTTATTTATTTTTATATTTATAAAAATAATTTAAAATATATACATACAGTGGTGGTCAAAATAATTGCAACTAAAACCTTCATCTTAACTAAAAAATTGTATTTATAATCAAAAGACTTTCAGCATACGTTTTTATCATTTTTTTATTAAATTAATTTGCAGCTATTATCCTGTAAAAACAAATAAAAAATAAATATTAAAAAAATTGATCGAAATTCAAATGTTCAAAACATTTGCAACTCTCAAAGAAATTTAAAAAAAAGTATTTTGAGGTTATGAGTCATTTTGAGTCATTAAGGTTAACTTTTAACTTTTTTAACTTTTTTAACTTTTCTGAAAGGAGTGTTTAATAGATTATAATATATGCTTAAATGTCACTTAATCATTGCTTGCCACCTCCTTTTTGCTTTATGATCGTGTTTAACATATATTCTTACGACTGTACTCCTCCGCTACGCAACTTTTACGAAGGTAATATAAATATTTATATTAATAAAAAAAGACTTATCCTCTAATTAAAAATGGAACTTTTTGTCTCTTTATTTCATTTGGAAATTGCATCTAAGGCAAACAATATAATCGTTTGAAATTGCATTCCATTGCTTCTCCATTTCGATGGAAAGTTATTAACCATTTGGGAATACTTTATTGCTATTTGAAATCATCCAAATGTTCTTAATCGGGTTGAGATAGGGAGATTGGGGCAGACAAGACATACAATTAATATTATTTTTCTCTAACCAAGCTTTCACAATCCTTGTGATATGTTTGGGGTCCTTATCGTGCTGGAATGTCCCTGATGATGGCATTTCCCATTTAGCATAAAAAAGCATAATTGAGCTATGATATAGATTGTGACTTTTGTATCAGTTATGCGGTGAATTGGACCAATTTCACTACCCGAAAAACAACCCCACACAATATTTCCGCCTCCGTGCTTTACTTTGGTGGTGTTGTACCTGGGATTAAACTTAACGCCTTGAGATCGTCGACATTAGATCTTCCATCTGATGCCCGTAGATTGAATTTTGATTCATCTGATCGTAAAATATTTATCCATTGCTGTTGTGTCCAATTTAAGTAGGCCCAGACGAAGTCAGTCCGAGATTTTCGATTTTTTTGGCAGCGTTTTTTTTTTGTACTTTTATAACTTCTGAGTCCATATTTTTTAATAGTGGGTGGGGTGACATGCCAACCGAATTGAAAAGTGTATTTTGGTTGCGGCAAACAATAAATTCGGTAGCACAACCAAAATCAAATGTGATTGCTGAATATTTTGGGTGTTGTCACCAAAATTCAGCTGTATTAATCGAATTTTTATGGTGGAAACAAACATTCAGTTGTTCCAATCGATTTTAGTAGTAGCAACCGAATTCCAGTTGGAAATTGACAAAAAAAAAATTCTCTTTGTGTGGGAACTGCTTTGGAATATTTCGCAAAAAATCTTTATTTTTCGATCTTCTCTTACAGTTGTTACACGGGGTCTTCCTCCTTTATGAGTTATTTGGATGTTGCAACTAAATATTTAATATTCTACAAATCATTGATTTTGTAACTGAATTTTTAAAAAGAAATTTCCTTTTGAGAAAGTCCATTTTGAAAATCATTTAAAATTGTTTATTTCAAAACAGAATTATACTTGTTTTCAGCCATTTTGCACTAAAATTACTATGACGAAAATTACTATACCAACATCTAATTTAGTTACTGTTAAAATGAAATAATTTTAATGAGTTATTTAATAAAATGTTGAGACAATAAAATTAAATAATTAAAATTTAATTTGAAATTAAAAAAAAAAAAAAATCAGTCTACTAATTTTTAATTTAAATGAATGTTGTTTAAACCACTGACACATTGGTTAAAACAAATAATTAATCAGTTAAAAATAAATGTTAAAATTGTAACTACCAATTCCGTAAAAAACAACTGATTAATCATTTATTTGAAATTGTTTTGGTTTTTAGTATTATTGTTTGTTTTTTAATCTGAAAAATGTAGACACACACAGTCTATAAACATATTTTGTGTGCGTGTGTGTGTGTGTTTTGCATATAAACAAACAATTTAAATAAAAAACAAAAATTTAAATTTTTTTAATATTTTTTTATTTTGAAACAGCAAACAAAATTTAAATTTGTAATAATTGTTACGGAAACAAATAAACCACAAATTTCCGTTTTTTTTATTAATTTTTAAACAAATGTAAAAAATAAATGAAATTAAAAAAAATCAGTAAATGACAGTAAATATTGTTGAACAAATGTATAAAAAGTTTAAATAAATATTTGTTTGAAAATTAAATGTAAATATACTCCTTTATTTTTAACTAAACTGAATTTTTTTAAAATTAAATTACATAATAAATTGAATATAATAAAATAATTAAAAGAATTCGATTAAATTTATATCCAGATATTTTTTTTCATTGTTAATTGCTTCGTTAGGAGTAAGAGAAATGGCTGTTGCAAATGTTTTGAACACTTAAATTCCCTGTAGAAAATGTCGATAGTAAAACTGTACTGATTCACTATTGACTTTGTCACCAGTACTACTGATTAATTATGCCCCAGCCAATGCTTTCTGCTGAAGACATTTAACATGTGCGTGTCATTGCGAATCTATACAACTATTGACTAGGTGTTGACATTGGAACTAGAGATTCACTAAAACATTTTAGTAATTCTAGTCTACACTTTTGAAACTTTTTACTAGATTTACACACAAGGAAGGAAATAAGTATTTTATTAATAAAATTTTATTTTATTATTCAGTTAAATTTCTTCGACCTTTTTAATACAAATTCCAGGTAATAAGTATTCAAGCTTAAGGTCTATTTTATACAAAATTATTTATTTGTTATCCAATATTTCGCTATCTCAATGGATAGCTTCTTCAGGGATTTTTTGTTTTTTTTAATTTTAAACAAATTTTTTAAATTACCTGGAATTTTATTTTATAAAATTCATTAAAGCAAAAAAAATGTTCGTGCAAATTTAATTTTGGAGTAGAAAAATCTTCAAAAGACTGCACAAAATCATCAACAGGCTCCATAAAATCTTCATCAGGCTCCACTAAATCTCTAGAGTTGCAACTTTCATTTAAAATTTTTGCCTCTTTCTTGTTATTTTTATTTTATACAAAATTGATTGTTTTTTCACAAGTCTTTTGTAATTTCTATTGCTCATTATATATTTTGTTCAAATTTGTATATTTACCTTTTAAATTAATTTTTCTTTATATTTTTATTAAAAACTTTAATTTTGCATGCAGCTGTGCACATGTACATATTTTCAACAAAATAAAACAATAAAAAAATCAAGAACAAGCACAGCTTTGAAGCTGCAAAAAAGGAATGCAAAAAGTATAGACGCTTTGTGTACATGTCACCAAAATAGTCGACAAAAGTGGTGACTTGTAGACACTTGACCCCAGGCTTCCTACAGGGTTACGACAAGTTCTTTTAATATAAATTTTTGGTTGTATTAATTTAGTGGAATCCGTTTTTATTTTCTTATTTGTTTAACAATAAAGCAATAAATGATGTTAGCAAATAAATAAATAGTAACAAATAATCATTAAAAGAAAATAATATAAAACCAACAATTGCAATCTCTTTTCCAAATGTTTTGAACACCACTGTATGTATAACTAAAATGTACAACTAAGATAAAGTTTTCGAAATAAAGTAGTAATAAGTATAGAATTTTTGACCGCTAATCTGATCATTATAAAGCAAACACGCAAGTGATGATAAAACAAAAATACTTTTAATTTACAAATACATATGTATTGCATTTAGCGATATACCGTTACAATACAGGGTAAACAACAAATTTCCAAAGATGTCCATAAAAAATTTATAAAGTGTTTTAAGAGGGCTGATTTTAAATATATTTAACTTATCTAAAATAAATCTCAATTATCGGGTGTTATTTAAGCTTGTTTACATCCGTGGCTTTAAAAATATTCCAAAGAAAAAAAGTCTGGAGCGGTAAAAAATGGCTGGCTACTTCAAATCGCCAAAACGAGGCCGTAAACGCATCCTTTAAAATGTTCATCGAGCTGTGTGTGCAGTTGCGCGGCACGGTTGGGAACACATGTCCACGTTGAGCATGATTCTGTAGTGTACACCAGTCACAGTAACCGTCTTCGAAAAAATAAGGCACACTAACACCTTTGGCGTAAATGGCGCACAATGCAGTGACTTGTAAGTGAATATGTGGATTCTCTGTGGCCCAGAAGCGCAAATTTTCTTTGTTAACATTGAGATGAAAATGGGATGAACAACTGACGAATTATTCCGTAAAAAATAGTTACAAGTAATCCTCGTTCTTGAAAAGTATAGCGTTCTATGGCTTGTCGTTTTGTATTCGATATCTGTTTACTTCACAAATATTAAAACAAAACTGACAAGTGACTGTCGTTATAGCATCTTCCGATAGGGTGATACATTTTTTGGCCACCTTGTTTTTTTTAAGAGAAGCAACTCGAGCTATTTGGTGATAGAGGAGAGGTGAAAGATGGTGAAAGATGAAGGGCTTTATATAATTTCGTGTCGTCATGCTAGCTCCGTCTCTTGCATTTTTTAATTCTGATTTCATGTTCGAAATTAGAAAGTTTAAACATTTCTTGGTGGCTTTTTTTAATAAAATCAAACAATTTTAAAACAAATACTTGCCGCCAATTTGGATATACGCCACCATTTCGGATCTACAATAGTGTTTATTAAATTTTTGATTTCCGATTCCTGATTTCATGTTGGAAATTACAGCTTTTTAACATTTCAAACAATTTTAAGTAAAAATATTCGCCGCCATTTTGGATCTACCATTCTGTTTATTTAAATTTTAGACGGCGTTTGTCCATTTTTAGTTTGTAGAATGTTTTTTTTTTCCTACCAAAAATCCAACTAATAATGCAAACTTTTTTACCTTCAGAGACCAACTGACACCCTCAAAATTTTTTATATTCAGATTTTGTGAATTTTTTTCTTTTCAAACCTTATTTCTTCATTCATAAACGCTTTTTTAAATTATATCAAGTTTATGAAACAAGTTTAATAGGAAAAATTTGTTTTAAAATCATAAAATGTTTGACATTGCCTTTTTTAAACTCCTTTTTTAAGAACTTTTTTCCGAGCAATAGGACCAAAACAAATATATTTGAGTTAGAAAACTATTGTCAATTTAAAACTTGACCTTCTTTTAATTCAACTTTGCTTTAAGCCCAATAGGTCGAATTAACCCAAAGAGAAAAAAAAAGTTCGGATTGGTTTGAAAAAATGTTTTAAGAAATATAATTTTGTTCGCCCACTTTAAACTAAAACTAATAAAAATTACACGAAAATCATGATGGGCGCAAACAATTTATTGGGTCAACAGATTTTATTTAAACAAAAAATTTGGCTAAGAACCCATTGTGCGAACAAAGAAAAAAAAATTGTTTCATTTTGCACATAAAATCTCATTAACATTGTAGTTGTAATGCAATATTTTATATTTTAAAATATTTAATTCACTTTTCCACATTTAAAATAGAATGTAACAAAAATGTCACATTTAAGCTTTTTTTTTTGCAATGAAAATTATACCATGTGTCCGGCACAAAAAATTAAACAATAAGTTCTTTAGATTTGTTTTTCGTTGTTTACTTCGGGCGGTCGATAAAAATTAATTTAGAATTAGTCCCGTAAGCTAATGTATCACAAACAGTAGGTTAAGGCATAAATTATTGCCCACGCACAAGACCAACATTACATTTTTTGTGCCTTAAGAAGATATGGCGAATTTTGTTTTTCTGAAAAAGCGAAATTTATCATATATTCTTCAAACTTTAACGCTTTGCTAGTACACTTAAAAAAGTTTGAAAGTTAAAATAACTGAAAATATCCTTTAAAAGAAATGATATTTCATTTAAAAACCGGTCTACTTAATTTTCATTTAAATTAAATGCCTTTTGTTATTTATTTTTAAATGTTTGCTAATCAACTGAAACATCCGTAAGAAACAAATGATATGATCAGTTAAAATAAATGTCAAAATTTTACCTACCAATCCTTAAAAAATTAAATTTTTTTTTCATTTATTTGAAATTTTTTCCCTCTGTTTTTTTTTAATATACTCGTGCAATACAAAACTTATGTATGCATGGCTACAGACACATTTTGTGTGAATGTGTTTCTATATGTATGTGTGTTTATGAAGTTCTTGTAATTTGTATTGAAAAAATTTGTATATATACAACCAATTTAAATAAAAAAACAAATTGAAATTTTTCATTCGCCATACATTCGCTAATTTTATTTTGCTCTGATATTTAAAAATTGGAAAAAATATATTTTATGCACTTTTCAATAAACTTTCATTGATGAACCTCCGGTTACTATCATTTTCAAAAATATTTATTTTTTGCAAAAAAAAAGTAAAAAATTTTTGGAAGTATATAAGAAATTCTTAAGTCGACTTAGGAAAATAAAACTTAAATACGTATATTTCTGCTATTTATACAATTAAAGATGCGAACTAATAATTTTTTCCCTCCTTTAAAATTTTGTAGCAATTTTTTTGTTAATAGAAGCAGCAATCAGGAAATTTGTTCCCTTACACTCAGAAAAAAAAGTTAGTAGAAAAATTTGTAAACGGTTTTCAATCCCACTTTACTATTTTTGTACTGATTTTTATTATGAAAATTATTATTTAGTAAATTTTTTTAATATTTACATTTACATTTTGCAAATTACAGAATTTTTACAGAATGTTTACAAATGTTTGTTGCTAATTTCAGAAATCATTTTACAAATTTTTGAAAACCGATTTCTAAATTAGCAAAAAATTCTGATTATAAAAAAGTGGATATTAAGAAAATGATATTTCGAATTAAAACTTACACCTACAAACTTAAAAAAAGGGATCGGAAGTGAAGATACCAACTCATGGCTAAAAATAGGACATACACTTAAAATAGCTCTAAAAAGTTTTTTATTTCTAAAAAAAGCAAAAAAAAAGTGACTAAAATATTTTTCAAAACGGAAATTACCAATTTAAAACAAAATGATAAATTCGTTTATATTTTTACAATTTTTAAAACTTTGATTTTTTTTTTATTTTGCTTAAAATATTTTTTGACAAAAATAAATAAAATTAAAAAATTTTGATCCTAGATAAAAAAAATAAATTTAAAATTTTGTACTAATATTAATAATATTTAGTAATTTTTCTGATTTTAGCAAACAGTTTTTAATTCCATTTTACAAAAAGTCTACTAAAATTTAGTAGCGGCTACTAATTTTTCTACAAATTTCATTGTACTACACGTCAGCAGAGAGTGTTGCTAAGATTAGCAAAAAATACCGCTGGGCTCAAATTAGCAAAATTTCCCGTAATAACAGCAAAATTTTCAGTTGCCATAACAGACTTTTTTTGGTTGCTTTCCTTAGAAAGGGGATAGAAGAGAGTTGAAAGTTGCTGAAAGATGAAAGACTTCAAATATGGCAACACTGTAATTGCGAGATAAAATTTCATAACGTGATAGCGTTTTTTAGAAAATTAAAATTTCCAGTCTAAACGCACAGCATTACTCAATTGTAATTGTTTTCTTGGACTAATCTGTTAATTTTACACAGAGAAAACATATTCATTTTTGAAGCTACCGATATATTTGTTTGTCGAAAAAGAAATCCGGTTAATGCAACAGAATTTCAGTTGAGAAAAAATATGTCAATTGTAACTAAATAATTCGGTTGCTGCAACTAAAATAATCAGTTGGCAAGAAATTCGGTTGTCACAATGAATCTGTTTTCTCTGTGTAGATACTACACAACAAATTGTTCTCACTCAAAAACATTTCCCGATATCTTTAACAAAATCAACATAACATTTTTTATATAAAATTCCTGTCTCTATTTAAGTAGTTTTACAAAAAAGTACTGTAAAAAATGTCAAAAATTAATTTTTTTTTAAAAAACTGTATTTGACAACCCTGGAGCAATAAATTTTTATGATATTTTATTAATTTGTATAGCCAAGACTTCAAACTACCACATGCTTTTTATTGCAGAGCTATGCATGTCGCTCTTCTATCTAAAATTATTGGGTCTGAAAGGTAGGTGTTGCTTTACAACAACGCTAAAGTAAAATGGGTTAAGGGTGGCTAACTTATTAAAAACATAACCAAAGCTTAGCACTAACTTTTGTTAAGGCCACACAAATTTTATATTCAAAACTTGTGTTAATCCCTGATTATTTTGAGATAATTTGCAGGCATAAGAGAAAAATACAAATATCAAATATATTAAATTAGATATTTGGCGATATATAATTTGTTCCAAAACATGTGATTATCTAATTGTATATCATTGTATGATATTATATTATCCAGAGATATTTTCACGCAAACTTCGCACATGGCCAAAGATCAACTCTACTCCCTTAACCAAGAATAAAATTTGCATTAAAATAACTGGATTGTGTTAAATTGAGCTTTCTTTTAGATAAGTTAGCCGACCTAACAGGTCAATTGAAAAGTCCCCGGCCTACCATAGTAAAACATATTTTTTTTTTGGCAAAATTCGTTTTTTTTATTCAACATAGTCCTCTTTAAGGGTGATACACTGGTTATAGCGACCCTACAACTTTTCGATACAATTTTTGTAGTACGATTTGTCCTTTGTTTCAGAATAGGTCTCAGTTTTGGCGATCACCGATTCATTCGACGAAAATTTCTTTCCAGCGAGCATTCTTTTGAGATCTGAGAACAGGAAATAGTCGCTGGGGGCCAGATCTGGAGAATACAGTGGATGCGGAAGCAATTCGAAGCCCAATTCATGGATTTTCACCATCGTTTTCACTGACTTGTGACACGGTGCATTGTCTTGGTGAAACAGCACTTTCTTTTTCTTCAAATGCGGCCGTTTTCCGGCGATTTCGTTCTTCAGACGGTCCAATAACGCTATGTAATAGTCGCTGTTGATGGTCCTTCCTTTTTCAAGGTAGTCAATGAAAATTATTCCATGCGCATCCCAAAATACAGACGCCATAAACTTGCCAGCCGACTGTTGCGTCTTTCCACGCTTTGGAGTTGGTTCATCACGTGCAGTCCAATCGGATGACTGTCGATTGGACTTCAGAGTGAAATGATCGAGCCATGTTTCATTCATTGTCACATATCTACGAAAAAACTCGGGTTTATTACACTTGAACATCTCCAAACACTGCACCGAATCATCAACTCTTCGTTGTTTTTGGTCAAAAGTGAGCTCGCGCGGCACCCACTTTGCACAGAGCTTTCTCATACCCAAATATTCGTGAATAATATGATGTACACATTCGGTTGATATCTTTAAAGTACCTGCTATTTCATTCAATTTCAATTTACGGTCATTCGAAATCATTTTGTGGATTTTTTTGATGTTTTCGTCCGTAACAACCTGTTTTGGGCGTCCACTGCGTTCACCGTCTTCGGTGCTCATTTCACCACGTCTAAACTTAGCATACCAATCCTTGATGGTTGATTTTCCTGGAGCAGTGTCTGGAAACTTGTCATCAAGCCAAGTTTTTGCTTCAACAGTATTTTTTCTTTTCAAAAAGCAATATTTTATCAACACGCGAAATTCCTTTTTATCCATTTTTTTCACAATAACAAAAGTTGCTTCACTCAAAATGCTATAATTCACAAACTTATGATTCGACAGAAAATTTATCTTTTGAAGGTTAGTGCTTACTAAAAATCATATCGATTTAAGTTTAGTAGCGCCATCTATGTTTCAGGCCGGGGACTTCTCAATTGACCTTCTAAGTGGTACTATGCCGAAATTTAAGCTATACTGTAATTCAATTTTTTATTTAAAAAATAACAATGGTTTTTTAAAAATACTGTCAGACCAAAATGTTTTTAAAAAAAAACATTAATGTATTCATTTTATTTATTGCTTTTTACAAAAGATAAACAATTAAATTTTTTCGAATTATGTGGCAACCCCTCAGTATTTGTTTTTTAATCAGTTAATCTACTTGATTAAGTTTAATACACTTTTTAATCCTAATCGTTTACATACGAAGATTAACTTTTTCAGTTTAAAATTCCAAGGTGGTGTCGGTGGCGGATAATGAACATGAAAAATGTCGGCGTTAGCAAAAAGTATGTCGACACTGACAAAATATTGTTGCGTCAGCGTCAAGCGTCGTTGTAAAAAAAAAACAGAGAATTGTAATTCAATTAATGATGGCTTAATTGACTTGTTTAGGTGTTCGATTAAGCCGTTTCTGTTAAAATTTCAGTTTTATGTAAATAGGGCATTAGAACCACAGTACGTATGATCAACTTCGCATAAATCATACGTTCTGTTGTCCCTAATATTTATATGTATAGAATATGTACAGCGCAAAACTTTATCATACAAATAAATAATCATATTTTTTTTTGAATTATACTTTTGGAAACATAAAATTGTAGACATACAAATTTAAAGTGCATATTCTTTGTTAAACGAAAAAAAAACCTGGACGAAATATCCAATTGTGTCGGCTCATAAATGCCAGAAGTATATACATAACATATATAGCACAAATTAAAATTTCTATACTAAAAAGGATATATACCAGTCCAAAGATTTACACGGTAAAAAGTTTTAGTTTATTTTTAATGCCGACCCGGTGTATAAGAATTAAATGTATTCCAATATGGTGCACCAAGGATGCGAAATGACAATTTAAATTTCGTACAAAAGTCATTACCAAATTGTACTTTTTTGAACTCAATTGTACCATTTTTTTAGTATAAAAGAAACATCAACTATAAACTTTTTTAATATTTTTATTTTTATGTTTATTAAACACAAAAAACTGTACAGAAAATTCAGTTGTACATTAAAAGTATATAATAAAAATATGTAAAATAAGGTACAAAAATCCATGAGATCAATATCATATTTAAGTAGGTAACAAACTATTTGTTATTTTAAAATTATAGCAACAGGAAATCGATGAATGTAACGATGGACTAGACTGGAAACTGTTGACAATTTATAAGATGCAACTGATTGCGTGCAATTTTCTTAATTCCCTTTTCAAAGTTGCTTCGGAAATTGTACCAAATAAACAATGGGAGACCCAAATCGTACCAAAAATGGTGCAATTGTACCAACTTTCGCATCCCTGTGGTACACTTATAAAGAGATTGAACGAGAGACAGTGAGAGAGAGAGGGTTTTGTTTTTAGAGCATAAAAGAAACACCAATATGTATTAGACTCTACACCTGACCAAGAATTGGATTAATATCATAGGGAATATACTGTATTCTTGCATAGTTGTTATTTTTAAGACAAAACGGAATGAATTTTATACTAAACTGGTGTTGTTTTTAAGCTTAGCAGAACTGACATTAACAGCCTTTAGATGTTATTTTCCATACCATACGGAATGAATTTTATACTAAACGGGTGTTGATTTTAATCTAGGCAGGACTAAAATTGACACCCTTTAGGCGTTATTTTCCATACCATACCGAATGAATTTTATACTAAACGGGTGTTAATTTAATCTTGAAATTTACATGCTTTATTTATAAAATTTTCACTGAAAATAAATGAAACAAATTTTATTTTGAGTTTTGTAATTTTTTTATTTATACTATATTACTCCTTAAAATCGAGTTCAAGATCTTTTTATAAAAAAATAATAATGATTATTTATTATTTCCTTTCAATATTTCGTCTCCACATTGGGTGACTTCTTCAGGGAAATTATATAATTTTTTTCAACAATAAAAACTTATATAATTATTTATGTTTTATTTAATAATAAAGTATTTAATATTAGCCTTACTCTATAATATCCGGTGTTAATAAAACAATCGAAATAATTACAGCACCGTCCCGATCTCTAAATTGCAGTTCTCTGCCTTCTACGTCGATGTTCAGCTTGTTTACAACTAAAGTGAAAAAAAACTGTATTATAAAAGTATTTAACTGTATTATAAAAGTATTCAATACTTACTTGAAATTACGATTTTATTTGAAATGAAATCCTCACCTTGTGGTTCAACAATTTTTACAATTGAAAATTTCCACCAATTTTTACTTTCACGAACATTTTTACACTTTTCTTTTCAATGACTTTTCAACTTTTAAACCGCGTAGTTGTATAAGAGATAACTTTAACACCTTCATCGGTATTAATTGTAAGAAATAGAGAAAAAGAGAAAGAGAGAGAGAGAGTTTTAAACCAAAACAAGCTAGTTCATGAGAAAGATAGAACTTTACACATGCTTTTCCCTTAAGTATTTAAATTTATACCGTATGGTTTCAGATATAAACTATTTTGGTATTAATTTCAAATTTTATTCCAAAGAAGTTTACAATGAACACCGCTAAGTACAAAAATTAAACCAAAACTTTTTACTGTGCACTTAAAAAAGTTTGTAAGTTAAAATAACTGAAAATATCATTTAAAAGAAATGATATTTCATTTAAAAACCGGTCTACTTAATTTTCATTTAAAATAAATGCCATTTGTTATTTATTTTTAAATGTTGATTACTCAACTGACACATCCGTAAGAAACAAATGATATAATCACTTAAAATAAATATCAAAATTTTACCCACCAATCCTTAAAAAATAAATGTTTTTTTCATTTATTTGAAATTATTTCCGTTTTTGTATTTTTTGTATTTTTTGTTTTTTTTTAATATACTCGTACAATACAAAATGTATGTATGCAAAGCTATAGACACTTTTTGTGTGAATGTGTTTGTGTATGTATGTGTGTTTATGAAGTTATTGTAATTTGTATTGAAAATTTTTGTATATATACAACCAATTTAAATAAAAAAACAAATTGAAATTTTTTGAATATTTTTTTTTGAAACAGACAGCAAACAAAATTTAAATTTGTAATAACTGTTACGGACACAAATAAACCACAAGTTTCCGTTTTGTGGGTAAATTTTAATTAAATTTCAAACAAATGAAAAAAATAAATGAAACTGAAAAAAATCGGTAAATGACAGTAAATTATTTCGAATAAATGTATAAAAAAGTTAATATAAATATTTCTTTGAAAAATAAATGTATGTTCCTTTATTTTTAAATGGAACGGAAAACTTTTTTATTAAACTACAAACAGTTAACTACATAATATTCTGAGTGTGTACTTTTGTTGAGCAATCACACATTTCATATCGTTCCAGAGGCTTTCAATCTGGTTCATGTCAGGAATTTAGACCAGCCTAAAACGGGAATGTTTTCTTTAGAAAACCACGCCTTTACAAGCATCGACATGCGTTTGGGTTCATTGTCGGGCTTGAAAGTGAATGAAACTGACATGTGTTCAAAAGTATAAGAATTTCCCAATCGGCACATTTTTCCATTAATTTTCACAATAAGGCCCACACCATGCCATTAAAAGTATCCTCCACCATGCTGCTTCACGGTGGTATTCTGAGCGGTTAGGGTGTGATCACATCAAATGAAGCTGCTGCCAGCAGGAAACTAAATTTTTAACTATATTTTAGACAGTTATCAAAATTTAATGCTGCTAGCACTACAAAATGAAATACAACAATTTGAATTCTTTGGCAGCAACACATTTGCCTGTCTATTGCCTTGACAGCATTTTGCTTTGCATATAAAATATAAAAAAATAAGTTTTGCTGCTGGTGACAACTTCACTTGATGTGTTTAAGAACGTTAACTGGAGTATTTTTGCTTGTTGCTGTAGTGTAACTTTAATTAGGTTTTTTTTTTTAACTGATGTCAGCAAATGCTGTAACCAACACAAGATTTGTAATTTCAACTTAATTCAACTTGTTTCCCTTTTTGTCTTTATTTTCACAAGGATGACCATTGATGTCGAATCAAATTATTTTTTGTTGGAAATGATTTGTTAAAATTGAATCAATACATTTGATTCTATTAACAAAAATCAAATCAATTCTTTGAATTTGATTGAAAAAAAAAAGGAAAACAAAAAATGTTATTGCAACAAATTAAAGACAAATGTAGAGGCAGACTTTGAAAAATATAAATCTTTATTGAATTAATTTGCAAAAAAAAAGTAATTCTTTAAATTTAAAATCATACACTCAGAATATTATGTAGTTAATAAAGGAACATACAATTATTTTTCAAAGAAATATCTATATTAACTTTTTTATACATTTATTCGAAATAATTTACTGTCATTTACCATTTTTTTCAGTTTCATTTATTTTTTTCATTTGTTTGAAATTTAATAAAAATTTACCCACGAAACGGAAATTTGTGGTTTATTTGTGTCCGTAACAGTTATTACAAATTTAAATTTTGTTTGCTGTCTGTTTCAAAAAAAATATTCAAAAAATTTCAATTTGTTTTTTTATTTAAATTGGTTGTATATATACAAAATTTTTCAATACAAATTACAAGAACTTCATAAACACACATACATATACAAACACATTCACACAAAAAGTGTCTATAGCTTTGCATACATACATTTTGTATTGTACGAGTATATTAAAAAAAAAAAAAACAAAAAATACAATAACGGAAATAATTTCAAATAAATGAAAAAAACAGTTATTTTTTAAGGATTGGTAGGTAAAATTTTGACATTTATTTTAACTGATTATATCATTTGTTTCTTACGGATGTTTCAGTTGATTAGCAAACATTTAAAAATAAATAACAAAAGGCATTTAATTTAAATGAAAATTAAGTAGACCGGTTTTTAAATGAAATATCATTTCTTTTAAAGGATATTTTCAGTTATTTTAACTTACAAACTTTTTTAAGTGTAATTGATTAATCAATTTCATTTGAATCTTTTTTGATTCAGTTGAATCAAATCATTTCAAACATAATTCTTTTTTTAATACGCAAATTAAAAAAGATTGATTTGATTTGCGAATTTAAAAAGAAAATTAAAAAAAAACATTAAAATTCAAATAAAAAAATTATGCTTGGAAAAGTTCTGTCCGTTTTGCGCTATCTCGCTTATTTCCGAGATATTCGACATTTTATAAAATGGCCACTTTTCAAAATAACCGGTGTCTCAAAAACTAAGCGAGATAGGGCAAAACGGACAAAATTTTTACACTGTCAGAGTATTAATATACTGTGATAATAAAAAAAAGCTAGGTCCGGAACACATCCCAAATTTTAATGACAATGAAAAAATTCCAAGTATGGTTAACAAACTAAAATATAAAGTAATCGTGATTTAAAAAATAATTATTTTAATTAGCGTATCAAATCATATTATTTTCAATTCGAGAATAAAAATAATTGTTTTTTTTTTTTTGATTCGCGAATCAAATCAAAATTGATTTGATTCTTTGATTTAAAATTGAATTATTTAAATTGAGTTATTTCGTTTGATTTGTAAATAGAATTATTTAAATCAATTTAATTCTTCCAATAATATAAATAAATAAGATAAAGATCATAGTAGTAAATAATTCAACCAGAAAAATTAATTCGTCACAATTTAAATCAGATTTAAAAATTGATTTAAGGAATTATGTTTTAAAAGGTCTGTGTAGAGGAATGCACTACTAAAACGTTTTTACAGCATTTGTCCAAATGGATCCATAGAGTAGGTTAGTAGGTAGATTTGGTAGCCTGCCAATCAGACTCTCTTAGACTTAAAGTCCCTTGTGATACCACGGAAGCTAGTAAAAATCATATTACTAGCTTCCCCCGTCGAACCATCCCGATTACCTCAAAAAGCCCCTAAGTCGGCCGATATCGATATCAGCCAAATTACCCAGGTCCTCAAAGAAACATGAGCCCAATTGCAGTCCCTTCCTGCGAGCCAGGGCAGGACAAGTGCAGAAAAGGTGCTCCACAGACTCCTCGTCGTCACCACAGCTTCTGCAAAAGTCACTAGCCGCAACCCTCAACCTAACTGCGTGCCTTTCAACCAGACAGTGTTCCGTCATGACGACACAAGTAGGAATATATCGGGCCTTGACAGTGACAGCAACCTGTGCGTGTGCTTCCTATCCATAGAGTATCTGTATGCAGATTTTTTTGAACAAAAAATATTATTGCAACAAATTAAAGGCAAATGTAGATGAATGTACCATTGTAACGTTTTTAGAATTATTTCAATTCGATTAGAACTGTAAAAACTGAAGCTGTTTAAAGTCAGCGATAACTTACTTTTTTTTAATGAAAATTGAGTATAAAATCGCGAGTTTTTGAAATTTTGAGCATTTGTACAAATGAATCCATAGAGAATCTGTATGTAAAAGATAATACAAAAAAAAAAACGGAAGACCCCTGGTCAGATTGTTTTGAAATCCCATTGAATTTGTGATATATCGTTTTTTGTTTTAATTTCTAGCAATCACTTTTTGTTTCCTGCAGATGGTTCGCCTGGCCTGATTGCTACAGGAAACATATTGGACCAAAAACATGTAAAACCTGACGTCATGTAGAATGTTTGCCCCATGAAAAATGTAGCCCAAATAAGGATAGGCATTGTTCAGGCAAACACTCCGGGACTTTCAGAAAAAAATAAAATTCTTTTGTAAATTAAGCTCTTTTAGAGCTTTATTTGATTTGTTCCTTTGATATCTTTAAGGAATCAGCTATCTCCTGAAACTTCACTTTACGATCTGCACAAAACGATTTTGTGACCTTTTTTTGATGTTTTCCGGTATCACCATCTCTTATGGGCGACCAAAGTTTTCGGCGTCGTCGGTGTTGGTACGACCACGTTTAAAGACAGCAAAGCACTTTTCTAGCATTTGCCTCGATGTAGCAGATTCCAAATAACACTTATTGAGCTAAGCTTTGAACAAATTGTCATTGAATTTTGACGGGTATTATCTGAAGATTGATAGTTCCAAAAATCATATTGATTTTTCATTATCTATTTTCATTACTATGTGACATCCAGCGGATTTTTCAGTTAATGTGTTATATAGCGAATACACGGACACGAGGGCAGTTCAAAATGCACTTAGCCTAGCAATGAAAAACAAGAGTTAGATTTTTAACCTTTATGTTTATTTTGCAATATATTCTCCTGAAGTTTTATTATACTTAGTCCAATGCTTTTCTATCCCTTGATTAAAATAATTTTGCTGTAGCTTTTTTGTTTACAGCTTTAATTGCAAGCAAGGATTAATTTTTAGATTTGGGAACATGTAGAAGTCAATTCGTTGGCTTGATGAAAAATGAATTTCAATATAATCCCTAAAACCGTCTCCTTAACCTTACCAGCCGCTTCCACCAGCTTTAGTGCATTGTTTTGTTTTTTCTCTGGTGTGTAGTGATGAATCCATGTTTCATCAACAATTATTTCGCTTAAATCGATCCAAACAAGCTTGATAAATTTTCATTCGAATGCTTTTTGATCAATTATTAACAAATACGGCATTCATCTTGCAGAAAGTTTTTTCATCTGAATACCTTTATGCAAAATAAAATGAATTCGATCATTTGAGATGCAAATGTCATTACCTATTTCACGCACTTTCACTTGTCGATCGTTTAGTACCATATCATGTACTTGAGCTATGATTTCTGCTGTTGTTGCAGTTCTCCGACGTCCACTTCGTACGTACGATCACGTTTAAATTCAGCAACCCAATTATTTACTGTTGCACATGAAGGAGCTTACGAGGGCGTGAGCTGGCATTCGGTGTTAAAAGTATAAAAGGCGTGTTAACAGACTTACTGAAGCCTATAATGACACTGCTAGTTTCCAGTTGTTTTGACCATCATATCAAGGGTACTACTTTTTCTATGTAGTGGAACTATTCATACTCATAACTTTAATATTGTAATAACTAATTTGTTACATTATTTTTAAATTATCTCTACTCAATCACTCAACATCATCTGACCCAAACCCAGGGAACTGTGAAGCTATAATTTCTATGTAGGTTGTTCCCTCTACAGCATAGACATCTGTTAAGGAGGGATTTTTGAAAATTCCTACGGAGAGGGAGAAAACTCCCCTTTGACTGCCTGTCCAAAGCTCTCGGGCTAGAAACCTAAAATTTAAAATATATGTTCCCTGGAGTGGTCAAAATAGGTAATCTAAAAGCGAAAAGTCTCACCTTTAATGGCCTTGGGCAGGCCTAGGAAGTTCAAAATTGCATAAAGATTCCTAAGAAGGAATTTTAGAAAAAGCCTACTGGGAGGAGCTAAAAAGGGAAAACTTCTCCCCTTGGATTTGGTACATAGGTTTCTCCTGTCGGCGTAAAAACCCACCCAGATGGTTTTTTTTTTGGGAATTTTAATGCGGAGGGGCAAAAAGGAGAAAGTCTCGTTAACGTCCTACCCAAACCTTTTTATCTACAAACCTAAAATTTAAAATATGTGTTCCTGGAGTATAGGCTAAATCATTGAACCTTACATTTTAGAATTGTCGCTAGCGACGTGGTAAAAATTGTGGTTTAAGGGGCAAAAGGTCTCCACCTTAGTTGAAACAGGGTATGAATTTTCCTCCTCCCTTAAGACGAGATTTTTGGAAAAGCATACAGGGGAAATTCTCCCCCTTTTGTCTACAGCCTCCGGCGTAGACAGCCACTCAGACAGGATTTTTGAAAGAACAAAAAGGTGAAAAGTCTCCCACTTGACGGCCTGCAAAAACCTCCCAGCAAAACTTTGGTAATGGGTGCGATATTCTATTGCGTTACCTTGTAATGATAGCTCATTACCTTTTTCAAAATCTATTTTAAGATACATTACATTGTGTTTTTTTGTAAGCAAAAGGTTAATGTGTGTTTGTTTTGATAACACTAGCGAAAAAACGAAGCGCAACAATTCATTAAAGTTTAAAGCAATCAAATACTATATGCGTCGATAGCTCAGTGGGTAGAGTTCTTGGCTGGCAACCAGATTCCCTGGTTCGATTCCCATCTTGACCACATTTTTTTTAATTACAAATAATTTAAATAAAATATTTGCAATAATTTTTTTTTAATAAAAATTCCTATTTTTAAAAAAATCTATTTTTAGACACATTACTGTTTCCATTCTCGTAACCCTATATGTAACCCCTTACATTATCACCTCTTAAGTAATGGGTATATACATTACTTTGAGGCTCATCGCCTATTACATTCATCAATGAAGTAAGGTGTAAAGTAATCCATCGGCCCCTATGGCTATACATTACTTTAACCATTATTTGGTAATGTGTGGTTTCGCTGGGCTTTCGAGCTAGGAAGTTGAAATTTGGTATCAGCCAAAAAGAATTTTTTTTTCAAATCCTACGGGGAGAGACAAAAAAGGGGAAAAATCTCACCCTTGACAGCAGGAAATTAAAATTGGTACAATCTTTTAAAACTTCCTACGGAAGGGCCAAAAAAGGGGAAAGACTCTCCCTTGACGACCTGCCAAAACCCTTTTGGCTGGGAACCTGGAATTTAAAATATGCGTTCCCTGAAGTATATGCTAGTGATTGAGAAATGTTAAATGAAATGCAGAAAAAAACTTGACGTTTAGGTGTGATTCACATTCAACATCGGCCCTTAAAATTTAACCACACTTTACATGTAAAATTTAAACTTCGAAATTCCAGCTGTTTTGGCAGTTCATAAGATATTAAAAATTTTTTCCTTAAATGATGTCTACACCAGAGGAGGAACTTTTACACCGAATTTCAACATCCCAGCTACAAAGGGTTTGTCAGGACGTCAAGAGGAATCATTTTGCTTTTTAGCCCCTCCTCTTATGACTTTTCCAAAATCCAATCCTAGCTTATATCTATGCTGTAAGAGAAACTTTCGGACCGAACTTCAACTTCCTAGCTCCAGCAGTTTGTGCAAGCCATTAAAGGGAGACTTTTCACCCACACAGTGAAGGTACATTTTGGAATTTTTCGCCAAGGACTGTAAAAATGGTGTTAAAAGGCATCTGCAATCTGAACACGTTTAATAGACTTTTATTCGAACTTTTTTTTTGATGTACTTTATGTAACTAAACAGAAAATCCGGTGACAATTGGCCGTAACTCCCCCTAGAAATATTTGTGCTTTTGTGAAGAAGGATTGTATAAAATATTCGTATTTATAATGATTGCATAACAGGAAGATGTGACGCGTCCACCCTATTTGCTCTAACGGCAAACATTGCATACATCTGCGTAACAAACATTTTATCACCACTGAATCCAAAGCCGATTTTTGTCTAGTTTTTGAGATTTTTGAAAATTTTTCTGCGAAAACCCATTTTTACCAAAAAAAAAAAACTAAGGACCACTCTAATTTACATATTAAAATCAATCTATGGAAATTTTTACAAAATTAAGTATCTACACTAAAATTTCAATATACCATCTTCTTGACTACTAAGAAAGAAAACCAACCTACACACAAACCAATTCTGTTTTTATACAAACAACTGATTCACAAATGTTCTATGTACAACAAAGTTTAAGGTGACCACAAGGTATTAAGTTGGCCTTTTAGCCATTATTAAAATTACAAAATATATTTAGTTCCTCAGTTGACTTCAAAGCAAAAAATAGGCATTAAAAAGTATCATTTTAGTTTCAAGAATAACTTAGTATTAGAATATAATTTATCCTGGCTCAGGAAGCTTACTGCGTAGATCAAGATAACTCAAGTTCTAAAACTTATGTATTTATGGTTCATACTTGGCTAATTACAAAATAACTTAATATTTTTAAAATTCATCATAAATTTGAAAATGTGCACATATTTACATGAAAATTAACATAAATTAAGGAAATCCTTTTAAAATCAATTTCATTAATATTTAATTGCTGAAAATCAGTACGATACAAATGGTTACCCTATTCTAACTGCTTTTAGAGTAAGAGCGCAGCCCCCTCAGTTTTATGACCCTCTTCTGACAACAACACTACAAATGAAAGGTGAACCAAAATATGAACAAAACGACCAAACGACAAAATACACATCGTAATAATAATCGTAATAACAATGAAATAATACCAAGTGGTGCCTAATGATGATGTAGTTTCTATAACATCGGGTGTGTGTGTGTGTGTGTGTGTGCGATAAAAGTCATTCGGCTAAAGACGAGTGGTAAAATATTTGCACAAAATATTTTCAAAAAACAACCATGAAAATGAAATGAATCGTCAAGATTAATTATATATGTACATATATATACATATATACATACAGTATCTCACAAAAATAAGTTTCCAAACGAAAAAATTATTTTGAAATTAACATAACTTTATTATGATTTAAGTTATTACAATGATGTATCAGTAAAATAAAGTACATATCCAATAATATTTAAAACTAAACAAAACGTTAAAATAAATTCAGCCTTTTCGCTGATATTTAGTAATAAAATAAAAAGCTACTTAAATCAGGTTACATAAGAAAGTTTCCATTTACTTTAATATCCAGAATGACCACCATTTCTGTTTGACATTTTCGATAAACGATCATTCATTTTTTGCATTCGTCTGGTGTAGCTTTTCCCAAAGTTTCCTTGATACAAGTTTTTCGTTCTGTCATATTTTGTGGACCTTTTTGAGAAATGCGTAGTTTCAAAATTGCCCAAGCGTTCTCAATAGGCGAGAGGTCGGGGCTTTGCGGTGGCCATTTTAAAACATTAACATTTTTATCTTCTAAGGATTTTGTTACTATTTTGGCAGTGTGGATAGGAGCGTTATCTTGTTGTAGAATAAATGCATTTCCTATTAGTCTCCTTCCTTCAGGTAATGTCACTTCCTTTATAATATTTAAATAAATGTCAGCGTTCACTTTACCTTCTAGAGTGATTAATTTCTCAATTCCATTTGCGCATAAACAACCCCATAATATTAATCCCTTTTCTGAACCCTTAAACGTGAGCTTAGTGCACTTATATGACAATGACTATCCTTTCTTTCTCCATACATGAATTCTGCCATGAGAGTACTTCAAGCGAATCATGTCCAAAGTAAAGTTTTCGAAAACTCTTCAGTTATTAAAGCATGATTTTGATAAAACTGCATTCTTTTTTTCAAATTTTCTTTGCTAACATAAGGAAGTTTCCTTGCAACACGTCCATGCTTTCCAGCTTTATGCAGTCTTCTTCGTATAGTTTGCTGATGGTACTTCGTAATTTAGCACGAATTTTTGGCACCGGCATAATAGGATTCGTATTGGAAATAGTTGTGATTCTCTCCACAATCCTTTTCGATGTAATTATTTGTCTACCTGCACGTTTTATAGGGCATACCCGCGAGTGTTGTTTGAATCCGCGAATAACATTTCCGATGGCTGTGTGGAATTTTTTCAAAATGTTAGCAATTTTTCTGTGAGAATCGCCATTTTTATGCATTTCACCTATAGTTTTACGCTCTTCCAGTGTAAATTGCTTAAATTTTCCCACTGAAGTTACTAAAAAGTTAAAAACTAATTATTTTAGGTTAGAATTTAATAAATTAAAATTCTTACCAAATTCCTAATATTTTGGTTTTATTTTTTTAATATTTTATTTCGAAACGTGAAATAAGACAAATTGGAATGCAAATTGCAATATTTAAATGATCACGGAAGGAGAACTAATGATTTGCTTTTGTAACGCCAAAATCTCAACTGATAGCTAAAAACGTAAAATATTTAAACAAACACTGGCCTGCATCTGCTCTGCCAACGCCAGTTGTCTGCTAGATAACGGTTCTTGAAAATAAAATGCATGGCAATCTAAGTTTTTAAAGATTTAAAATATATATAAGTGCGTTATTGATATCATCATGCAATGGAAACTTATTTATGTGAGATACTGTATGTACGTAGTAAGTATTTCTTGTTTTTGTTGGTGGTTTTAATGGTGTTTTACTCGTAAACTTACACATGTTCCTCGTTGGCATCTTCGTTAGGTGAATATCAATTTGTTTCTGCTTTTGTTGTTGTCTTTGAAATCAAAGTAAAAAAAAAAACAAAATCATTAACGGGGGCAACTAACTACAACCACAGCAAATGGCAGCAACTAATATACAACAACAATTTAACGAAATGAAAAATATTAAATCAAGATATATTCGCTTATACTCGTATTTTGTTATGCCTGCCCTGCTGCCCGTTGTTGATGCCTATTTTTTGTGTTGTTCGTTGTAATTTTTCAGATTTGCCTATTCACGTTCTTTGCTCGTGTTATTTTAGGTAAATAATAAGCGTATATAAAAACCACAATGTATATAAATACAACAACAAGAAACAGTAAAAATAAAGTAAATTTTATTATAATGAAATGTTAAAGCTTGTTAAGAAGAAAAAGAAAAAAAGGAATTTCATGATATTGTTGGGTATAATAACAAATTTACATTGTTCAAATGTTTACTGGATTTCAATTTGAAATCCTTTGCATTATATCGACTTTATTTATCGACCATTCAAATACCGTTGCAATCCACCTCGTTTACATAACGAATATCCCCCCTAGGGTGGTTTTTTTCTTGAACTTTAAATGTGCTCACGTCTAGAATTGTGCCATTTGGTGTAAAAATTCAATTGTAAAAATTTTATGTCAATCGGACTTTGCCCTCCCGTGCCAAAAGAGCTCTGAAATTGTAAAAAATTACCTTTTTTTAAGAAAAAAGCCATTTTCTGCTTTTTCACACTATTGATCAGAATAAATTTACTATTGAGCTGGTAGCCTATGTAGCTAGTGCTCCTTAAATTATATTAGATCTATAATTACAGGTTGGTTGGAAAGTTCCTGCGCTCGAAATGAAAGAATACTGTTTTTGTTACGAAATATATTTTTTTATTCAATATAATCTCCTAGAAGCTCAATACACTTGTTCCAATGATCTTCCAATAGTTTTATCCCATCCTTATAATGGTTTTCCAGAAGCTCTGCAACGGCTGCTATGGCCTCCACGAAGGAATTGTTTGAGATTTCTAAAGAGATAGTAGTCACTGGGAGCCAAATCTGGTGAATATGGTGGATGTTCAAGCAATTCGTACTTTAATTCTTTGAATTTAGCCATCGTCAAAACACTTTTGTGAGCAGGTGCATTGTCTTGATGAAAAATGATTTTTTTTTCTTTAAACCAGGTCTTTTCTTACGAATTTTTTCATCCAGCTGATCCAAAAGGCTGCAATAATATTCAGAGTTGATTGTTTTACCTTTCCGAAGATAATCAATCAACAATATTCCTTTTGCATCCCAAAAAACTGATGCCATAACCTTCTTTGCTGATCGTTGTGACTTCACCTGCTTTGGAGCTGAACAACCAGCTTCAGTCCACTGTAAACGTTCTTGTTTCAATTTAGGATCATGGTGGTAGATCCAAGTCTCATCCATAGTTATAAAACGACGCAAGAATTCGGTTTTATTCGGCTTAAAACGCTCCAAATTACAATGAGAAATTTGTTTTCGATCCAGTTTTTGTTGAATTGTTAATGTGTGCGGCACTAACTTTCCAAACAGTTTTTTCATACGTAATTCTTCATGTAAAATATGGAGTACTCGTTGGTCTGAGATGCCTATGGTATTAGCAATTTCGCGCTTAGTCAAACTTGGATCTTCACTAAACATTTAATAAACCTGCTCAATGATTTCTGCTGTGGTTGCAGTTTTCGGTCGTCATTCGCGTGGATCGTCTTTAAGGCTGGTACGACCACGTTTAAATTCACCAGCCCAAAATTCAGCGGTGCGTTTTGAAGGTGAGGACTCCTTATACACTTCTAACAATTGTTCATAAATTTCCTTTGCTTTTAAACCCTTCAAAACAAAGAATCTAATTACTGCACGATATGGCTTGTAAACAAAGAAAGAATTGACAGAATGACTTGCAATTTTGCATGTGTTCTCAGGACAGTTATACCAACTTGAGAAAAAAAAAGTTTGGAGCTAGCAGTGCCATCTCTTGGTGAGCGCAGGAACTTTTCAACCAACCTGTAATTATGAATCTAATAAATAATAATAATAATAAATTTACTATTAAATAAAAGGTTAATTTATTGACTTTACAATAAATTTCAACACATTTTCTTCAAATATAAAATTTAAACAATATTTAACATTTAACGGATCAAGTTCGGTTCAGGTGCCTCTAGTATGCACTTTGAACCAAAAATTGGTATTCTCTACCATATTTGAAAAAATATAATTTTAATTGTGCATAGATTGCCAACAGTTTAGTACATTCTCTCTGGAGAAGATTTCGTAAAAGCTTTCCATCCCAATGAACAACAGTCCCCTCTAAGTCCGACTTCTTAAACCTCTTCTTGATTTTCTGTGCCCTTTGATTTCGAAAGGATATTCTGCGTTTTCTTACCGTACACTCTAATAAATTTCTGTTGAAATTTACCCAACTTATAGTAGGAAACTGTACTCCTACTATAAATGGGGTAAATTTACTCTATGTGCGTAAACGAAAAAAATTACACACATTATGCGTAAGTTGGTACACATATAATTGGTAATTTCACATTGAAAGTGCGTAAAAATTAAATGAAATTTTAAAAGTACATTTGAAGAGTAAATATACGCATGAAATGCCTAAAAATGCATTTCTTTATGCGTAATTATATAAAAAATGTTTATATTTACCAACGCATGGTTTAAATTAAACTGCAGAAAAATATTTTTTTGAAAGAATAAATTTATTTTATGTATGCACATACATTATTGAAACATTAATAATAATGAATTATAAATATAATACATAATATATTTCAAATGGTTATTTGCTGTGATGATGGTCATCTTGAATTTAAATTCACAATATTCAAAAATATTATATTTATAAACTTTTGAAAAATTGATTTACGTTTATAGCTTTTTTTTTATTTTTTTTAATTTTTTAATTTCCAAATGTTAAAATATTTACAACCATTCTAAGTTAGTATATTTACAAAATTTGTACGTAAAATTCTAATTTAACAAAAGAATACTGATTTTAGGCACAAAGCGTTTAATTTTCAACACATTGTGTCTATAAATACTTTTTGTGTGTGTATTTATTGTATATGAAAGTGTGTACAAAACATTTTTAGGCATTTTGTGTTTATATTTACCGAATTTTCGTAATATTACATAAAACTTTACCCATTTTATTGTAGTACATTTACAAACATTTTTTAGAGTGTACTTCTGCTTAGAGCTAATTCCTCGACATTAGAACCCAGACTTTCAGCTGTTGCGAAAATGATTCGAACAGCATTTCTATCAGAATTGTTACGTCTATCTAATAAAATTGACAACTTTTCAGTAATAAATTCTCGATATCCCCGACTGCATTTCCTTTTTTTTTTTCTCGCTCCGTCTGGGTTGTCAATTTTTTCATCGTCAGTAAATATATTGTCCGAGGCCATTTTTTCCACTTCCAATTGAGAAGAGAATGAGGTTTTTTAACATTTTCTATTGCAGTGAAAAAAGGAAAAAAAAAAACTGGTGAATTTTGGAAGAAAAATAAGTACTGGCAATAAATAAAAGTAAACTAATAAACATTTTATTGCCTCCAAGAATAAATATTTTATTACATTTTCAAGGATGAGTTTCAAAGTTATTACTTTTTTTATTTAAATTGGGCAAATGTATAGTAGAAACTTACCATCACTTTCTAGTGATATCTGTCGATATCGCCGTTCTTCTGATTTTGTTTTTCTTGCTTCTCTTTTTTCCTCAGCTAAAGTTGTCTTCAAATCGACACCTCCCATATGCCCCGGGCGTCCTTTCACTCTCTGATGTTTTATAAACTCAATGTCTTCCTGGTTGGTCGTTTTGGGTGGCATTTTCCACAGCTACATCAAACAAATGCGACAGTTTGGATGTGAATACAAGATTTTTTACCTCTTGACTTTTTGTCTTCAAAGTTGATATTTTCTGCAGTGCTGTCCATTCATTATATAATTTTTCGACTTTACGAACTGTATTTTTCAATAACTGACAAGGTATCCTAGCTTTCTCCCAAAATACAAAAACTTCTTTTAGCGCGAGTTTGGCTGCATTACAGAATGAAAGTCCAACATTACGCATGTTGTAAAACAAAGACTTCAGCACTTGATGGTTAGATGGTAGCTTGCTGCCAGTTATTTGCTGAGATGAATGTGCAATTAAATAAATCCGACTTTTATTTCGGAAATGAACTTTGGACGAGGTACTAGCCATTTAAATTTATTTTTTAGCTGATTAAATTTCTTAATATTTTTAACACCGAACTGTTCACTTAGCACAACAAACTATTAATGACTATTTTTTTAAGTACTCTTACAAGCGCCACGACAAAATTTAATTGGGGATTCCCCGATTTTTACTTTCTGCTGGATTATATTGTGGTAAATATGAATAAAAAAGTTGTAAAGTGGAAATTATTACTAGAGATGCTAGAATAATGAGTAAAGTTCATATGTAAATAAGTAGTAGTCGCTTTTTAAAACTTCAGGTCTGTTTTGGCACGGGAAGGGAAGGTCCGATTGAGCTGAAACTTTTACAAATGTGTTTTAACACTAAATTGCACAATCCTAGATGTGAGCACCTATAAAAATCGAAAATCGATTTTGAAAAACCACCCTAATCCCCCCCCCCCCCCCATATTCTTTTTCGGCAACAAAAAAAAAACATTTTGCAAAAATTGGGCAAATACTGCTTTAAAGCAACACCTAAATTTAGATAGAAGAGCGATATAACTATGCAATAAAAGGCATGTGATAAGTTTAAAGTCTTGGCTATACAAATAAGTTAAAACTTATACAAGTTATTGTTCAGGGTGTAATATAAAGTTTAAAAAAAAAATTTACTTTTTGAAAATTATTTAAATTTAGAAAGAATAGAAAGAAACATGTCGGCTGAAAAGTCAAATTCGTGCAATTTTACCATCATTTGAAATCATCGACACGTTGTTGTTTATGGTGCACTGTCAGCAAACGCGGCAACCATTTCAAAAACAGTTTTCTCATGGACAAACGTTCATGTAAAATAATGCCGACACCTTCGATTGATACCCAGCAAAATAAGAGCTGAGGAAGAAGTAGTTTAACACTACATCTACTGAACCCGAAATTGTGAAAATTTCAGTGAATCATTAATGATTTTAACATTGGCGTGTCATTGGGAGCAAGTAGTTTTTTTTTTGGGTGCTATAAAAAATCGATGATCAGATGGACTTTTTCTATAGTTTACAGAAGCTGTTAAATATAGGGACTACAAAATAACTGGTGGCGCAAAAATAACCTTCCGATGTTTTTTGGCTGTAACTAAAAAAAAAAAAATGAAAAACTTTGATTCTTCTTGTGGATTATTTTTATTTGGTCTTTTAATTTTTTTTACATCAAGTCGAGAATATGATGTCATGTAAATGGCCGCCGCTACAGTTGATTGTCATTTGAGCCCTTTTTATGGCATTTTCCATCACTTTGGCCAAAACTTCCGGCGATAGGTCCTCACATTCTTGTCGGATATTGTCTTTAATAGCTGCAAGAGTCTGAGGCTTGTTGACATAAACCCGCGACTTCAAAAAGCACCAAAAAAAGAAGTCTGGAGCGGTCAAATCAGGCGATCTTGCTGGCCAGTGCAAATCGCCAAAACGGGAGATTAGGCGCCCGGGAAATGCATCCTTTAGCATATCGGTTGTGGCACGTGCAGTGTGTGGCTTTGCACCGTCCTCTTGGAACCACATGTTTTCCAATCCCAATTCATCAAGTTGCGGCAAAAAGAACTCGTTGATCATTGCTCTGTAGCGCTCACCATTCACAGTAACCGTTTGGCCCCCAACGTCTTCGAAGAAAATTTCGATGTTTTCCAGTATCACCACCTCCCAAAGCTTTCGGCGTCATTGGTGTTTTTACCTACACGTTTAAAGACAGCAAACCACTTTTCTACCATTTGCCTCGATGGAGCAGAGTACTATTAACGCTTTGGCTTGAACAGTGTTTTTTCTAGAGTTTTCCAATTATTGGACACTTCCGGTTAATCGTTTAGCTCATTATTTGAAAATTGAAGAAAATTAATTAATCGGAAAAATTGGCTATTAATCGATTAATCGTTTAATGCAAAATTTTTTTATTTATTTATTTATTTTATGAATCATATAATTACAAATTATATGTTAATACCCTAACCGAGCACTAGCAACGAAGGCTTTCGGCTCGTTGTAGCGAAAACAGACCAGAGCCTCTGGTGGGAATCGAATCCACGACCCCCGCACTGATAAGCTAGTAATGCAAAATAAATGTATTTCTTTCATCAATAAGAACACAAAGAGCAGCTTTTTGCTGAAATGTCAAGTTAAGTATATTGCGTTGGTTTCTAAAGTGTTTGTTTAGGACAATTCAAAGCATCCTGAGATTTTCAACAGAATCATGCCTTATAATATTGGGTTTTTTCAGAGGAAACTGACAACTCCTTAAAAAGAAAATGTCGGACGTGTTCATTGGAAGTAAACCCTTAAAAACGCAGTGTAGATAATCGATGAAGTTGGTTTTTATTTTCTTTATGTGACACTGTCCAGAATAATAAAAAATGTGCCTAAATAAAAAAGAGCTACCATTAAAAAAATTCACAAACAAAGTTTGGTAGAACTGCCACTGTTCCCTGACTCTTTCACTACCTGGTTTAAGCTTTAGAGTTAAGGAGGTTATCTATTAGAATAGATATGAAAATCACGCATATTGCTGACAAGCCCTCACCGATTTCTCTGTGTTTGTACAATTAAGAATTCAAATAAGCAAATTTTTAAAAATTTTTGACGAAACAACTTAATTCTACTAAAGTTCCTGCTTCATCAAAATTTGTTGATAAATCATCTTAAAAACAAAATTCCAAATTAATAACATGAACATTTTAAGTCTTGCCAGCTTAAAGAAAAATTAATGAAATAAAATTTCATGTTCTTTTTTAGTTTTTAGTTTTTTCATAGAGTTTTAAATGAAACTGTTTTTTTAGAAACTACAATTATTTTATAACATAAGTTACGTCATAGTGTTTGTTAAGAATATATTGATGGCTTAATATAAAAAGGCCCTAACTCGATTTTTTGTTACTTGACAAGAGAAGGAAAAAACTTAATAAAATACGTAAAATTTTAGATACAAAAAAAGTTTTAATGCAAATTTTAAAAAAAAAAAGAGGTAACACATTTTTGTGTAGTCACGTGTTTCATTGCTAAGGACAAAAATATATTTTTTAATAGATTTTTTGTTAAAGCTCTGCTTAGAGGCTCTCCCGTTTCTAACAATTCGCTATCTGATAAAATTTTTTGTCAGTTCGAAATACATGTAAACCGAGGCTGAAAGATCTATTTAAATTTTTTTGGACATGAGGATATAATTTTATATAATTTAAAATTTATTTTTCAAAGGAATTGAAACAAAAATAAAAATTGTTTATCATATTTCCTAAAGCCTATTTAAATCGATTATTCGGGTCGAATAATTATTTAAGGCGATCAATCGAGGAATCGGCTAATCGATTAACCGAATTGGAAACACTAGTTTTCTCCCATTAAAAAGCAATGACAAATTAACACACGACGTTGTTTTCAAAATCGCCAAAGAAGCGCCACTAAAACAGCTGTAACTTATGCATTAATGAGCGCCCCGGTAGGCTAGTTGGTAGCGTGCTAGCTTATCAGTGCGGGGGTCGTGGGTTTTTCATTGGTGGCGCCACCTATCTGTCATCCTACGGATTTTTCAGCCGATATGTTATTCATATCGCTCATTTGCGAAAAGGCCGGTATAACTAAAAAAACGCGATTTTTGAGTTAATGATGCAGAAATGTGGGTCACACCATAATCTCAAACATATCAAAAATGGTATTGACATCTCTTTCTCTCATTAAATGGCGACCAAAAGTGTTAGCAGTTAGGCTAAACTGAAAACTTTAAATGTAATTATCTCGAAATCTCTTTTTTTTTTTTTGAGTTATGACATTCTTCTCGCAAATGAGCGATATATTCAATGCATAAGAATGACACAAAAAAAAAACACAACACAACATTCATTCTTGTTTAACTCTGGCTGGTTATTAGTCAAAAAAAGTATCCAACAAATGTACACAGTCCCGTTTTTTTAAAATTATTCAAAAAAATGGCAACACTTGTTTCTATTATTCTTCGTCTCGCTCAAAACTTTCTCTATTAATTTGTTCATGAACTCGGGCAGGAGTCCGACAGCGATGGAAACATTTTAGAATTAAAAAGCGTCGTCAGACCACTGAAAAAGCGCTAGAAAGCGGTAAAAGTAAAAATTTAATAAAATTATCAACTTTTTCAAATAATTTTGAATATTATTGGAACACTTTCTTCTCTCTACAAACAAAAAAAACAACTTTTTGTTTGCTCTAAATTTGTTTTAGTACAAGCAAATGATATTCATTTGCACGTCGGAGTTTAAAAAGAAGAAAACACTCAAGAAAGTTGTACGAAGTGTAGCTTCTCTATAACAGTTACTCTCTGATAGTCACATTGGCGATACAGTCCACAATTTGTGTGCAACTAAAGTACTTGTACTACACAAATAAACACATATACATACATATGTATGTAGTATGTCTGCATCAAGTATACGCCACGGCGCACCGCATTCATAATGTATGTATAAGGTAAATAGCAACCAGTGTTGCCAGAAATGTTTTTGTACGAATCCCCATTTGGCAAGTTGAAATTCCCGAAAAGCCCCGAACCAAATTTCAAAATCCCCAATGTGTTTTTTTATTTTAAATGTATTATTAAATTATTTTTATTTTTAATGTGACAAAATATATTACATTTTTATTCTTTACGCATACATATTTTACAAATCTCATGCCTCATACACATCAAGCTTCTCTAGATCTTAAACTTTATTTTGTTGATACATATGCATGTTCAGAATTAAATTTGTATCAGAAAAACTATATTTATGACAGCATATCTGATAAACATTTCAATGGGATTTTACCCTAATTTAGAGATTGTAACATTTCATATTGTAATTTTTTTTTGTGTTGACTTTGTTTTTCTTTCCACACCTTGAATACAGACAAAGATAATTCACACAAAAAAAATAACATTCAACATCCGCTATCTGCGGTTTTGTGCCAATAAGTAGAAAACAAAACACGTGAAATAAATCAGTTTTAATTGTTATTGTTTTGCATGTAATTTGTCTTTTGTTCGGACAGATTTTGGAAGTTAGGTATGTTGCCACTCTTTAGGAAGCCTGGGGTCAAGTGTCTACAAGTCACTACTTTTATCGACTATTTTGGATGACTTTTTGGTGACATGTCCACAAAGCGTCTATACTTTTTACATTCCTGTTTTGCAGCTGGAAAGCTGCGCTTGTTCTTGATTTGTTTATTGTTTTATTTTGTTAAAAATACATGTGCACAGCTGCATGCAAAATTAAAGTTTTTAATAAAAATATAAAGAAAAATGAATTTAAAAGTTAAATATACAAATTTAAACAAAATATATAATGAGCAAAAGAAATTACAAAAAACTTGTGAAAAAAAAACAATTAATTTTGTATAAAAATAACGGGAAAGAGGCAACAATTTTTAGTGAAAATTGCAACTCTAGAGATTTGTGGAGCCTGATGAAGATTTTACGGAGCCTGTGGATAATTTTGTGCAGTCTTTTAAAGATTTGTTTACTCCAAAATTAAATTTGCACGAAAATTTTTTTAGTTAAATAAAATTTATAAAAAAAATTGTATTAATAAAATATCTAATTTAACTAAAATGTACTAGTGAATCTCTGGTTCCAATGTCAACACCTAGTCAATAGTTGTGTAGATTCGCAATGACACGCACATGTTAAATGTCTACAGCAGAAAGCGTTGGCTGGGGCATAATTATTCAGTAGTACTGGTGACAAAGTCAACTGTGAATCAGTTCAGTTTCACTATCGACATTTTCTACAGGGCATTTCTTTTGTAAGCACACATAAACATATTGTTGACATGTAGCTTTAAAAAAAAGTTTTACAATTAAATAGTTTTACAAAAGAATACAAAAATATTTTAATTTAAGTTAAAATAAAAATATACAAAAAATAAAAAACAAAAATAAAATCCCCAAAAATGCAAAAAAAATCCCAAACTTTTGTGAAATCCACAAATCTCAAAACGAAGTTAAATCTCCAATTTGGGGCGAAATCCGCTTATCTGGCAACACTTAATTAAACACGCTCAGCACTTCAAAGGTATAATTCTTTTTTGAATCAATTCATGTAAAAGTCCCTTTATATTCGTAGAACGAAATAAGATCATTAATATTATGCTAACATAATATAAAAATTGCAGTGTTCATAACCAATATACATACATATGTATTTATAATACGGTTTCCATTTTGGCCATTTTTCCGGTGGTCATTTTTGCAAAAGGTTGCTTAACCTGACATAGAGGAATACATTGCCACGAGATCATAGTAAAGTCTATGAAAACCATTTTCCTATTGGAAAATTCAGAATTTGGTTAGAAAAAAATCTATAAAGTTTTTTTAAAAGTAAAACATACAGTTAAATATGTAGAAATGCTTTTAATCAAATTTTTTACAATAGTAAAACTAGAAGGGGTTAAAATTTACCACCACCTCACTATGTACAAAAATTTCAGGATATGGGTGGAAAATATCTACTTTCTTACTGAACAATAATAAGTACAATAATAAGGAAATTTTCCCTAAATACAATATTAAGTACTTAGAAGTGTACATAGAATTTATGTTGGTAAATTTGAAGATTTTATTAATATTTTTTGTTTTTCACTTCCGTGAATTTTTTTTTTTATATTTCATATTATTTAAAAACAGTGAACTAACAATAATTATCCAAATCTTAAATCTAAATATTAATTATTAAGTCCAGCCAGTGCCAGACTGATGTTATGTGGTTTAATAGAGATGATTATTTCTCCTTATTATTAGCGGACCAGATCCGCAGTGTCCCTCCTTCTAAGACGCTGGTGGCCGTGATTATTAGTTAAGTTACGGGCTAGTATGTTGGGATGTGTTTCCAGTTTTGTAAAATAGCGTTGACAGTGTCTAATAATTTCATTTGTTATATACACTTAAAAAAGTTTGTAAGTTAAAATAACTGAAAATATCATTTAAAAGAAATGATATTTCATTTAAAAACCGGTCTACTTAATTTTCATTTAAATTAAATGCCATTTGTTATTTATTTTTAAATGTTGATTAATCAACTGACACATCCGTAAGAAACAACTGATATAATCAGTTAAAATAAATGTCAAAATTTTACCCACCAATCCTTAAAAAATAAATGTTTTTTTCATTTATTTGAAATTATTTCCGTTTTTGTATTTTTTGTATTTTTTTTTAATATACTCGTACAATACAAAATGTGTGCATGCAAAGCTATAGACACTTTTTGTATGATTGTGTTTGTATATGTATGTGTTTTTATGAAGTTCTTGTAATTTGGATTGAAAAAAATTGTATATATACAACCAATTTAAATAAAAAAACAAATTGAAATTTTTTGAATATTTTTTTTTTAAACAGACAGCAAACAAAATTTAAATTTGTAATAACTGTTACGGACACAAATAAACCACAAGTTTCCGTTTTGTGGGTAAATTTTTATTAAATTTCAAACAAATGAAAAAAATAAATGAAACTGAAAAAAATCGGTAAATAATAGTAAATTATTTCGAATAAATGTATAAAAAAGTTAATAGAGATGTTTCTTTGAAAAATAAATGTATCTTCCTTTATTTTTAAATGTAACGGAAAACTTTTTTATTAAACTACAAACAGTTAACTACATAATATTCTGAGTGTAGCTTTCGAGTAGCTTGTAAGTATTTGTTGGTAACAAAAGTTTTATTTCAAACCGTAGACCTTTATGCCAAACATTATCGAAAGGCTGTAAACATCGATAAAAAGGGCAGAACAGTAACTAGCCTGTGGGCTTGCTCAATGGTGCTGTGTTTTCTCCTCAAACCAAATTGGTGTGCTGGTATACAGTTGTTTTGTTCTACATAAACAGTTATTTTTTCCATTAGGATTTTCTCGAACAGCTTTGACAAATTGGATAGAAGGCTAATAGGCCTATACGATTCCACTTTTGTGTGATATTTGCCTGGCTTGGGTATCATTTTAACGAGTGAAACTTTCCATTCTGGGGGATAGTATTCAAGCCGTATAATAGCATTTTCGACCTCTCTCATCTCAAACATCAATCGGGTAGCTGCTCGTTGCTGGGGTAAAATCGGTGGCAACTCTGTTACAGAATACTTTTCTTAAATGTGTTCTTCAAACAGATCTCCTTTTTCAGTATCATTTCTAGCCCAACCTCCGTCTGATTTTCTCAAAGACAGGTCTTTTTAAATTTTTCGTTGCACGCCATAATGAGTAATCAGTTCTTAATGTTGGATCTAAATTTTCAAGATATCTGTTTAATGTTCAAGTAGCTTTCCTAATGTTTAAGTGCATTCTTTCAACCGTTCCTTAAGTTAAGGAGATCTGTGCCGTTGCCACTCTTTCGAGCTCTTCTTTTTTCATTTATGAGTCGTTCGACAACGGCAGACAAAATAATATTTTGTCTGTTGTGTCGGGGGAGGTTTAGTAGCAAGTTGAGCAGCAAGTTTGAGATTTAGTTCAAAATTTTGAATCGAGAGGTCGATATCTTTCGGTGTTCTTAGCTGTATGTTTTGCGAGCAATGTGTACTGATGAATTTTTTATATTTCAACCAATCTGTTGTCTTGCCTCCCAGTGCTAAGTCACCAGGGGGGGGGGGTACATTCCTCGGGGGTTTAAAATAGTAACAACTGTAGGTGTGTGATCAGATGAGAGATCCAATAATGGTTCTACTTGGACCAAATCTCTTGCAATAGACATTGTCATTCCAAAGTCTTATCAGATCGGGTATTTTCCGACGATCTGTTGGCCAGTACGTGGGTTCTCCACTATAGATCACATCCATACCCAGTTTAGAAATTGTATTAAACGAAACACGGCCCTTAGCGGTAACAAGCCGTGACCCCCAGAATGTATGCTTGGCATTATAGCCCTTAGCTGCCATGGTCCTAATGATTCGAAAAAGCCTGTGTACTGATCCTCCGTTATGGAGAATCTGGGGGGAGAACAAATTGACGAAATCACTAAGTCCTTGTTAAGTTCTTCAAAACAGTAGTGACCTGAAGATAATTTTCGCAAAGATCACACATAAGAAAATGTTTTAATCTAGATTTAATGAGAATAGCTGATCCTCCACATGACCTGCCTCTTGGATCCTTAGTATCATACATTGTGTATCCGCGAATTGAAAATGAACTTCTCAGGGTTAAATGGGTCTCAGAAATAAGCATTACGTCAATTTGCTGATTTCTGAGAAAATACTCGAGCTCTCTCTCCTTTATGTTGGCATATGCCGTTAGCATTCCAGTAACATATTTTCAAACTGTTCATGGTTTAGTTAACAAAGCTTGCATCAAAATAGACTGATTTCTCATCATCTCTTTCATCATATTACTCATTGAGTTTGTAATGTAAGTAACAGTTTAAACCAGGGATTCAATGGTCGCTTCAAGTCTGCTGAAATTTTGTAACTGGGATTCAGATTGAAAAATTGGAGCATTTTGATTTACTTGTGCGGCTTGAGGAGTTTTTGGGGGCTGTGGTTGTCCTCTTAGAACTTCAGAGTATGAATTTGTGGGTATTGTGGAATATTAAATTCTAAAATTGCGAAAAATTATACAAAGTTCCCCCCTACACTCACCAAAAAAAAGTCTGTAATGTCAACCGAAAATTTTGTAAATTTAGTAAATTGCTGTAAACTCAGTGAATTGTAAAATATAGAAGAAAACTTTTAATTTATAAAAGAAAATTATTATAATGCACAAATTAACTTAATTATTTTTAGATACACTTGTTACACGATAATTTCTTTAGAAATTTCCTTAAGAATTTTTTTTTTTTTTTTTTTTTGATCGAACATTTTTTTATTTATTTTTTTTTTTCAAAAAGTATTTTAAACAGGAAATAGTTAAAACATAATCGTTTTTTTTTTTTTGCTTTAATTTGCTAGTTTTTTTTTAAATAAATATTTTTAGTAAATTTTATAGATTTTAAGGTCAAATTTTCATTGTTTAAGGACTGATTTTTAGTACTAAAAAAGTATTTAGTGCTATTTTAAGTGGATGTCCTATTTAGGACATGAGTAGGTTGTGAAAAGTATCTTCTCCCCATCCCTTTTTTAAACCTATGTAACATTTTAAGGCAATTTAAGTAAGTATGTATAAATTTTAATTAATATCAACTTTTTTAAAATTACGGTTTCGAAAATTTGTAAAATGATTTCTCAAGTTAGCAAAAAAAAAATTGTAAATATTCTGTAAAAGTTCTGTAATTTGTAAAATGTAAATAGCAAACAAAATTTACTAAATAATAATTTTCATAATAAAAATCAGTACAAAAATAGTGAAGTGGGATTGAAAACCGTTTACGAATTTTTCTACTAACTTTTTCCTTGAGTGTACATGCCTTTAATATAGACCCGAAATGAACTCTCTATCTGATATTTATGATATGAATACAGTTATTTGGTCAAAAAATGTCTTTCGTTGGAACATATTTTTATATTCAGCATAAGATTAATAAATTTGATTAAAAAAAAAAAACAATTTATGTAATTCAAATGTAAAATGTGTATTAAAAGAATATTTTTTCTTTTCCAGATTTGTTTTTTTGCATTCTTGCAAAACTTCAAGGTAAGTCCATTTTGTTTTTCTCATATTTTTAATTTATTCCTCCTTTATATGTTAAAACATATAGAAAACCTACACTCACAATATATTTTCCGTTACCGACTGTAGTTTATTAAAAAAGTAATACGTGAAGTTTGTTTTTAAATGAAGAATCAATTGAAATTTATAGAAATATATTTTTTAACTATTTAAATCAGTCATTCAAAAAACAAACTATAAAAATTTGCAGACATTCAGTAGGAGTTGATATTTTCAGTTAAATGTCAAATTTTATGTTTTCTGCTTTAAAAAATAGAAATTCATATAATTCCTTTTTGGTTTTTTACCAAAATAGTTTGTATATATACAAAATTATTTCAATAAAAATTACAAGAAATTATTCAAATATACATACACACAAAGCCAATAAATATATATACATCTGTGTGTGTTGTGTTGTTTTTTAATTACATACAAATAAAAAAAACTTTCAATTTGAAAAACAAACCACAAAAAAGTTTTTTATAACTTTTTTTCAGTAAAAAACTGATGGTTATTTTAAACAACTTTCTATTGTTTTTACTACTTTTATCGATTATTAAACAATGATTGAAAATAAACAACAAAATGGACTGAATATGATAAAAAATCGGTAGTCCTCTTTTGATTGTATTTTCGATTAATTTAATATGTATTTTAAGTTGTTTTTAACGATGTAATATTGTGATCCTTATGAAATTTTAAGCCGATCTAGCGATGTCCATCTGTCTTGTAAAATGGCAATCACAGCGCGAAGACGCAAGCTGGGATGCTCATTTCTACCTAGATTAATGAACATCCTCCCGAGAAGTTTGGCATTGGAAATGAGCAAAATCATAGTATCGACTGACAAGAAAAAGATTTGCTCTTGTTTTTTAACCAATCCCTTGGAATTGATTAATATTTTATATTCACCACAAATATTTTCAACTCGAAAAATTTTTTACATCTCAACAAATTTTTTTCACCTCAAAATTTTTTTCCAACCACAAAATTTGTTTTCACAACCAAAAAAGTTTTTTACCTCAACACATTTTTTAGGATATTGTTGGAGGTTATTTAAAGATTCAGCACAGCCGAATTTAAGCCTTTTTTTTCATGGTTGGCATTCAATATTTTTTCATAATAATGGTAGTAGGCTACCTCAGCCACTTCAAGACCGATATGAAAATTTTAAAATGGTGATTCCATTAAATGCATTTGTCTTTTTGTATATTCGGGCTTATTGCGCTATTTTACCGGCTTGATTTTGCGGATATAACCCAATGAAACAGGTAATATTATGAAATAAACCCCGTGATATTAGAAATCACATGTCACTATTGGAATCGTAGTTTTAAAATTTTCGTATCGGTATCGATCAGAGCGTGGTTATAATGAAAAGGTAGTGCTTACCAACCATGCTTTTTTTAGTTTTTTTTCTGACCTTTTAAATTATTTTACATTTTTTTTATTTTGATAAATAATATTATTTATTTCAAAAATTATTTTCAATAGTAATTTTTAATTTTTTCTTATAAATATTGCGAGAAAATTAATCTTGACAAAGATAAACCAATTTAAATTTTATAATTTTAAGCAACTCATTATTTTAAAGCATTAAAATACCCTATCGGTAATAGAGTGTTTTGTTTTCAAGTACACTCAGAAAAAAAAGTTAGTAGAAAAATTTGTAAACGGTTTTCAATCCCACTTTAATATTTTTGTACTGATTTTTAGTAAAAAAATTATTATTTAGCAAATCTTTTTGCTATTTACAGAATATCTACAAATTTTCGTTGCTAATTTCAGAAATCATTTTACAAATTTTTGAAAACCGATTTGCTAAAATTAGCAAAAAAAATTTATAATTTAAAAAAGTCGATATTGAAGGAAATGTTATTTCTAATAATTTAAACTTATACATACAAACTTAAATTGCCCTAAAATGTTACATAGGATTAAAAAAAGGTATCGGAAGTGAAGATACCGACTCATGTCTAAAAAGAGGACATCCACTTAAAATAGCACTAAAAAGGGTTTTTTAGTTCTAAAAATCAGCCCTAAAAACAATTAAATTTAACCAAATTAAAACAAAATGATTAATTCGTTTATGTTTTAACAATTTTTAAGCCTTTGTTTTTTTTTATTTTGTATAAAACATCTTTTAAAAAATATAATCAAAATTTTTGATGCTCGATAAAAAAAATAAATCTAAAACTTCGTACTAATATTAATAGTATTTAGTAATTTTTTTTTGCTGGTTTTAGCAAACAGATTTTAAATTCCACTTTACAAAAAGTCTACTAAAATTTAGTAGCGGCTACTAATTTTTCTACTAATTTCATTGTACTACACGTCAGCAGACATGTGTTGCTAAGATTAGCAAAAAGTACCGCTGGGCTCAAATTAGCAGAATTTCCCGTAATAACAGCAACATTTTCAGTTTCCATTACAGACTTTTTTTGGTGAGTGTAATTACTTATTTAGAGACTATAAAATTTCCTATCTCTAATACGTTGCTGTTACTAATTTGTAGTAATGTATCACATTACTAGTAACACTATGAGGTATTGAAGTTGCTATTGTTGCCAAACAGTCATGTACCACATGAAATAATGCAATGGTTTCCTATTACCAAGTAATATGTTCGGAAATGCCAACATATTACCAAGGACTAGTTATAGTAAAAACAAAAAAAAAAAAACTACTGGTTACCCCATGCAAGCAACTGTCATGTAATAACTAGCAAACTTTTTGAGTGTACCATTTGTCACTTACAAAATGGCTGGTAAGAACGAAATGATGCTGAATGTAGATACAAAACAGAATAGTGGAAAACAAATTGAAAATTTGCCATGTTATTGCCTTCCGAAACATTTAAAGAAATGGTTATTTTATAAACTAACTGCTCTGTTAAACAAGTATGATCTTTTTTAACTTAACGACGCTGCAACAAAACTTTTGCTGCCCAATAACATCTTTGGGAACTACTCTTTCATTCTTTCTATTATAATCTACGAAATGCTCTCTTAACTTAAGTCATTCTCTTACACTGTTATACTAAGAGTAGCAAGCACTATTTGCTCTGTGAAACGAAATATGTTATAAGTAAAGAATTTTTTAACAAGAAACAACGATAAAGTTATTCCCAGCAAAATATTTTATTGGGGTATAAGCACAATACAAAAGGAAATGGAATATCAAACCGGGACGGAAACAAATAAGCAAAATAACACAGGAATCGGAATAATAGGTTCACTTTTTTTTAAATTGATTTTGATAAATCTAAAGACTTTGAGGTTAAGTAAGTTATCGAAAATTACTCTTGATGGTGAAAAAGTGAGCATACTTTTGATTTTTTTAATCACTTTTCCTATTTCTTCGTTCGTTTTATTTTTTAATTTTAAATAATTTTATCTTATATTCACTAAAGCGTGCACACGTTCATCGTACATAAAAATTTAATATTACTAATGGATAGTTATGTAGCACATTCCTAGCAAAAACAGCTGTTTAACTACTTACCAGCCTATTTTCTTGCCTAATTACTTTTGTTCGCAATGTCATAAAAGTAATGAGTTGGTCATTATCTTCTCACTTACAAAAAAAAAAAAAACACACACACACAAAGTAATGGCTGGTCATTACCTTCTCGCTTACGAACAGTCAAAAAATAATGAGTACCCATTACTTTTTGGACATCGCAAACAAAAGCAATTGAGTGAATAGTATATTAGCTTATACCATATTTTTGCTGGGCTGTGGGTGATTTTAGTTTGGTTTGGAAGTAAGGCGTTTAATGCATTACCATGTAATATGTATAGTAATAACAATATATCACCAAGGTTTTGCTGGGTTGTTTTCATATTTCGTACCATCAAACGAATACGTGTGTAATGTAGGAATAACGACAAGTAATTTTGCTGCTTTTTTATTCTTCTTTTCTTTTAATGTTGGAACCACAATTGTAATAACAAAAACATCAAAAACAGACATATAAATTATTCGCCCAGTCATCGTTTTTCTTATCGTTTCTTTTAAGTTTTTTTTTTTTTTTTGTAGAAGTTTACAATTTTACTTCACATTCAGCTGATTATAATTATTTTTAGTACCATTAAAGGATTATGTTTTTTTTTTTGTTAGTAGTTTTTTATTTTCCTTTGTAATCAGGAAAACATTTTACAGTTTTTCGCTATACCTTTACTACATGAAACTCGAGATTTTAATAAAAGTTGTGTACTTTGATACAAAATGCAAATAAAATATACCTTCTCCAGCGTTTTTTGTTTTCATTTTTAAGGATTTTATTTAAAAATAGATATTCGTATTCTGAATTATGTATTATAATGTTTTAACATAAAAATAATACAGCGTTACAAATTCTATCTCTAAAATCAAAAACAAGAGTACCCATCATTGGTCCCCCATATATTGCTATGGCGAATTCCGTTGTTTCACTTATAGACCAGGATTTTCGGAAAATTGAATTAAAGCTGTGCAGTTTCTTAAACATAAAACTTGAAACATAAAATATTTGTTATTTAATCACCGAATTTACTTCTGGGTTTATTTTATTTCGTTAAAATTTCCATATTTTATTTTTAAATTTAAAAAATTTGTATTTATATCTAACATATACTCGCTAATATAATTTAAAAGAAAAAATTAAAATTTGTCGTAAGTGCACACACAGGAATTAAATTAAGCTAAATCCAAAAAGGATTTAAAAAATAGATAAATCCTTTTTGGATTAGTTTAATATAATTCCAGCAATTACATTTTTGCAAAATTAAAATTTTATTCTATCATATTATAAAGGGTGATTTTTTAAACCGTTTGGGTTTTGAAAAATGAAAAAAAAAAAATTGCAAAAGTCAATGAAATATTTATTTGTGGCGATAAATGAATGCCTGCCATTTACTATTTAAAGATTATTTCGTGTAAATGTTTCCCGCGGCTACGCCGTAGGTGGTCCATCCGTGAGCTTTAATTTTGGCATACTTTTTCCAGCATTTCGGCCAGTATTCCACCAATGGCAGTTGTAATGTTGTCTACCAGGGCTGGAATTGTGGCTGGCTTGTGCCTGTACACGATAGACTTCTCGTATCCCCACAAAAAATAGTCTAGTAACTTGCCTCTCAATAGGTTCATGGTATCGCAGCACCGTCTTGTTGAAACCACATGCCAACAAAGTCAAATTCTTCCATTTTGGGCAAAAAAAAGACGTTTTTGCACAAACCGCACCAAAACAGTGCATTGGCAGCTCCTCTTGAACTGCCTCTGGCTGCTCTTCACACCAAATTCGGCAATTCTGTTTGTTGACGTACCTATTGAGCCAAAAATGAGCTTTGTCGCTGAAGACTTGCAAGCCATGGTCCTTTTTAAGTCTATTGATAGTAAAATGACAAACCTTACTGAGCATTTTTGGCATTGCTACATGTCACGAATCTTTTTTTTACACTGAAAAACCAAATAACAAAAAAATCACCCTTTATTATCGACCCTGTAGGAAGCCTGGGGTCAAGTGTCTACAAGTCACCACTTTTGTCGACTATTTTGGGTGACTTTTTGGTGACATGTCCACAAAGCGTCTATACTTTTTATATTCAAATGCAAAATTAAAGTTTTCTATAAAAATATAAAGAAAAATTAATTTAAAAGTAAAATATACAAATTTGAACAAAATATGTAATGAGCAAAAGAAATTACAAAAAACTTGTGAAAAAAAACAATCAATTTTGAAAGAGGCAACAATTTTTAGTGAAAATTGCAACTCAAGAGATTTGTGAAGCCTGATGAAGATTTTACGGAGCCTGTGGGTGATTTTGTGTAGTCTTTTGAAGATTTGTCTACTCCAAAATTAAATTTGCACGAACATTTTTTTACTTTAATGAAATTTACAAAAAAAAAATTGTATGAATAAAATATCTAATTCAACAAAATAAATGCACCTGTAAAAATTTAGTAAAAAGTTCCGAAAGTGTGGACTAGAATTACTAAAATGTACTAGTGAATCTCTGGTTCCAATGTCAACACCTAGTCAATAGTTGTGTAGATTCGCAATGACACCAATTTTCGTTAAGAAATTCGCACGATTTCTTAGTTCAGGAAAATATGGGTTAATAAATGTAAAGTTTTACCAAATAAATCCGCGGTTTATTACAGTTTTCACTATTTGTGCAACAATTTTTCATTTCATATCGCAAATTGTTTGAAGAAAAATATAGCTTCAACTTTTTTTTTATAATATCAGATAGAAAAAATTTTAATGAAAATAAAATTCTTGAAATCTAAAACCGTTTAAATTTTTTTGTCCGCCTTTGAATTATCGAAAGGGCCTAAAACTCTGAGCAGGTTTGAGGTATAAATAACCTCTAATTTTTTATTTTTAACGACAAAATTAGGGAACATTAAAGATTTTTATTTGAAAATTTAAGAAATAAAATCTTAATTAAGCTTCAAACATTTTTTTATATACGATAGATGGAACGAATTACTGACAATAAGAAAATACCGTGCATATAAAACAAAGAAAATATTTTAAAATATTTGTCATTTTATTATAAGGAAATTACAAGCTTTTTTTTGTGTGTACTCACGGAAAAAAAGTCTGTAAAAATGTTTGCTATTTTAAACAAAATTTAATCAAAAACAACCCCACAGAGAAAATGATGTAATCAGCGGAATGGTCTTGTTAGTAAGATAGAAACAGCAAAAAAAAAAATTTTAAATTTTAGTTAAACAATTTTCCATGTTAAAATCAGCAAACATTTTTTAGAAGCCTCTTTTGATATTTGTTCAGATTTATTTATATGAGTGTGCCATATTAATCTAAATTTTTTGTAGGAATTCGCAATAGAATTTCTTGTTTTTAGACCTCAAGGAAGTCTCGAGTTTTTACCGGAGGTCTAGTAAGGTAAGTTGTGTGGATTTGATTTTTTTTTTTTTTAATTTTGTGTAGTGTTACTAGGTCGGGTCGTTTTGAAGGATTTGGTTATTGGGGTCTGTCCGTTTTGGTTAAATTGGGAGGCAATATGCCTCCTGGTCCGAGAAATAGATTGACTTACACTCACCAAAAAAAGTCTGTAATGGCAACTGAAAATTTTGCTGTTATTACGGGAAATTTTGTTAATTTGAGCCCAGCGGTATTTTTTGCTAATCTTAGCAACACATGTCTGCTGACGTGTAGTACAATGAAATTAGTAAAAAAAATTAGTAGCCGCTACTAAATTTTAGTAGACTTTTTGTAAAGTGGAATTTCAAATCTGTTTGCTTAAATCAGCAAAAAAATTACTAAATTTTATTAATATTAGTAAAAAGTTTTGAATTTATTTTCCTTATCGAGCATCAAAAATTTTGATTATATATTTTAAAAAACGAATTTATCATTTTGTTTTAATTTGATAATTTCTGTTTTGAAAAATATTTTAGTAAATTTTTTTTTTTTTACTTTTAAGGTTAAATTTTAATTGTTTTTAGGGCGGATTTTTAGAACTTAAAAACCTTTTTAGTACTATTTTAAGTGGATGTCCTCTTTTTAGACATCAGTCGGTATCTTCACTTCCGATCCCTTTTTTAATATATGTAACATTTTAAGGAAATTTATGTTTGTAGGTGTAAGTTTTAATTAGAAATGACATTCCCTTAGCAAATCGGTTTTCAAAAATTTGTAAAATGATTTCAGAAATTAGCAACAAAAATGTGAAAATATTCTGTAAAAATTCTGTAATTCGTAAAATGTAAATAGCAAAAAGATTTGCTAAATAATAATTTTTTACTAAAAATAAGTACAAAAATAGTAGAGTGGGATTGAAAACCGTTTACAAATTCTTCTACTAACTTTTTTCCTGAGTGTAGTCTCGAAATGGAAGGTGAGTGAGAAGGCAAAGGGAATAAGCGGAAATGCTCGTAGTTACGCTGAACAGGCAGATGGATCGTATTCTAGCATCAAGGAGGACGATGTTTTTGGCACCGTGGCTAAGATTGCTAGGATCGGGTCGCCGAATGCCAGAACGACTCTCGAGGATCTGGTGAATCATGCAAATTGGGTGTTGGTGACAGCACTGATGATAGCGTTGACCAGTCAGACAAGCATTTAAAAAGGCAGTTGCATGAAAAAGTTAGAAGTGATGTGTCATTAAACGCATGGACACAAAAGCAATGACAATGCTTTCCACTTGTTTAGGCAGTAATCCCACAGATATCTATTAAAGTTTTTGTGCAAAAAAGACAAACCTCTACCAGCTGCAGTAAAAAAAAAAACACCAGCATGGGTGGCAAGAACTTGTCGCAGCTCTCAGCTTCTCAGCAAGATCTTGCTTGAATTATACACCTGACGGAGGAGAGTGTGCAAATCTCTTGCAAAGAAACGCCATGCGGCTTGACATTGTGGGTCACCTATTCGCATCTGTATGTCGCCATCCGAAGTGCACTTGCTGCCGCATGATATGTGTAAAAGATGTATTTTAAAAAAAGAATTGATTTGAAGACTACCGCACTGTTAAAGCTTTTGCCCACCAGAAATCACAACAAAATACATAAAAATCTACTATGTCAATCGGTTCATATTAAGGTCTTAAGAAGGTTTTTATCTCTTTTTTGATATCTAAAATATAAGGTACGAGTACAAGTTTCATTAAGATATTTTTGCTTTTTAGATTCCTTTATTTTTTTTTCGAATTTATTTATTTATTGAATCTCCACTTAAAAATAGTGAACTAACAATAAGTATTACAAATCTTAAAAGCTAAAAACTAAGTTACTTAGTCCAGCCAGTGCCAGACGAAATATTATTTATTCATTTGTATGTCAAGTCGGCGGTGGCCCTCCTTCTCAGACGCTGGTTGCCGCGATTTCCAAGTAGATTACGCGCTAGTTCATTTGGATGAGTCTCCAGTTTACCTTAATAGCTTTGTGTAGATTTCACGGCCTCATCTTTAACTAGAGGAACATTCAAATCTGAGTGTATATTTGAAGTTCTTACATACCAGGGAGCGCCTGTTATTAATCGTAAAATGTTGTTCTGCTTTCTTTGAATTTTCTGAACATTAGGCCGTTGCCCGAGTTGAATTCCATAACACCATATGGGTTTTATTATCGAGTTGTACAGCAATAGTTTACAATCGAGGCTGAGTCTGGAGTTTCTTCCGATCAACCAATTGATTTCAATGATTTTTAATTTCAGCTGAGTTAATTTCGCATCTATATGATTCTTCCACGTGAGTCGACGATCAAGATGAATGCCTAAATATTTGACACTTGTATGTTGGGCTATGTTTTGATTATTTATTCGGATCAAAGGGCAAGTTTATCCTCTTAACGTAAAAGTAATATGAACACATTTCTGCTCATTAGCCTTTATTTTCCACTGCAGTATTATCGGCAAATGTGGAAATGTGTTCGCATGTCAGAGGTATATAGAATATACAAAAGTGGTCCCAATATACTACCTTGTGGAACACCGGAATGTATATTTTGTGGAGTGCTTATAAAATCGCTTTCCTTAACTATAAATTTTCATTTTGTTATATAGCTATCGAGTAAATTGTGTGTATTAGATGGCAATTTATTCTTGATTTTAAAGAGTAGTCCTTCATGCCAAACTTTATCAAGAGCTTGCGAGACATCAATGAAAAGCGCAGAACAGTATTCCTTCTCTTCATAAGCCTCTCTAATTTCACTTACCAGTCTGTGAACTTGCTCAATTGTGTCATGTTTCTTTCTGAAACCAAACTGGTGTGCAGGTATTAAATTTTTTTCAGCAACAGCTACATTTAATCGATTGACTAGTAGCTTTTCGAAAAGTTTGGATAGATTTGATAACAGACTGATAGGCCTATACGATTCAACTTTCGTGTGATCTTTACCTGGCTGGGGTATCATTTTAACGAGTGAAACTTTCCATTCTGGGGGATAATATTCAAGGCGTAATATAGCATTAAAAATAAACAAAATTATTTTTACAGCTATCTGGGGTAACTCCAAGAGCATTTTATTACTGATATTATCAATGCCAGATTCTTTTTGGGGGTTTAAATCAAAAATTGCCTTTTCGACCTCTCGCATCTCAAACCGAACGGGTACTGCTCTGCTCTGGGGTAAAATTGGTGGCAACTCAACTATAACACTTGAATCATTTGGCGTGAATACATTTCTTATGTGTTTAACAAACATATCTCCTTTTTCAGTATCATTTCTCGCCCAACCTCAGTTTGGTTTTCGCAAAGGAGGCTTACATAAGACAGGCCTTTTTAAATCCTTGGTTGCACGCCATAATGAGTAGTCTGATTTGGCTGTAGGCTCGAGATTTTCTAAGAATCTATTTAGTGAGTTTGTTCTCCGTGATTCAAGTAATTTACGTAAATTTCTTGTGCATTCATTCAATCGAGCTTTGAGTTGGGGAGATCTGTGCAGTTGCCACTCTCTACGAGCTCTTATTTTTTCGTTCAAGAGTCGTTCGACATCAACAGAAGAAACTGGTTCTTGTTTGAATTGTCGGCGGGGCTTAGTAGCAAGTCGAGCAGCTAGTTTGAGATTAGATTCTTAAATTCTTAAGCGAAAGGTCGATTTCATCTGGTGTTCTTAGAGATATGTTTTCCGAGCAATGAGTACTGATAAATTTTTTAATTTTTCCTTTAAATACATTTGACAAGTTGAGAATTGTGAATTTTCCTACCACAAGTTTAAATAAAGTTTTAGGTTTTTTTTGCTAATTAAAATGCATTTAATGTGAGCCAAAAACAAATAAAACATGTATGTACTAACAAATGAAATTCACATTTCAATAAAATTAAACAAATAACAAATTATAAAAAATAACGCCTAACTACTGAAACGCAAATGTAACCTGTTTACGTTCGAGTAATCACGCTTTAGAAATATATATACACTTTAAGAATGCTGAAAAGAGAAAACAACACAATTACATATTCAGTCTGCATTGTCCAGTACGGCATCAATCAAAGCCACCACCTTCTGGCGAAAGCGTCTATTCTGTTTTCCAGACATTTCCTTTAAAAATGGATGCAAGCTATTGAGAAATGATTGATCAGCATCAGGGGATGTTGTCATTAAGCAATGGCGTTGAAGTTCATTTTTACTTTTTATCCATTCAGCAAATTCCGTAAGATCCACAACACTGCCACTACGCGCTTCCGTTGGATGAGTGAATGAGCCGCTTGAAGGAGGATTTGTGCCGGTGCTCTTATTGCTGCTAGCTGTATGCATAACAGGATTGTTGCAGGTGCTATTAGTGTTAATGTTGTTAGCGGTTGGATTGTTGTTCATGCTGCTGGGCATCGAATTAGTTATGAAACGTCTTTGCTGATCTGTCAACAATGTAGGGGGGCCACAATTGGCCATTGTCATTGTGGAGTTTCCATTTACAACATCTTTCTCTTGTTTTATGGCCTGTAAATTTAAAGGCTGAGGCAATGGCAACGGTGCGTGTTGTGCTATAGAAATTCCACCTACTACAGCTCCTTCGTGTAAGGATACCACCACATCCCCTTCGGCAATGGCAGCTACTTCTGCTGAATTACTAGAATCTTTGGTATCGTCACTGCTAACAATCGGCATATTACTTATGCGTGTCATGGGTGGTATGTTTCCAGCAGCTGCTGCCTTGCGCTGCGCTATTATACTGGCACTATTTTTAAGACGTGTTTTCGTGTACGGTATTAAAAATTGTAAATATTTGGAAAGATAATATTTACGTTTACCACGGCCAGTGCTAGTACGTGAAAGTTTTAATGAACGTAGAAAACTGCTGCGTATTGTACGCCATCTTTCTCGACAATTTCGTACTGCAAATGAAGTAAAAGATATATATTTTTTAATTATAAAATAAAAATAAATGTAATAAAAAAGATTTTTATTTTAATTAAAAAGAAAAAATTTAAAAAAAAACTCAAAATTTGATTGTACAATTGTTTGCTGATTTTAGCAGATTAATTTAACTAAAATATGAGTAAAGTTCTATATATTTAACAGTTTAATTTTTGCTGTTCTTATCTTGCAAATATTTAGCAGCTTTTTTCTGCAAGATAATTTTTAACTAATTTATAGTGTGGTAAAAAGTTTTGCACTTCAGAAAAAACTGCTGAAATTAGCAGGAACTGTTTGTTTAACATTACTAAAATGAAAACGGCAACAAAAAATTCGTTAAATTAAATGAAATGATATTTAGTTGGATTTTATATCATATAATCATATTCTTTATAAAGTGTTTAAATGTATGAAACATGAAAATTTTATTGATAATTATAGAGAATAAAATCGAAAAAAAAGAATTTAAAAACGAGCCATATTTTAGTAAATTACAATTGATATTTTACCAAAAACATCACAAACAAATTATATATTCAAGGTTTCTGATATCAGCATTTGCAATTGTGGGACCTTGAATTAATGATGTGCTTTTGTTTCGAAAATTACGGATTTATTGTGCAAAAATGGTAACAAATATTACAGGTTGGTTGAAAAGTTCCTGCGCTCGAAATGAAAGAATACTGTTTTTGTTACGAAATATATTTTTTTATTCAATTTAATCTCCTAGAAGCTCGATACACTTGTTCCAATGATCTTCCAATAATTTTATCCCATCCTTATAATGGTTTTCCGGAAGCTCTGCAAAATAACCGTCTACGGCTGCTATGGCCTCTTCATTCGACGAAAAATGCTTTCCACAAAGGAATTGTTTGAGATTTCTGAAGAGATAGTAGTCACTGGGAGCCAAATCTGGTGAATATGGTGGATGTTCAAGCAATTCGTACTTTAATTCTTTGAATTTAGCCATCGTCAAAACACTTTTGTGAGCAGGTGCATTGTCTTGATGAAAAATGATTTTTCTTCTTCTTTAAACCAGGTCTTTTCTCACGAATTTTTTCATCCAGCTGATACAAAAGGCTGCAATAATATTCAGAGTTGATTGTTTTACCTTTCTGAAGATAATCAATCAACAAAATTCCTTTTGCATCCCAAAAAACTGATGTCATAACCTTCTTTGCTGATCGTTGTGACTTCACCTGCTTTGGAGCTGAACAACCAGCTTCAGTCCACTGTAAACGTTCTTGTTTCAATTTAGGATCATGGTGGTAGATCCAAGTCTCATCCATAGTTATAAAACGATGCAAGAAGTCGGTTTTATTCGGCTTAAATCGCTCCAAATTACGCTGAGAAATTTGTTTTCGATCCAGTTTTTGTTGAATTGTTAATGTATGCGGCACTAACTTTCCAAACAGTTTTTTCATACGTAATTCTTCATGTAAAATATGGAGTACTCGTTCTTCTGAGATGCCTATGGCATTAGCAATTTCACGCTTAGTCAAACTTGGATCTTCACTAACCATATTATGTACCTGCTCAATGATTTCTGCTGTGATTGCAGTTTTTGGTCGTCCTTTGCGTGGATCGTCTTCAAGGCTGGTACGACCACGTTTAAATTCACCAGCCCAAAATTCAACGGTGCGTTTTGAAGGTGAGGACTCCTTATACACTTCTAACAATTGTTCATAAATTTCCTTTGCTTTTAAACCCTTCAAAACAAAGAATCTAATGACTGCACGATATTAAATTTTTTCCATATTAAAAAAAATCAATGACACGTCAACTTCAAATGGCTTGTAAACAAAGAAAGAATTGACAGAATGACTTGCAACTTTGCATGTGAGAACACAGTTCTCACAGTTATACCAACTTGAGAAAAAAAAAGTTTGGAGCTAGCAGTGCCATCTCTTGGTGAACGCAGGAACGTTTCAATAAACCTGTATATTTATTTATTTATTTATTTTTATTTTATTTATAATTCAACTATACATAATACAAAAGCCATTCTGGCCAATTAACTGTATTACATAGCAATACTCCTGAGCAAAATCATAAAAACAGAAATAACAATTCTTAAAAGCATACAAATATTCATCAACCTCTCATATTACTTTATTAATAGTATTGTTCATCATTGTTATTTCGGATACCAGCTCGGAAGAACGACTCGTCTTTTGAGGCAATCCAAATATCGACCAATTAGAACTTCTGCTGGGTTAGGCCATGTGTCATCGACAGGTACAAGTAATAGTTTAAAAGGACACCTTTCGGAGAATACAGCGAGTGAGGTAGGACTCCCCATTGCAGCGTTTCCAAGTAGGTCTTGACCGATCTTGCAAAATGTGACCTTCTTTATCCCATTTCCATAGGAGTGGGAATAATTTCCCGTGTTGCTCTCTTAAAAAAAAAATATCGCGAAAAGGTAAACTAAAGCGATAATTAGAACACATGAGTTGTTCCGCCATGAGGAGAACCTACTTAAAAATGCTTTCAATCGTTTTTAACAAACTTTTTTTGTTTTTCACAGAACTATTAATATCAGTGTACCATCAACTGAACTCACGTTGGGTCTTAAGCAGTTTTTCCTATTAAGAATTTATATCGTCTGTCTTCAGAAAATTTGCCATTTCCTGTTTGATTTAAAAAACAATAATAACACGGTGCTACACTGAAAAAGAAAGAAAGAAATGACCTAGTGTAGGTTGTAGGTCTAGCTGAGTGTATAACTAGGTCATTTCACAAGTTCTTGCAATTTTTTTTTGTAGCATAGTGTATTTATTTAGCCGCCTAAAAACAATCTTATTAAACATAAAAAATATTTAAAAATACTGTAATTACAATTTTCAAAAATATTTTTTTTTCTTTTTACGTATTGTGTTAAATTTTTAAATTCGTCATTTAAAATTCATTTTTATTATATGCAACATTGGAATACTAAAACAAATGTAAACTGGGTAGCAAACACAAAAAAAGCTTTTGTATGTCAAATGCATCAAGTTTTACTAGTGCAGTCAGTCAGACACATTTTTCTACAAAAATACAACAACAATAAAATAAAACGGAGCACTGTTACCATCAAACGTTTGTTAAAAATGCATTTAGAATAAAAACTAGTAAAGCTTTTTTATTGTCGTTGTTTTGCAGCAAATGCCAAGTGTTTGCAAAAGCCGCAGTTTACAGCGCCACAAGATACATTAAAGCGTCGACCAAAAGCTATCATATAAAACTACTCGTATTAGAAAGCACACTCATTAACCCATGTGGAATTCCCTCAACCACTGGCTCTGGCAGAGATATCAAGTAGTTAAATTGCTATTAATGTCAGTAATTTCAAGCAATATATACCTAACAGTACCTAACAGTTACCCCCACCTAGAATAATGAAAATATTTATTTATATTCCTGCTACTCCAAACTTTTACTATTTCTTACCAAAAATTTCGTATTTATTTTCATTGGTATAAACTACGTTGTTCCAGAATGAGTCTCCTTTATTTTAGTACTTTTTAGCGAAATCCAGTCAACGTTTTTGGTTGACCATGTAGATCATTAGCATGCAATGCTCGACAAACTGTACTGGCGCTAAATCGGAAATTTTTTGCGACATTTTAACGGCACTTTCATTGCGATTTTTCTTCCCATCTCTTACGATGCATCCTATTTCTGCCTCATTAAGTCTTCTTGGCCTACCGAACTTGGATCGATTTTCTAAAAATTTTAATTTCCTTTGCTTGTCGATTATTTTTTTTGGGAGTATTGTGGTTTCTGTTGATGGCTCAATGTTTTTCCTTCTTTATAAAACTGAAGCACGAGGTTACGTTACGAGTATTCAGAGAAGTTTTTCTACAAATTTTAGACAAATATTTGTTACACAGTAAAAGTGTGATTTAAAACGTGTAACCATAATGTATACAAAAAATAAAACACTTTCACACATACATACAGGTTGGTTGAAAAGTTCCTGTGCTCACCAAGAGATGGCACTGCTAGCTCCAAACTTTTTTTTCTCAAGTTGGTATAACTGTCCTGAGAACACATGCAAAGTTGCAAGTCATTCTGTCAATTCTTTCTTTGTTTACAAGCCATTTGAAGTTGACGTGTCATTGATTTTTTTAATATGGAAAAAATTTAATATCGTGCAGTCATTAGATTCTTTGTTTTAAAGGGTTTAAAAGCAAAGGAAATTTATGAACAATTGTTAGAAGTGTATAAGGAGTCCTCACCTTCAAAACTCACCGTTGAATTTTGGGCTGGTGAATTTAAACGTGGTCGTACCAGCCTTAAAGACGATCCACGCGAAGGACGACCAAAAACTGCAACCACAGCAGAAATCATTGAGCAGGTACATAATATGGTTAGTGAAGATCCAAGTTTGACTAAGCGTGAAATTGCTAATGCCATAGGCATTTTAGACGAACGAGTACTCCATATTTTACATGAAGAATTACGTATGAGAAAACTGTTTGGAAAGTTAGTGCCGCACACATTAACAATTCAATAAAAACTGGATCGAAAACAAATTTCTCAGCGTAATTTGGAGCGTTTTAAGCCGAATAAAACCGACTTCTTGCGTCGTTTTATAACTATGGATGAGACTTGGATCTACCACCATGATCCTAAATTGAAACAAGAACGTTTACAGTGGACTGAAGCTGGTTGTTCAGCTCCAAAGCAGGTGAAGTCACAACGATCAACAAAGAAGGTTATGGCATCAGTTTTTTGGGATGCAAAAGGAATTTTGTTGATTGATTATCTTCAGAAAGGTAAAACAATCAACTCTGAATATTATTGCAACCTTTTGGATCAGCTGGATGAAAAAATTCGTGAGAAAAGACCTGGTTTAAAGAAGAAAAAAATCATTTTTCATCAAGACAATGCACCTGCTCACAAAAGTGTTTTGACGATGTCCACATTCAAAGAATTAAAGTACGAATTGCTTGAACAACCACCGTATTCACCAGATTTGGCTCCCAGTGACTACTATCTCTTCAGAAATCTCAAACAATTCCTTCGTTAAAAGCATTTTTCGTCGCATGAAGAGGCCATAGCAGCCGTAGACGGTTATTTTCCAGAGCTTCCGGAAAACCATTATAAGGATGGGATAAAATTATTGGAAGATCATTGGAACAAGTGTATTGAGCTTCTAGGAGATTAAAATTGAATAAAAAAATATATTTCGTAACAAAAACAGTATTCTTTCATTTCGAGCGCAGGAACTTTTCAACCAATCTGTATGTATGTATGTATTTCAAATTGCCTAATGATCAGTGATTATAGTGTCAAGTTTGAAATTTGGAAATGAAAATCAGTTCAAAAAAAGCTTGTCATATCAGTAAATAAGAAATCTCTATGGATATGTTAGATGGTGTTTCCAGATCACATTTTTCCTCAGTCCAACGAAAATATAGGCCGTCACTCATTCGTCTCACGACGAACGTCTTGTGGAAGCCTCATGTGTATAGCTCTGAGTATCAAAGTCTAACAGATAATAAACAGCCAAGAAAATGTATTTGTAAAGTAGAAAAATTTGCAAAAAGTCAAAAACTTTTGTTTACAATACGAATGTATATGCATTGCAATTCAAGAGCTTATATTAGAAGTAAATGCGTACAAAAAGTCATCAAATAAAAAATGTACAAAACTGATTTTCATATACAAAATGCAACAGAAATGCAAACAATTAGAAACAAAAACTGAAAGCTTTTCATAAGTTTGTTGTGAACGAAAAGAAAAAAAAAATATCTAATAGAACAACAACAACTAAAACAAATGCAAGTATTTTCCTCCAATGTCGCGAGTCATGCACACGCGAAGAAAAAATAGTGTATGTAAAACACTTTGCATACAATTACATTTAATAACACCAACAACAACATGAACAACAATGACGAAGACGTCGACACACCAACAACAGTAAAGAACGTATGTAATGTACTCACAGTTAGTGACATGCATACATACATACATGCATGCATGCGAAACCTACAAACTTACAAACAAATGCATGTGGGTACACCAACCATGTACTAAATACGATTTATTTTATTTTTTTATTTTTTGTCATCCACAGAGAGTACTACTTGCTAGCTGTAGCATTTATACAATAGTTAATAACTAGAAAACCCAGTGCAAAAGAGTCAATTGCAGCGGACTGACAAGGAAGGTCTGCGGTATGATTCACTTTGATTTGGATGAAATTTGGATATGTAATAGGGGAGACCATATAAATAAATTTATGCCTATTTTTTGCCACAATACCATGTTTAAGGGGGCGTAAAAATTGGGCCTCAAAAGCTTTATTTTAAGCGTTTTAATATATATTTTTTGTACAATTGTAATAGTTTTGCAATTAACTTTAAATTGATGCCCATAAACCTACAGTTGCTGTAAAGTAAATATTGGAAAGAAAAAACAAAAAGGCAAAATCCTCCTTTTTATACATAAGATTAGGACAAAAAGTAAACATAAGAGTTGAATTAGTTTGTCACCTTTATTACATTTGTAACAAAATTTCTTCCTATTCGGAGTGAAGTACACATCAGATCTTCCTTGTGAGTAATAGCACACATTTATTATTGTAGCAGTTGCAGCAGCTACTGTTCTTGATATTGTGGCAACTTACCCGTATCTTTTGTTTCGTTGGCCACCTCTTGCCAAGCTTTTTGTATTTCATCTTTTTTACTATACTCGGGTAATGTTGAGTTCCATAGACAAGGCTTTGATTCGACCAGTTGCACAAATTTTACATTAAATACAGGATCATCTTTACGAGTACTCATAATAGCCGGTGTATGGGGGGTGGTCACTGTATCGCTGCTGAATGCTGCACCACTTGCAGCAGTTGTTGTTAAATTTGACGTGGTAATGGTTGAGAATTTATAATAACGACTGTTAGATGAATTTATAACACTGCCAGCAACACTAAGCAGCATGTAGTGGTGTTGTCGATGAAAAAGGCAATATTAACTTTAATAGCGCAAAACCCCGTTTGTGCTATTTTGGTCAAGTGTTTTTTTTAAATCTAGGTTGCAGCACAAATAACAAATGTTTCTATGCAGTTATTTTGTAAGTATCGCGCGTTAGAAGATTATTATGGTGTTTAGTTTAGAATATTAGCAATCAGATAAAAGCCCAACCAAACTCAACGACTGTTGAGTACAAACTGAGCGCACACAAAAAGCGCGCAAAAACACTGATGATACACATAGGCACTCATACAGCGAAATACACAAAAGCTGTTAATGCAGTTGCCGTGTTTACTGCAAAAAATTGCATACAAAATAAGTTGTCAATACCACATACGAACAATTAAGCTAACAACCGATTCAAACGACAAAATTGAAACGATGTGTGCATGTAATTATTCAATATAACTTGCGTAATGTTCTTGTTTGTTTTAAATATTTATTAAGTTTATACAAAAAAAAAAAAAAAAAAAACTGCAGTAAATGCTGAATGCGTCGTTAATCGCACAGAAGAAAAATATAAAATAAATAAGTAGTACCTCAATACGCGTACTATGTATTTTAGTGGAAAAACACATATGCAGCTTGAAAAGAAAATAAGCTTTTTCCTAGATGACGTCATCTACATTAATAGCCACTGCATGAATTGATGAGAATGCAGTAATTGCTGCGTTTTCTCAATTTATATTGAATGTGTGTTTGTTTTATAAAATACTTTTTAGAAGTTTGTCTAATGGTAGTATCAACAATTACGAAAGCTTTTTTTCTCTATCTCCCTGTTCCGGTAAGCTTTTGCATTTAATGTGCAATTATTTTGCATTATTTGGCATACACAAGTTAGTTTCTCTGTTTATATATTATGGTTCTCTCTGAATAATAGAAAAAGTTTTTTTTTTTTTTTGGTTATTAGGAAATTGTGTCGTGGTCGCACATAGTCGTCACAATGTGTTAATGTTGTTTGAGTTTTTTATTTTATTATGCATCTGCTTGTGACCATAGTTGCCGTGCTTAGTTTGGACCAGGGGCACAGAACAATATACAAACTATACTATTTTGGAAAATAACATAAATAAATTTTGGAAAATAGCCCTTTTTATCAGCACTGTTCTTAATTACGAATTCACATAAAAAATTCTAAAGTGAAACATTCTAATTTTTTTTTGCTGTTTTGTGTTCTAAACAGTAAAACGAATAAAGTTTTTTCCAAAGATGTATTTATTAAACTATAAAAAACACAAATTTATGAAACAAAAATTTGAAACGTTTTCTTTTCAATTTTACTTAAATGCTTAAATAACGTTTCCCAACATACCAAATGACTTGAGAAAAATATTATTATAAGCTTACAAACACAAGCCTTAAGCTTGAAAAAGACTTGAGAATATATTGAAAAAGGCTATCGTTACAATTGTAGAAAAATCAAAACGGAACCCTCGTGAAATTATTATGTGTGTATGATTACTATAAGCTTATTCTTGCAATTGTAGAATAAGCTTACAAAAATAATATATTATTAATAGTTGAAAAAGAGAAATCATAATTATTTTCTTTAATTTCATTTATTTTTTATTTTAATTTTAAAAATAAATAATAATAATTCATTTTAAATATAAATAATAATAATTCATTTTAACCATAAATAAAAATAATTAAATTTAATATGCAATTGCACGTTCACTATATAAAATTTACAACTAAATGTACACGCAAAACACGTTTGCCATTTAAAGAAAAAGTAATGGCACTTGTTAGTACATTAATAAATAATTTTGAAAAAAGTCTAAAATTTTTAATAAATTTTCCAAAATTTATTATGTTTACAACTTTAAGTACAATTTAAATGATTATTTATGCATTTGACATTTTGAAAAAAATAGAATACAACTCCAAATAAAAAATATGTGGGTCCCAAAATAACAAATTTTGCAAAATTTTAATTCCATGTGTTTTTAAAAATCTATTCTAAAAAGTCTCTTAACTTATAACAGCGCTGATTGTACTAAATTTTCTCATTTCAAATTGCAAAAAAAAAAAACGTAAAATTTTTTTTATTTTTATAAGATAGACACAACCAGAATAAACCCAAAACGTCGCTTTTTCACCGCAAGTTAAATTTGCGTCAAAACAAATGTGTAGAATCGTGAAGCATATATATATATTTGCTTGTCTTTCAATAAACAAAATGCGGGAAAAGATACCTTAGTTGCTCTCTTCCATTTTCAATTGTTTAAAAAATATTTTTTCAAAGTTTTTATGCAGAACTGTCAAAACAAAAAGATATCATCAAAACGCATGAAAGCTCTACTATATACAAGATGATATCTTCATATCGGATCAGGGCCCTAATTTAACTACAGTCGAAGCTCTGTATAACGAATACTCAGTATAACGAAAACGCGGTATTACGTATGACGTAATTATTTCCATTAACTACCTTATATAACGAATATTTCTGAAAATTTATACTCGATATAACGAACAATTGGTAAAAAAAATATAAAAAAAGTTAAAATAATAAAAAATAATCTAAATAAAAAAATTATTTGAGACTTTATTGTTTTTAAACCTTTTAGTGTAAGCGTGTTCCATTATTGCAGTCCTTTTTTAATTTTTAAGTAATCTCAAAAAATTCCAAAATTCTAAAAATAAAGTAAAAATCATACAAAAATTTGTTGCGATATAACGAATACTTCAAAATAACGAATGGGCCTGACAATATATCATTCGTTATACCGGGCTTCGACTGTATAACCTAAACATAAGTTTTTGTCTTCTTTTAACGGAAATCAGTTTTTTGTCTTTAGAAGTGTGTTAAATTTGACAAAAACATCATATGAAACAACTACATTTTTAAAAGTCTGATTTTATGAAGGGGCCTTTGTTTTTGTACCATGAGAAAAATTTGGACATTTTAGGCCATCGGAAAAAAGCACAAATAGTGCCAAAAGCACCGAGTTGGCATCACTGCTAATCAGCTGCATTTAGTTTTGTAATCACAAAAAAAAATTTGTATTGCTTTAAAAAATAATTTTATTCATTGAAAAATACATTTTTGAAAAAAAAAATATGGCTTTAACACATAAACTTATAAAGGAAATTGCAACCAAAACGGTATAGTAATGTAAATTATTGGTTATAATAAGATATGATTCATATTTGTATTTTCCCAGCTGACGGTAACTACACGTTTTTCTAGCTTCTTGTCCTCTCCGAAGGTACGTCCTTTAGAAGAATATCCCGAAGTGGAGGTGATTGAAAATCCGCAAGAATGGAAATATGTGGAAAGGTTGTTGCCCAAAAAGGTGGTACCGAAATTTGAACAAAAAAATGAATATCCATCAGGTTGGAAGCCACCATCTGTGGGTATGCACAATATTGATAAATTAGAATACTATGTAGCACGTTCACGCAATCACATGGTGCCTGTGTATTTGGAAACTACATTCCGAGGACAACGTAGAGTTACAGTGGTGAAACGTGTACAGGGTAATATATGGCAATTGGAGAAAGAGTTGAAAAGAGTGGTGGAAGAAGAACGTAAGGGAAAACTCTGCGCAACACGAGTTAATGAAATGAGTGGACAAGTACGCATACATGGTGATTACGTTGATATTGTAAGGGAGTTTTTAAAATCTAAGGGTTATTAAAAAATATATTTACAATAAATTGTTAAATTTTCCATCAAAAAAAAAATTCAAATGTTCTTTTATTCAAATAGGAATTACTTAAAAACTAAACAGAAAAGATAATGAAGCTTAAGATAAGGACGCCTTAATTAAAAATAAAGCAAGTTAGGTAGAAAGATTGAGTGGAGAACTTATTATAATGATGGATGAGCGGTGTATCACTTTTAGGGTCATGTTGCTGATGCCCCAATAGATCCCACCAGAGTTGAACGTTTGAGGGCTTTACGTATAGTCGTCCAGTCTTCTAAAATATCTTCTTCATGAAGCATATAAACAATAAAGGGACCATTAACAGTAACAGCTTTCTTACGGGCCGGTCCTCTAACTTTACTATGACGTTTATCATTGCCCCAATCATCCCATGATATATCCACATTATGACGATCTTCTTCTAAACGTCTTATCTTTTCCATAAGATCATCATAGAGTTGATCTAAGGCCAATTGCTTTTCACTCTGTAAAGAAAAAAGTATACTATTTATGCAATACGTACCGAAATTAATTCTTTCTTATATCTTAAGTTTTAGAAAATTAAATAAATCGAATCTCTACTTTCTAAACCGATTTGTGATATCTTAGAGCCAATTTATACGATGCAATTGATTGCAAGCTTATTTCTCAATTCCCTTTTTAAAGTTATGTCTATTAATACGGTGATTTTTTTGCTCTAAACCCGAAGGGAAAAGTTATTTTTTTAGGTCTTAATGAAATTTCTGGAAGTTAAAGCAATTTCTAGATTTTTTTTTCTTTTTTTGTGAATTGTTTTTCAAGAAAAAAAAACATGAGAAATCCTCATAGTTCAAATAAATTTTTAATTTTCTATACAAACAACAAATTAGAAATTGAAACTCGTCAAAAATATGTGGGAAAAAGAAAAAAAATTTTCCTTACTTTACTTTTGTAAAGTCTATGTTCGTAATACATATTTCTTGGATATATTTACTTACTTCAAAATTTTGTAGTGCTGCCTGTTCTTCACCAGTAAATTTGTGTTCTATATTTTTTAATCTATAACGTTTTAAGACTTCGGCCACTTCTATGCGATTCTTATAAACTTTATCTAATTCTTTAAGTGGTTGTAAATACTCCTCCGAACGTCCACTTCGTACTTCTGCCGTTTGTCGTTCAATTTGGTTAATACGTTCTGTATAATACTGCTCACGCAGTTGGCTAAATTGTTTCTCCAGGTGGTCTGTGTGAAATAAAAAACAGTGTAAAGATAATTACTGAAAGTAATCAAATAAAACCGATTGGATTACCTAAAATTTCCAAACATTCATTTCGCCTTCTTTCGATTTCATTAGCATCCATTTCGGAAGAATCGTCGGATTCAATTTCATTTGCCTCCTCATCGCTAGATTCACGGCCCTGACTAGAATTGGAATGTTCAGATTCAGCACCTGATACGTCACCTTCTGCATCAGATTCACCTCCATTTTTGACGGGCATTTGTAAATACAGTTTTGTGTGGTTTTAGCAAGTTAACTTTCTTCTTCGTATATTGCACTCAATTTTTGGCAAATATTGTATATATTTTTAAATGTTTTTACTATAAATTATTAAAAATCTCCTTAATTTTATTAACAAACAAAATTCGTTCTATTTATCTTGTTATTCTGCAAATGTCAATTAAAATTGTGCCGTTCGTAAACGTACTAGTTCAATTTAACTATTCGCCTAATTGATTAAAACACCTAGTTCACTTCCAAAAGCTCTTTAGTTCATTCGTTCATTTAATATTTTTTAATGTGTCAAAAAGATGATTTTTACAAAAAAGGCAGCAAAAAATTTTTAAATAACTGCATATTGCAAATATTACCAAAGGGCAGTAGCTTTTGTAGGTTAAAAATAAGTGATTATCGAAAAAAGTAGTAATAGTAGTAAATAACTTATTATTATATGTTTTAAAGTAATGCAGAAAGTATGTTGGTATGATTACTTGTAGTCTAAAAAATAATGATACGTCGTTAACGTTCCTTTTCTGGGTATATAATAGACTTTTTATTATATTTTATTTTTCAACTAATATTTAATTAATTTAAAATGAAATTTACAATTTAAATTTAGTTATTGTAATTGTAATTTTTATATTCAAAAATATAAAAATATTAAGTTAGAATATTGTTCTACCTTAAGTCCATAATCTAATATGATATTGTCATATTAGACTTTATAAAAATAAAATAAAATCTAATATTAGATTTTATAAAAATAGAATAAAATCTAATATGACAATATCATATTAGATTTTGGACTTATGATGGAACAATATTCTAACTAAATATAATACAACAATTTAGTTATATGAAAAAAATTATGAAAATGATTAATTTTTTCAATGGCAATTTTGTTTACTACAATATGTTATAGGATTTTAAACAATATTAAAATTTTAGTTTTTGTGCCATAAATGCAATTTTGTTTTTAAGGGAATACGAATCTATTTATTTGTTTTTTTAAACAAGTGAAAACTGCATAAGCCGAGTCACAATTATTTTTAATGCCATTAGCCACATCTTTACAGGTCTCAATACCAGCTTTATATTCATCCTTATAGTCATCGGGCATAAGAATGTCAACTTGTTTTAATGAACCCTCATATAAAAATTTGCCTTTTTTCATCTGTAAGTAGAAATGCAAGTATTTTTATTAGTAACGATTCGGATATATATTTTTAACGATCATAAAAACGTTTAATAAAAAAATAATAATAAATAAATATATAAAGGACCAAATCTATGGAAAATTCAAGTAATAATATTAAAAATTACACTGTGCCTAACGAAAAATATGCCGGGTTTCTCATATAACAATTATGTTTTATTGAAGTCTATACAGTACAGTACAAAGGCTAAGTTATGGGAGTTTAAATTTAAAAAACACACTTTTTTCAAAAAACTTTGTGCATATTATTTTCTATCACTTTTGTATCATAAAGTTATTAACGATTAGAAAAACTGATGTAAAAAATTAGATGAATATACACTGTGACCTACTAGCTGGGAAAAAAATTATATAAAAATATATTTCTATTAAAAATGTTTTTGCATTTTGGTTAGTTTTCATTAATTCTTACAGTTTGCATCATTTCTAAAATACAGTTGACATAACACTTGGGATCTTTCTCATTTGGCAAATTTCCAGCTCTAATACCATCAGCAATTTCTTTAGTCACCTTGGGAAATTTAGGAAAACAAACATCACGCATTAAAGCACCAGCAGACCACATTTGTTCTTCAGTAGCCTATGAGAAATATATATATTAAAAAAAAATAAACTCAAGATTTTAATAAAAGTTAACTATTAGGTGTTATTCTAAATTTTTATGTTCAGCAATTTGATTAGCAAATAACCAAAAACTTAAAAAATTTGCGATTACGCAATAATCGAAAATAGTATAGCGAAAACATAAATCCAAAATTTGTATGCCGGAAAGTTTTTTATATGTATGTATATCTCTGTACAGAAAAATTCTAGGAATTTTAATTTTTTTTGTAAAAATTTCTAATATTTTCATTTTTTAAAACTTCTTATTAGTTTATTTTATCGTTTTAAACCTATTAATGTCTTTTCATTTGAATAATTTAAAACATTCAATACATCCTCGCCTCAAATACTACTCAAACGAAAACTAATTTTTATGTATTTTTTCTGAACTTAATTGAGGAAAATTGTTGAAATCTTATGAGTTTGTTGTAAAAAATTTACAAATTTTTAAATAGTCAAAAAAATTTAATTTCATGTATGTATTCAAATTTACCGAGCCCTTGTGGGCCATATCTGATTAATATATAGTATATTTGTTTATTCAATTAAAAGTTTAATTTAATTTGGACCAATTAAGGATATTGTTATATTTTTGAAAATATTTAATTGAATTTTTTTTAAATAAATATTTAATCATATCAATTAAAAATCTCCAAAAAATTTTATTTGAAAGATATCAAATAAAAATTTTATTGAAAATTTAAAAAAAAATGTTGAAAATTGGTATACGGTATTTTTATATCTCGCAAGAGCATTCACAGAGATAATTTAATTGGATGAGTTCTAATGAAATTTTTCCGTAAACTTATAAAATTTGTATGAAATCAGTTTTAATTGAAACTGAATAAATAAATAAAATTATTTTTTTTTTAATATTATGAAAAACTCTATTCATTTAATAAAACGGACGAGCCTCAGCGCAACTTTATTAATTTCATGCAAAAATTTCATAAACATCATATATTCTGTTGTGAATTCTTTTATCTTCCACTCACAGTTTTCTTTTTAACCTTACACTTTAAGTAAAAAGATTATACACAGAGAAAAAAAACATGGTTGCTACACTCACCAAAAAAAAGTCTGTAATGGCAACTGAAAATTTTGCTGTTATTACGGGAAATTCTGCTAATTTGAGCCCAGCGGCATTTTTTGCTAATCTTAGCAACACATGTCTGCTGACGTGTAGTACAATGAAATTAGTAGAAAAATTAGTAGCCGCTACTAAATTTTAGTAGACTTTTTGTAAAGTGGAATTTAAAATCTGTTTGCTAAAATCAGCAAAAAAAATTACTAAATATTACTAATATTAGTAAAAAGCTTTAAATTTATTTTTCTTATCGAGCATCAAAAATTTTGATTATATTTTTTAAAAAACGAATTAATCATTTTGTTTTAATTTGGTAATTTCTGTTTTGAAAAATATTTTGGTCAATTTTTTTTTTACTTTTAAGGTTAAATTTTAATTGTTATTAGGGCGGATTTTTAGAACTTAAAAACCTTTTTAGTGCTATTTTAAGCGGATGTCCTCTTTTTAGACATGAGTCGGTATCTTCACTTCCGATCCCTTTTTTAATATATGTAACATTTTAAGGAAATTTAAGTTTGTAGGTGTAAGTTTTAATTAGAAATAACATTTCCTTCAATATCCACTTTTTTAAAATTAGTAATATTTTTTTTTGCTAATTTTAGCAAATCGGTTTTCAAAAATTTGTAAAATGATTTCTGAAATTAGCAACGAAAATTTGTAAAAATTCTGTAATTTGTAAAATGTAAATAGCAAAAAGATTTGCTAAATAATAATTTTTTACTAAAAATCAGTACAAAAATAGTAGAGTGCAATTGAAAACCGTTTACAAATTTTTCTACTAACTTTTTTTTCTGAGTGTATTAATTTATGAGGTATGGTTCTCACAAGCAACCCACTTAATATATTTTTTATTCCCTATAATTTATTTATAAAATTTATCATGTTTCTTAATAATTTGAAGAATTTAGAAAGAATATGATTATAATATGATCTAAAATCGAGCTAATAATAATAATAATGATGTTTATATTAGAAACTTAAAAAACTACTCGACAAACTCCGATAATAAGGCTGAAAAAGTAAAAATATATGAGGTATATAGAGATTTAGTTTCCGAGCCTAAATCTGTAATCAAATTTTTTTTCATATTGCAATACAAATTTCAAATGTGCAATTTTCTGCCAGTCTTCGGGGGTTCAAATTTTAATAAAATGGCTCTAGTTGGGACCAAGTTTAGGGATTGGGGAAAAAACTTTATTTTTGAAATCCTAAGGAAATTTCCTTTCATTTTATAAAGATAATAAAATACAACAAAGTTTTTTTTTCTAATGATCCCTTATGACGATCAAATAAATTTAAGTAAGACTCGCTTGATACTTTAGAAAGCCAAAGACTTTACTAAGAAATCTTGTCTTGACTGGATCAGCCGGTCGCAACCCGTGAAAAATGGCGAGTGTTTGAAGTAAAAAGAGTGGTCCTCAAGGGATTTTCAAGATATCTTTAATTTTATTAGATTTTAAGCCTGATTTTAGTTATATGGCATTCTAAGGCAATTCCATTTTAAGGCAATAGGATATCTCGAAAACTTTTTGTGCGATTTGATTTTTCGTATTAGAGTTCAGCATGGCCAAATTTTTTATTTATTAAAATTATGTGTTATTAATCAGAGAAGACAAATTTTCTTGTTTTGCTGTTTTTCTCATATTTGCTTTTTTGATTTCCAGTTTTTAGCTTTAAAGTAGCCTTTTCTTCAGATTTTTGAGCTTAAAATTGTTTTTTTCACATTTGTTTTTGTTTCAGTGCTTTTTTCTAATAAAAAAATATTTTGTTCTGCTAGCCCCTATCAATCGACAGATGACACCCTGGATGCCTTTCTTGTTAGTTTGATTTTAAAACTGCTTCCATTTAATTTTTTTTTTAGTTTTTGACACACACTTAAATTACTTTAATATTAGGCTTGTTTTTTCGAATTTTATATGTATATATTTCATACAAATTTAAGTAGATATAGACTTGCTAAGTTGTTATAAATATAGCTACTTAAAAATTAAGAATGTATAAAAATGCTGCCAAGTTTTAGAAATTATTGGCTTTTCTCTTTTAAATGTAAACAAAAATATTTGTCATAAAAATATTTAAAATTTTTGTGTTTTTAATTTTATAAAATATTAATAACTACAAAAGCTTTTAAATGAATTATATGTTTCTAAGTTAAGGTAGAGCAGGGCAAATAATATAATTGCTCTATTTCAGGTTCCCGCGCAGTCCATATACGAAAACTGCTTTCGTACAAAGGCGGCACCAAATGTTCAAATTGTATTTGTTTACAAAAAATAAAGAAAAGTCAGGTTAGTAGGGATAGTCGTTTTTTTTACAAGTAGTTATAGATATACATATGTATAAAATTCGAAAAAAAACAAACCTATTGTAAACAGTTAAACTTACACCACCAACGACATCCTTTATTTTAAACATACACACCATAGCGGCAATTATTAAGACGACATTCAGTTTTGAAATCATATTTATTTTTTTTATAGTCCTTTAAAATAAAGTTTTACTAAATTGCCGCTTAATTAAGTAGTTTTGCAAACGAATATTTTATAAGAAGTTTAGAATTATATTAAATAAAATTAATCGTAAAAACAATGACTTTATATGCAAATCATATTAATATTATATATATAAATATGAAACTATATCGTCAGTTGAAATGCAAAACAACGTAACATCACTTTCCAAAATGAAATGAAAAATATATCAAGATATTTATTGTAAAACAAAACAAGCAAACAAAAAAAAAAAGATTTTTATAAGTATTTTTGAAGTTATGTGTGCAAAGATACCAAACATACATACAGCACGCAATATTCTTGTGCAACTTTTGATATTACATATGAAAAATAGAAGAAAACAGTTGTAACATATTTTGTGTGAAAGTATTGTACAACTTGTTGAACTGTGAAGAGCAAAACTACAATAAATATTTGCAATAATATGGCATGGTGTATAAGGTACCTTCACATTTGATTTTTATAATTTTATTTATTAATTTATTTGCTTCATATAAGGCCTTCATGCCCCATTAAATAATATTACATAGTTATTTTGACATGAGATCAAAAGAAGTAAGTACAATTATGTCGCAGACTTGTTTGATTTTGTTTAAATTTCCTAGGAATGTAGCATCAAGTTAAATAAAAAATTTGTTTTTTATAAATGTTTTGACGATGAAATTAATAAAAATTTGGAGCCAATTTAGATTGCGTGCAATTTTTGTTTGTTCGCGAATGGGATAGAGAAGCAAGCGGGGTAACAAAAAAGCACGGTTTTCTTTTCCCTGCATGTTTTTTGTTATTTTTCTTTCGCACTCATATGTATTCTTCATTTGTTGCTTCATTCGAATTCGGTTTTAGTGTAGCAAAAGTCACCGTATAAATAGACATAACTTTGAAAGCAACTTTGAAAAGGGAATTAAGGAAATGGCATGCAATCAATTGCAAAATATTTACGGGTCATTTTTAAATTTTAACTGCTAATTTGGAGCTTTTATTAAAAGAGCTTAAAATATAGTTTACAAGCCTTTTTATACCCTCCACCATATATGGTAAGGATATATATCAGTTTGTCTTTCCATTTGTAAAATGTCGAAATATAAGTCTAAGACCCCATAAAGGATATATATTCGTGATCCTTATGCAATTTTAAGTCGATTTAGTGATGTCCGTCTGTCTCTTAAAATGGCGATCACGACGTAAAGACGCAAGCGGAGGTGCCTATTTTTACCCGGATTGTTGGACATCCTCCCGAGCAGTGTGGTAATGAAATTGTACTAACAATTTCATAGAAGCGACAGGTACAAAATATATTTTCTCATATTTTTTAATCAGTCGCTTAGAAATTAATAATATTTTGTATTCACCTCAAATATTTTTTACCTCAAAAATGTTTTATCACCACTAAAATTTTTTTCACCACAAAAAATTTTTTTCACCTACATAATTTTACTTCAAAAGTTTTTTTTATTATTTGTATCAAAAACAGTAGAGAAAATTGTTTTAGGATATCGGTGGAGGGTATTCAAAGATTCGGCACATCCGAATTTAAGCCTTTTTTTACTTGTTTTTTTTTTGTTTGGCCTTGTGTTGATACATTGTTTTGCATTGAGAATTCAAGAAATTGATTTTACGTTATTTTAAATTTTGTATAAAAAAATATCGTTAGTTTTCAATTTGTAGAAAAACCTAGTGTAATTAAATAAATCATAATCAATAAAACAAAACTCGATTTTGATTTTGATCTTTTTTTGTTTTGATGATACATTATTTTGTATTTTAGATGACGATATATGTATGTTTCGTTGACATGGTGCATGAACACTTTAAACAGTTAATTATAAATTTGAATTTTGTAAATTCTAATTTATTAAGAAATAATAAAAAACAATATAAAAATAAGTAGTTTAAACAATAACAATATCAACACTTAGACAACATGTGAATATGAATGTCATGTTGGCGTTTATATTTACAGTTAAAATTTTGTTGCCATATCACCTTAGTTAGCCGCCATTTTAGGTGCACTGAATAATAAATACAAATGCTTTTTTTTTATGTATCACGAAGATCCCTTTTTAGACTTTTTTGGTCGACAAAAATTAAATTTTGAAGAAATAAGTAATATTGATCTTTATACAATTATTTATGTTTTTTTGTGATGAAATATGGTACATATTATATTATTATATACTTTTACATGGCCCATACAGAACCATATACAATTGTATATGCTATCACCTATTTGCAGGGACTGAAACCCTGAAAAAAGTGGGTTCAGATTCGGGTTAATCGAAATAAAAATTTCAGGTTCGGGTTCGGTTCATCAAGGTACAGGTTCAACGTTTAAAAAAGTATAAATATTTTATTAATTGGAAATTTATTTATTTTTCAAAGAAATTTTCGTTTAATTTTATTATTAATATATTTTTTAAGTTTTCTTCTTTAAAAATTGTCCTTCTTTTGATAAACAAGGTTTTGATTTTCTCATAAAATTCTTTTCTTCTCTTTCCATTTGCAAATTTTTGAAATTTTCAATTGTTTTTAAAATATTTTTTTTTTAACATTTTTAACATTAAAAGTGGATTATTAATAAAGTGGTTTTCTCTTTTTATAATATTTAAATACAACACGGTGCTATACTGAAAAAAAAACTTGCGAAATGTCCTAGTGTAGGTTGTAGGTCTAGCTGAGTGTATTATATAACCGGTTTTATAAGTTGCAATATACCCTCAAAATTTCGAGTCATTTTTTTAACCGATTTGAAAACGGTCAACGGCATTAATTAGAAATGAACGCGCTCTTTCCAAGTATATATACTTCTCGTATGCTATTAATATAAATATGTAGAGATTTTTTCAATAATATAACAAATTTTAATTTTTTTTAAACTTTTTTATTTTCTACGAGTGAAGGTTACACTAGGTCATTTCACAAGTTCTTTCAAATTTTTTTTGTAGCACTGTGTAATTGTCATCTTAAGTTATCTCTAATTTAAAACTAAGCCAGATTCTATAAAAATCGCCAAAAGCCATCCATTATAATTCATAGTTAATGCAGCATCCAGTAAATCCGAACATAATCTTCTGTATAAGGCTTAAACCATGTCATAACTGGAACTCCATCTAGTTTGACTAGCTTTATTAAAGTTTAGCTTTATAGCTAAAGAAGAAATTTTTTGCTTAAAAGAAGGACTAGATACAGTGTCAAGCACTGCAAACTGGAATGCAAGAAATGTATTGTTTTTTATAATTTTTTTATATTTTTGAAACAAAACCTGGTTAATTTTTGCATTCAGCGGGTCGGGTCCAAAGTTTTTCTAAACAGTGAACCTGAATACGTTTGGGTTCGGTTTCAGTCCCTGCTTATTTGAGAAATAAAAATATATGAGCAATATATAATATTTTTTGATATGGTGTAAGATATGATTCAAATTTGATCCGCCATTTTTCGGATTAATTAAGATCTTACTAGATCCCCAATTATATTACTGGATCTGATTTTATCCACAATATTTTGAACCAAATAAGATCGGCTAGATTTAAGGAATATCAAATAAGATATGATTAAATATTGCACCAGATCAATTTTTTTTACTCACATATTTGCTATTCAAAGTCCTGATTGGATTTTAATTTTTCGATATCAATGTAATTATTATCACTGAAATCAAAAATTAACCGTAAAAACTGAGGTTTATTCACTTTAATCGTTAAAATTGCTTGGAAATTTTTTTTCACAAATTTTCTTTAGATTTAATTTTTACGAAATATTTTTTATTGAGCTAAAGATCTTTTATTTATAAAAAATTTAATTATAAATATTTATTTATAAAATAGTTATAAAATAATTATAAATTAATTATAATTATAAAATAAATATTTATAATTAAATTTTTATAAATAAAAGATCTTAATTTAATTTGTCTCATTTAAGTACCGCAAAACAAAAACTTTTTTTGTCCGATCATATTTAAAACAACTCTAATGACGCATACAAATAGATGCCACCTTAATGTAAGCTTACAAAGTATTTAGGGAAAGTTATTATTAGGCTTTTTTTTATTCAAAAGGCGTGTTACAATAAAATGTAAATACAGTCCGTTTAATATATATACAGCACATACAGTGGTGGTCACCTAATTAGCCCACACAATATTTACATTAAAATTTATTTAAGAAACATTATTTACAAAACGTACTTATAAAAACTGATAGACAACTAATTGGCTCACTCTGAAAAATATTTAATAAAATCCAAGTGATCTTTAAAAATGTTTTCTAAAGTAAATTGCACAAAAATTAACTTATTTTACTGTGAACAAAAAAAAAACGTCGTGCACGAAAAATTAAGGGAAACAATATTTCGATAATTGCCAGAAACATCGGCAAATCTCGAAAAGTGAAATGGTCACGTTTTCTATAAAATATAATTAATGTAATATTTCTCACCGAGCTAAAGACCTTTTATTTATAAAAAATTCATTTTAAATATTTATTTATCCCAATATTTTGTCACCACATTGGGTGACTTCTTCAATTAATAATTTTTATTTATTTATTATAAAAAACAATTTCCTTTGAAGAAGTCACCCAATGTGGTGGCGAAATATTGGGATAAATAAATATTTTTAATTAATTTTTTATAAATAAAAGATCTTTAGCTCGATGAGAAATATTACACAAATCAAGAAGATAGAAGAAAACTAAAAACAATTATCAAAAATATAATTAACCAATAAGATATATTTAAAACTGAAAATTAACTTTGATAAAAATTGAAATTAAAAAATTTAACTAAAACTTTTGCTGAAAACTAGTACACTTGGTGTAAAAACGTTTTACTAATTTATTCTACTAACATTTTTTTTTAGTGTATGTATTATATAAAATATTCATATAATAACGAATTTAACACACTTGTTTCTTTTAATTATGTTATATTGTTACTTTGGCTACAAAGCTACTACTGCACTAAAGATGCACCTTCCATTTTTTGTTTCTCCAACAATGCATCCAAGTCTTTTATATTGATACCATGTACTTTAGTGATATGACGACACAATCCACGGTAATGGGCATAATCTTTGCCACATGCTTTACACACAAACTTCTCACCGTTATGAACATTTCTATGTTGATTTAGTAAATTTGCATTGGTAAATGCTTTACCACATACATCACACACTTGATCACGTATATTTGAATGGGTTTTCTTGTGATCTGCCAAATTGCGGGGATATGCAAAATGATGGCCGCATATATCACAAACATGTTTACGTTTTGCTGGATTACTTTGTCTATGTTCTTTACGATGTTGATTGGCATCTTGTAAATTGGAAAATGTTATTTTACATATTTTACAATTATATTGGGCCAACGTACCGGCGGCTAGTTCTTTACTCGATTCATGGACTCTAACATAGTGTTTGCGTAAACTTCGGGGATTAGAGTAAATATTGTCGCACAGCGTACAAAGACATTTTGCTTTGTTGTGAGTTTGTAAATGTTGACGTAGTAGGCCGCGATGTGTAAAACCCTTTCCGCATTCGGTACACACATGATCACGTATGTTGTTGTGATTTTTCATGTGATTAGTTAACTGATGTTGTGTATAAAAACTATCGGCACACAATTCACATACATATGGTTTAGAGCCATGCTTGATAACATGTCGATGCCATTCCTTTTGGCTGGGAAATGATTTATCACATACATTACATTGGAAAGGGCATTCTTTTGTGTGACGTCTCAAATGACATACAAATTCCTTTTTGTGTGTCAATTCTCGAGGGCACAACATGCATTTGAAAGGCTTTGTTCCCTCGTGTTTGGCGGCATGAAATTTATAGACATAAATATCGGTAAATGTCTTGGGGCAATATTTACATTTGAAGGGACCAACATGTGGCAAGAGAAATTGTATTTCTTTGTAAAATTTTATAATTGGTTGATATTCATCGGTTGAGTTTGTGGCTTCATGTTTTAACTTATTTGCCTTTTCCTCCCTGGCCATTTCTAGCAATTCATCTATGGTACTTTGCATAATATCTGCATTAAAATCTTTCTCCAGTTGACAAATGGATGAAAAGTTATTTGCCATTGATTGTAAATATTCTTGTTTATTTATTACAGATGTGTGATAAATATTATTTTCATTCCAAAAGCATTCATTTTCTTTAAATAATTTTATTAATGTATGGAATTGATCATCATTTAATTTTTTACAAATACCACTGCGCTGCAGAAGAAATGAAAGGAGAGTTTAATGAGATTTGTATAGTAAACTAACTTTATTATTAAATATATCTATAATTTAAGTAACTTAACTTAGGTGTAAGTGCAACTATGTATTTAGCCTTATAGTCTTTATATTACAGAATAAATAAATAAATTAATAAATAAATAAAAATAAATTTTTGAAATCGAAACAAATAGAGTTTTATATTGACATAATAACATATAAATATAAATTGATTCCAAAAAGTATTGGAATACTTATAACAAGACTATGAAATAAAAAGCTTCAACAAGTTCGCCAAATCTCCATAAAGATGGCGGCCAACAATTGATCATCTCGCGCAATTTTAGTGTTGCCCTTTCCAAAGAAAGCAACACATTGATTAGTAGGAAGAATTTCCTGAAAGTTGCTTATAAAAAAAGTACTCCAAACAATAATAATTTTAAGTAAATGACTTTTGGAGGAGCTTAAGCAGGGTTCCGTTTGGTCTCGGAAGTAACTGTAATTAATGTATCGAGCACAATGGTAAACTACAACTTTTAAAACATATAAACATTATGACGGGCGTCATATATTTTAGCTTATCATTTCAACGCTTTGCAGCTCGTATCTCGTACATACAGAAACTTTTGTTTTAAGAAAAACTAGGAAAACTTTATTAAAAAAAAAAAAAATTGAAGAAAACTTACCAATTTAAATTCCTTAAAATGAGGTTGTATAAATTTTAATAAATCGTAAAACCACAATGGTTTATACGTTTCACCACTATCTTTCATTCTTGTCTGGTGAATATATCTTAATCTCAGACGTTTTATTATACGTTCTATTTGTTGAATTGTAGCTTTGATTTGAAATTTCTCATTAATTTCTTTCAATATCTTTTTATAAGCTTTTTGTTTTTCTGGTGAACTTCTTTTTTTATTTTTGTATGCACTGTCCCAGAGTAAGTATTGCTTTTGATAGGCCATTATTAAAGTTTTCAGAAATTCACGATTCTTGGTAAAACGTTTAAGATTTGTTTTTTCGTTTTCTTCAAAATTTGTAACATCAAAATCATCAATAATTTCGGCATCGTAACAATCATTGTCATAATCATCCTTATTGTCATCATCTTGTTCATCATCTGTGCTGTCCTTATCAGGCTGAAAATAATATACCGTGTAAAAAAAAATTATCGGTAATATCTTTTTTTTAATTTACGATCATACTAATAAACTATATAAACTGATTCGTATAATGAATTATAAAAAATATTTGAATTGATATAATTTTATCGGAATTTATAGAAGTTTGCAATCAATTTTGTCTGTTTACATAAATATGTTTATACAAAAATTGTTGAAAATTGTAGTTTGAAGAAAAACACTTTTCTATGTAATATCCAACACGAATATTCTTGTAAAACATAGAAATTGGTTTTAAATTTCTTGTTAAAAGAAAATTGCCTACGAATCTCATTTAATAAGGATAGCAAATTTCAACAAAAATATCTAATTGTGATTTTTCACTGCCTAACAAAAAATTTCACATTACTGAATGTCCAGTTAAAATTTACCTTTGATTTAAATTTAATAAGGAAGAGCACAACAAAAGTGCGCTGTTAGTTAGTTTAGTTTTTATTTTTTTTTATGTGCCCTACATAAAAATCATATTAATATATAAAATCATAACAAATTTGATTTATAAGACTTTTATGTATCTATTAATTTATATACGTATGCAATAAGTATATTTGATCTTTGTTCATTTTTGGATATGTAACCAAATCTTAAGAAAACACAATTCCATATTTTTTAATATAAGTCAACATGTAAGTTAAATAGAGATTTGTGAGTTAAATAGAGATATTTACAATTGCTATTTCAGCACAAAGAATGTTGATGAAGGTCGTAGCTGACCAGAAAATGCATTCCATTCGGCTGGTGTGTAATAATTTGTTCTGTGTATTCTCCATGATTACCTAAATTAAAAATAATAAGGAAAAATTTTTCATTTGAAAAAACTTTTCCTATGATCTCGAAACAAACTAAAAATACATTTCATACATATAAGTATTTAAAAGATCAACTATAAAATATAAACTTCACTATTAAAACACAATTTCTGTATAAGATTTGGAAGTTTGGACTCAAGTTGTTTTAAAGAAAAAAGAATGTGTTCGATTATAAAATATCAAAATTTTATATATTTTTACAACAACACAAATAATACAAAATTACATTAACAACACGTACATTTGCTTTAGAAGAATTGTTAAAATAATAAAAATTTTCAATTTTTGGAACACCTAAGCATTGAAGATGTCACGAAAAGATCGGTAAACCTTAGATTTTTACTTTCTATTCCTTAGCATTAAACTTACCTCATAATCATCATCACTGGAGTCATCATTTGCACTTTCGCGAACAGTATTCTCATCATTCATATCTCCACCATCTAAAATTTGTTTTAATTCCAATTTAACACAATCATTTGGTTCTACAACATCAGGATTTTCCATTTTAATTGCAACAGGCAATAGTTCGGATAAATTATAATCTTCTTCATCTAAGGGATCCTTTAAAAAAGGACAAGGCTAATTATTTAATATTTAACTCTAAATATATTAAACAGTGTACCTTTTCTACTTGTTTATCAAGAATTTCAATTTCCAAACTTTGTTTAATACTGCAAGTATCTAATGAGATATTGGGTTTATACAAGTTATCTTGTATATTTTGTGCAGTATTTTCCACGTTTGCATCTTCTTCCATATATAATTTTGTGGGCGTATTATCATCGAGATGTTCCTTTTCTATGTGTTGTAGAAACGTATCCAATTGCAAAGAGATTTCTTTGCAATACAAACATGACAAAAACATGAATTGTTTCTCCATTATCCTCGGGGATTTATAAACTTCGCCACATTTTTCAAATTTACTGAAGCATTCCGCGCTTTGCATGATCCTTTAGTTATTTATATATAAACTTTGTTTATATAAATTATTTTTATACAAAAATAGGCAAGAAAATTGTGTTTACGTCTTCAAGGACGAACTAGTTCCATTTACCAAATCACTTCATTGATATGAAAATTTGCATCACTTCTTTCTAAACGCTTTTAAATTCAATCCCAACTAAAAACGGAAAAATGTTTTGATTTCTTTAAAGGTTCAAAAACCTCTATAAAATTTTATTTTTTTATCTATTACCCAGGATCTAATTTTGTACATGGACAAAAAATATTTCCATTTACACACAGTTTCGGGAATAATTTTTTTTTAATATTTACCGTCTAATTAGTTTATAGTTTGTGGATGCTATTTCAGAACGAATCGTAAAAAAATATGAATGAAATTATTAAGAAACTGTTGTTTGTTCAAGTCCGTATTTAACGGACACTAACTGTTTCTTTCATCTGTCTTTAAAAATGTTTCTTGGGAAACCATTAATAACGTCGGGATTACTACAAACTTATAGGCGGCTCAACGTTAATTAAAATCGCCGTCTTCGAAGTCTGTTTTAGTTTTCCACTCATAAACACTTTTGGTGTGTGAAGATAATTTGAATTATTACCTAGAAAAAACAAAACAAATTGTTTACAAAATGTCTTATTCCAATAAAACTTTAAAGAATAAAATATTAAATAATTCCAATGGGAAATGCGGAGAAATAACATTTTGCATACAAGTGGGCAAGAGAGTCTATGCCTTGAATTGTTTATATTGTTCCCAAATTTGTTTACAGTGGGACATGTTTATCAATCATATGGAACAAATGCACGATGCAGAATTGAATTCTGTGTATCCGCTGCAAACAGAAAATGATGAATCTAAATTACATCTAAGCGATTACACAGATTTTGTTGGGCCTTTTGCGGTGCAACACAAGGCACCCACACACACTGAGGTATAGTTGTTTATGTACCTCAAAATGCATTTGATATAATTTTTAAACTTTTTTTTCATAAATAGATTAATACCACTGATACATGTAATTTAGATGATCCTTTGGAGGAAGAATATTACCTAAATCCAGCTTCAATTCCAGTCAAAGTAGAACATTTTGATTACACTCCTAATGAAATGATGGATGATCAAGAAGATACTGCAACAAATAGTCAAAAAGGCAAAGAGGTACGTGAATACTTTAAATAATTTTTCTGAAGAATCCAGACGGGATATTGCCTTGACAAGCCAATTCAGTCATGCAAAAAAATCAATGTTTTTTTCGAAAATATTTTAATTATTTCAAAATATTCTTTTAAAGAACTTTTGGCAAACTTTTACTTTAGCGGGCAGAAAGTTTTTTATTTTAGGAGTTAAGGGCTCCGGGGAAACCAATGCGTTAAAACCTCTTACGCCTTATTACATATGTATATGTGTGTGTACTCAAATGAAAGTAAAATGTGGCACAAACTAGAGCCCTTTTAGTAGATTTTGAAATGCCGAAGGAGTTATTTCCCTTCATATGAGTACCCACACTTATATTAATTAGGCATATCGGCGCCTAGCACCTAATACAAAAAAAATTTAATTTTTTAGAAGTGGGTTGCATATTTTTGTTTAGATATGCCCTCCAAAGTGTACAGCGAGTTTTTAAATATTCAACAGTGTTCCATTGCATATGGTCGTACGCAACTAATCAAACAAAAAGATCTTTTCGATTGTTTTCGATATACAAACTACAGGTCCATTTGAGAGTAACCAGAATCCGATTTAAATACAGTGTTTATATTAGTAGATATGTTATATAATTTTAGTTTTCTTTTGATCTCATGTAAAATAACTATGTAATATTACTTAATGGGCCATGAAGGCCTTCTATTACAAATGAGACAAATAAATAAATATACTTGGCAAGCTGAATCCAAATATGTTGTCTCAATTGCTCCATCTTATCCGAGTTGCATCAAAGATTTTTACAAACATAATTTTAACTTAAAGGAAATTTGCAAAAATATGCACAAAAAAATTATTAAATATGCACAAAAAAAATATGTACTTAAAAGCCAAATATGCATTTATTACAAAATAGACAAAAAATCACAACAACAAATCGGCATTTTTCCTGCAAATTATTTGATTCGATCCATTGACTAGAAACATGTATTAGCATAAAAGTCGCTACCCTTGTTATTATTCATATATTCTTACAGCCCTATGCATAGACATTTTGTTATAAATTAAATTAACATTCATAACAACAACAAATTTATTTTATAAGATTATTATTTTAGTTTTCTTCGATCTTCTCCATTCATGTAATATTCCTTATCGAGCTAAAGATCCTTTCAGGGGTGACGGTGACGAAATGTTGGGATAAATAAATATTTATAATTAAATTTTTTATAAATAAAGGATCTTTAGCTCGATAAGGAATATTACATTTTATAAGATTGTTACAAGAACCAACTATATTTCTATGCCTACGGCTATTCATTTTTAAATAAAAATCAGTAAATTTTATTGTATCTTCAATGCATAAAAACATAATAACTGAAGGAATTTTGTTGTTAAATTTTAATTAAGAATAGCATATTTAATTAATTGACTTCATTTTATTTGTTCAAATAATTATTTGGGTTTTTGTTCTTTAAAGATTTATCGAAAAAAATTTTAAAATTAATCGACGAAAAATATTTAAAATATTACTTATTTATTATTATTATTATACAATTTCAAACCAAGCCCTTAGGCCAAATATGGCTCACATATAATATATTTTTATTCTTAATATATATTTATCCTTAAATTTAGTAAAAACTTTTCAAAAAGAAGTGCATTTTTCTTAAATTTTAAGACGCTTTATCTATTAAATATTCCACTAATGCGGTAACAAAAATAATTATAACATTATTTTCGTTAATATATTCCAATATTATTCAACGAAAAATTGATTACTTTAAAATTTGCTAGACTAAATTAGTGTTATGATGTAAACCAAATAAACAAATAATTAGAATTAATTTTTATAAATAAAAAAGAGATCTTAGGCTCATTTTAAACTAATATTTAAATAAAATATAGGTTAAAATATTCTAAACAATTTAAGGAATGTTAAAATGTTTGCAGTAAATTAGATTTTGGCTTTTCATACAATTTTAAATTTTCTTATTTTTTAGTTTAAAAAAATTTTAAATTTGTAAACATTAAATTTAAAGAAAATGCATTAAGACATTTTTAAATTAATTTAAAAATTTTTCATATACTTAAAATCAAATAAATTGACAATACTTTAAAACAATTTTATTCCTTTTAAGGAGTTTCTTATGGATTTTATTATAGCCGTTAAACCCGTCAATGACGGACCGTTTTCGGACCGGATACATCGGATGAAAAACGGAGTTGTCCGTTAAAAGTCCGTCAATGACGGACCGCTTACGGACCGGATATATCGGATGAAAAACGGAGTTGTACGTTGAAAGTCCGTCAATAGCGGACCGTTTACGGATCCGTATTTCTACCGTTTTTTCAACAAAAAACGGATTTAGGTGAATGCCTAAATTTTTTAATTTTGAATAACAAATTATAGTTTTTTTTTTTCTTTAAATTTATTTATATAGATATGCAATAAAATAAAATAACAAAAAAAAACTTTTACAAATTTAATTAAATGAAATATTTATCTCCAGCATAACTAGCATCTCTATTTTTTACTGCGGTTATGGCCCATTGAATATCATGAAAAAATAAAACAAAATTTTAATTTTGGTTTAATTAGTAGCGTTTTCGAAATGATGTAGCAGCATACAAAGTAAATTTGCACATTTTTTAACAAAATCTATTATTAAGGCAAACAATATTTTTATTTGCAAAATTGCATAAATTTGCGCACATCACCTTAAAACTTGTTTTAAATTTCATAAATATTTAGCTCAAATTAAATTTATTTTCAATGTATCTGTTTTTTAAAAACTTTAGCACGCCCCCCGTATAATGATCACATACATGTTTCAATTAGTCGTTTTTGACACCAAAACGAAATCCGTATTTGACGGAGTCAAAATGTACTGTTTTCGAAAATTTAATTATACGGTCCGTTAATGTTCCGTTTACGTACATACTTTGACGGATACGTATTTACGGTCCGTAAACGTGCAGTAGAACCGGTTTCATGAATCCGTACGTGTCGTCCGTAAAAATGTTTCCTGGGGATATTAACATTTAAATGTTTAGTACTCTTTTTTTTAATTTTTGAAAAAAAACTTTCAGATATCAGCAAAACAAAATAACGGAAAAACTGGTTTTTATTAGAGTATTTCGAAAATCGTGTTTTCCCATAGTTCGAACATTTGACAACTCTTAAGGCTTTTTTGCATCAAAAATAAAAATTGAAACGTAAAATTAATAAATAATTAATATAAATATAAATTTATTATACAGTTCTTTGCAAATGAAACCCCAAGTGTATCAAAAGTGTGTGATGTGCAAATAAATGAAGATCTTAATGAAGTTGACGATTCTTATAATGTGGACATTATTAAAGTCACAAATAAAAAATATGAGGATGTCACAAGTATTCATATTGTAAGTACAATTTTCAAATATTTGCATTTAAAATAACTTTTAACTTTATACTTCTCTTTTCTTCACAGAATATAAAAGAACTTTTGAACTGTTTTAAAGGCAAAAACGTTTTGTCGTATTATAAAACAAATAATTCGTTGAATAATGCAAATCGTCGTATATTATGTGATCTGATAATTGATAAAATCTTTGAACAAGGTTTTATAGGTTGCAAAGATATGCCAAAAATTAGCCGACAAATTGTTGAAATATTTCCCACTGAAGATAGGGTATGGATAATTTTTACATATACAAATTTGATTAAATTCCTACTTTAATTTTTTCTCTTAATGTTTTTTTTTTATATTATTTTTTAGTGGTCATACTACTCACCCCGTCAATCTAATTCAAAACGAGCACCCACTGGATTTTTATATCATCGCTATTACAATAGATTGAAGAGTATTAAAGAAAGAACAATTCATAAAAGGCAAAATAAAAAGAATTCCTCTCAGCAGGAATAGTACATAGTTCACATTTAGATTTAAATTGTAATAATTTGCGTTATCATTAATTTTAAGTTTAATTTTTTCATCTACAATCTAAAACTATTTTTAGACTGGACAAAAATGAATAGTTTTTGGTAATTTTTTGGAGCCGAAAATTTGCTTTTTGCCAAAAAAAAACCTCCAATTAAAAAATATCTGAAATGTGTATTTTTTGCTATAGCCGGTGTATTTTATAACTAATTTTCTATACTCTCCTCTGTTACAACGGATGCGGAAGTAAAGCAAGTGTTAAGCTTTTTAACATTTTGTTAAAAAAATGTTTATTTTAATTTAAAATTGTGTGTTGTTATTCATTTGTAAATGTAGATTTACAAGGCATTAAATGAAAAAGTGATATGACACATAAAAACTTAATAACCAGTGTAAGTGACTTGGTTTTTGTAATTTTAGTCTCATTTTCACAATGAACTTATTTTACGGACTTTAACTGACACTGGCTGAATTTTATGGGGATAATTCAGTAATTGAGCCATAGTTTTGTACCAAAAACTAGTTAGTTTTTGCTCAGTCTAAATTTAGTATAATTTTTAATATAATTTACTTTATCTTAGTTTGTATAAATATTAAGTAATGGTGTCTATTGTAAATGTTGAATTAATAAAATTACATCTTTGATGATTTTAGTTAATATTGTCACCAAAAGAGCGAAAAAAAATACAAAGCTGGGTTTTTGATGGGACAAGTTTTGATTGGCGCAAAAATTGTAAAATTTGCTGGCAAGTTTGCACCATAAAAGCAAACAATGTTATGCTTATACCAAAATTTTAACATAAAGAGTTAATTAAGGTTTTTTTAATATATTTTTTTAATTCTAACAAAAAATAAAAATGTAGTTATTAACAGCTAAAGTGCTAAAGAGACATAATAGTATAGTGTTGCTGTAAAAGAAAATATTCTGGAATTTACAAAAAATTTTATTTTCGCGATCTGCATTATTTCTTTTTATACCCTTCACCACAGGTGGAAGGGTATATATAAGTTTGTCATTCCGTTTGTAATTTCTACAATATTGATCTTACACCCTATAAAGTATATATATTCTGGGTCCTTATGAAGAGCGAAGTTGATTTAACGATGTCCGTCTGTCCGTCTGTGTGTTGAAATGGGTTTTCCGAAGAACCCAGACATGATGAGGACTTGATTTTTTTTATTTCTGTTACATGTGATCCATTTCTGTTTGCTATTAAAAATCAGACAGATCGGTTAATAAATGGCTGAGATATTAGCAAAAAACCAGGACTACCTCTAATTTTTCCAGTAAAATCCCTTTGTTTAATATGTATGTAGAATTTTGAGCATAACAACACATCCATGTGTTAAAATTCTTTTCTTTCATCTCCACCTTTTATACACAAACAACACACATACAAAGATTTGTCATTTAAATAAAAACCAAACAAATATCTAATTAACGAAGACTTTTATATATGTACCTCTATTGACGATGATTTTGTGTGAGCTTTAATAGCTCAGTTGTCTAGACGCTGTGTCACAAATACTTTTTTTTTCTCTAAGGCCGCGGGGTTCGAGGTTCAAATCTCGGTCAGGTCAATTCACTTTTTTTTTGTACATTTTTTTTATTATTTTCTTAAGACTTTTTTTTTGCTTATTTTTGTTTTTTTTTAACATTTAATAATTAATTTATATAAAATTTTATATTAATAATTAAAATTCTTTTCTTTCATCTCCACCTTTTATACACAAACAACACACATATAAAGATTTGTCATTTAAATAAAAACTAAACAAATCTCTAATGAACGAAGACTTTTATATATGTACCTCTATTGACGATGATTTTGTGTGAGCTTCAATAGCTCAGTTGTCTAGACGCTGTGTCACAAATACTTTTTTTTCTCTAAGGCCGCGGGGTTCGAGGTTCAAATCTCGGTCAGGCCAATTCACTTTTTTTTTGTACATTTTTTTTTATTATTTTCTTAAGACTTTTTTTTTTGCTTATTTTTGGTTTTTTTTAACATTTAATAATTAATTTATATAAAATTTTATATTAATAATTAAATAATCCATAAATAGGCTAAAAACATCAACATTTTTATAAAAACCCTCTGATACAAACAAAATACAAACGTTTTTATACCTTTCACCACAGGTGGAAGGGTCGCGGGTTCGTTAAGATTTTTTTTTTTTGTTTATTTTTTGTTTTTTTTTTTGTTTATTTTTTGTTTTTTTTTACATTTAATAATTAATTTAAATAAAATTTTATATTAATAATTAACTAATCCATAAATAGGCTAAAAACATCAAAATTTGTATAAAAACCCTCTGATACAAACAAAATACAAACAGTTTTATTTCTATTTTTTGCTCCGATTTAAAAGAATTTATAAAAAGATTTTTAAACCATTTTATTTCTCACATATAAAGAAAATTTTATACATAATTTACCTTTGAGTGCAACTATTTTAGGTCATAACTTATAATAATTTATAAAAAAAATTATAAACTATTTTCCTTCAAATTTTTTAAATTAAGCTAAAGAAATTACAAATATTTCTAATAAAAAAGCGAAAATCAAATTTTTTGTAGAAATGAAACACATGCAGTTCTAGTGATTTCTTTTAACGATTTGTTGAAATTCTTTTCTTTCACCTCTTCACCTTTTATACACAAACAACAAACACTATTCTAGAGCTGTATTATGACCTATGGATACGTCTTATATAGCAAAAGATAGAAAATCTTTAGTATAACATATTTGCTGAAAAACTCGGAAATATCGGTTCAGATACAAAAAAGTTATGCCCAAAACATAAATTTTTTTAAAATACCTATTTTCTGGAACCATAAATCTTCCCGAGTCCAAGTTTTATCTCCAAACTAAATGGTTAATTTCCTCTTAAAGGCGTCCGTATATAAATCTGTCCATTCCATATATGTCCATATATAAACTTCAGTTTTTTCCCAACCATGGTGAAGGGTATATAAGATTCGGCATAGCCGAATTTAGCCGCTCTTACTTGTTTTTTAATATTATTGTTCATCATATGTGACCTTCTCCGAGAAAGGCACCTATTGTGTCAAAAAACGGGTTTGGACTTGGGAGTGGATTCTGGTACCTAAAAGGGTGTAGAATAAGATGAAATGAGTTAGATTTCTGATAAAAATTTATCTTTTCCTTATAGTTATTTTTACAATGTTCTTCGTATAAGTATACGCACATCAACCCTTTGCTGAGAGCGAACAGATAGCTGAGAACGAACTGAGCAGCAACAATAGCAAAGGTATTGTCACACTAAAAGCGAAAAGGCATGACGTCACCAAATCGCATCTCCCAACTGAAGGTGTGTTCACAGTCATAATGCGTTATGAAACTTTAAATGCATTTTTCTCAAAACTTCATTTTCACACACTAGGTCCCTTTTCTCGGAGAAGGTCACCTATATGAGCATATTAAAGTACTAAAAGTACAACAAAATGAATTAAAATGAATTATGAAATATTCCACAGCATCTTCAATGGCTTTATCCAAATGTAAAATTTGTTGGTCTTAAAGCTCAATATACTCTTATGTGACATTTTGGCTTCATTCTGATTGGGTCTATCTTGTAAAATTAAAAATATATATATATATATATATTAATTTTTACAATCTAAATTATGTTTTGGGCCATTAAAGTTGGAGTGAATTTTTTTTCACGAGAACATCAATTATTTAACACCCAATTAAAAGCAGTGTTGATTTGGTTTGGTGGTAGTATTACAAACAAAACACAAAATTTTATGCAAAATTTCTACCATTATCGTAAAATTGAAAACTTGATCTTGCGATTGCGCAAGATTGAGCGTATTTTGAAGTGAAGCTTAAATACAATCGTGGCACAGAATATTTACCCTGTACCCATCGATTGCAGCAGCTGCATCTGTTGCATTTTTTTTTTTTGTGCTCCTACAGTGTAGAACCTGGCAAAAAGCAAGAAGTACATATTTATTTATTTTTTTAAATATGTTTAAATCACAAAAATAAAAATGTTTGCTTTTAGGGAAACTATTTTTTTATTTGTTTCCTTCCTGTGAGTTGAAAAGAAGGTGCGCGTCTAAAAAATCGGTTGTATTATTGGGAAAAGATGTTCCCCCAAATATGGTTTTTTGAGCGCCCCGGTAGGCTAGTTGTTCGTGGGTTTAATTTCTACCATAGGATCTGGTCTGTTTTCGCTACAACGAGCCGAAGGCCTTTGTTGCTAGTGCTCGGTTAGGGTATTAACATAAAATTTGTAATTATATGATTAATAAATAAAATAAAAATGTTTACTCTGCATTTAAGAAAAGATTTTCTTTTTTTGAAAACTTTAATTAAGGCCCTGTGCTAAATAAATTCTAAACTTAAGGTTTGTTTAATTTTTTTTTTCAAATTTTATATCTATAACTACTTGTAAAGAAAACGATATCCCTACTTAACAATTTAAACATTTGGGGCTTGAATTTAGTTTAGATTTTATTTAGCCAGTTCGCACCGACCCTTTTTGGATTATCAGGAAATTATTAGCACCCGTCGAAAATTATAAATATGTTACTTGATGATTGATCTAGTAAATTAATTTAAAGTTTTGGAAAATGGCATATTAAAATATTTGTTTGCAGTAATTTGATATTGTTAAAAAATAATTCAATAAGATACACAGGTGATGTAAATCGAAAACGAAAAGCTTTTCAATTTAGAATATTTAGTTCCTTGAAAAAAAAAATTGACTTTAAATTATTTTATATTCATTTGTATTTTACTCAGAACTTTTAATTTAGGCAATAAAAAGTAATTTTCGTTTTCGATAAATCCAAGAAACATGCTAACAGTAAGATATTTCTTAGGTTAAAAATAAATATTTAAAACAAATCTGTTCACTCTATAATTTTGGTATTTTCTTTTTTTAGGTATCCGACCAAGAATATGAAATCAGTGGTGATGATGATAACGATAGTGATGATAGGTCATCACAATCATCTTTCTCCAATAATGACAATGATGGCAATGAAAAAATAATCTATGATAAACGAGAATTGACAGAACTAATTATAAAATATTATAAAGAATATCCAGTGTTATGGAAGACAAATAAACCGAAACATAACGTAATGAAACACCATGAAGCTTATAAAATTATAACACGAATGATTAACAAAGATATGAATTTAAAGTTTAAATGCATACAAATCAAAGGAAGAATTAATAAATTAAGAAGTAAATTTCGTAAAGAATTACGACTTGTAACAGAATTTCAAGAAACTAAAGAAAAATATAATGACGACAATGACGAGGAAGAATATACTATTGAATCTGCAGTAGAAGCTCAACCAGCATCGTGGTTATATGAGAAAATGTTTTTTCTTAAAGATCATATAAACCATGAAAGAAAACGAAGTAAAAGGGTAAGTTTTTTAAGTAATAAATATATCATAGACAAATGTATATACTAGGGGGAGCGGACCCGTTTTTAGCAACCGATTGAAATTGTTTTATGTTTTTAGTGTGTATAGAACACAGGGAATTCAGAGCAAAATGTTCGTTCTTTAACTCAATTGTGATTTTTTTTTATAACGGCAAATTCTGGCTGAGTTGTTTTTTGCTCAATTAATTAATTTATTAATTTTTTTATTTTTAGGAAACCAAAGCATTGACCAATGATAAATGTTATTTGCCGTTGGCTAAACTATCGCCTGAAGAAAACCAACAATTAATAGAACTTTATAAAAGCTATCCTTGTCTATGGGATGTCAATCACATTGGTTTTCGCTTTAAAACCCAACGACAAGAAGGTTTACAGGAATTATTAGATGTTGTAAATGAACAACTGAATTTAACTTTATCGCTAGACGAATTACAAAAGAAACTGTATAACATACGCTTTGCCTTTACGCAGGAAAAACGTCGACAAATTGAATGTAAAAAGCTTAAAACGGATTTTAAGCCACAGTGTAAGTTGTACACTGAACTTCTGTTTCTTAAGGATTCTGTCGGTCCCTTCAAGTGTGAATACTGCGAACAAATTTTGAATGGTCCCGATCAATATAAAATGCATAAATCTTCACATGATGGTTCGATGCCCTACACTTGTCCCATATGTAAAAAAGGTTTTATGAAAGTTGGAAACTGTACAGTTCACCTGAGAAGACATACCAAAGACTATCAATTTGATTGTAAAGAATGTGGCAAAAAATTTCCAACATCCACCGATTTAAATGTTCACACTCGTAATCATACTGGTGAAAAGCCATATTTTTGTGATATATGCGGCCAGTCATTTCGTACATGGACATATTTTGATTCTCATCGAAGGCGTCACGCAAAAAATCCCAATCATAAATGTTCGATATGTTTTAAGGGTTTCTATGAGAACAATAAATTGAAACAACACATGAAATCTCATTTGAATTTACGTGATAAGGTGTGTAATATTTGTGGAAAAGCCTTTACATGTACGAAATATTTAAATCAGCATAAACAAATACATTCGGAAAAGAAAAAATATTCTTGTATAATTTGTAACAAAAATTTTGCACAATATGCTGGTTTAAGTAATCACATTACATCACATCATACAACAACAAATATTCCTTATAATGAAAAGGATAATGATATTATGGAAGATGTTCTAGAAAGTGAATAATGTTTCTGAATTTCAAAAAAAAAAATGGGACTTAAGATTTAACTATATACAAATATTAACCAAAGTTCAAAAAAAATATATATATATATATAAAAAATAAAAAAAATGAAATTTAAATTGAAAAAAAAAATTATGTATATAAATTTACGAAACTTAGAAGTAAGTTAAGGTGGACTTTTGTTACAAAATTAAAATAATTGTGGTTACAACTTTAAGTTCCAACTATATTAAGCATGAATAATTTTTCCAAACTTACCTGTTCATACTATACAAAGGTAAAACTTAAATAGTTTTGCTGACTTCATAACCGCAGTATGCAAAGCAACATTGCATTGCATAGAGTTCATAAACATCATTTTTTGAATTTTCTATAGGAATTTCTTATTGAATAATAATAATTATAATAATTGCAATTTAATATGATAGAAGACAGAAATTTCCAAATGATTTAGAGATTATATTTGATACATGGTATCAAAAAAAAGCTCGATATATGGACGCAATATATTTGTTGAGTGGTTTCTAGCGATTTTCACATCGTTTTTTTAGCATTTTTTATGGAAATAGTGTAATAGCAACATTGAAGAAAATTTCAATTATTTGTTTACTAAATCACTGAACGCACCTTATAAATCTATACTTGTTTATTTTTATGTAGTAGGGTAAAATTAAAGTTTTTAATCTTTAAAAATGTCTACAAAAATACAACATCTGCAAAATTATACTGGTTATATAAAATGTGGAGAAATTTTTAAATCACCTTTACAAAATTACCATAATCCATTTATTCTCAAGTGTTTTCAGAATTTCAAGAAACTAAAGAAAAATATAATGACGACAATGACGAGGAAGAATATACTATTGAATCTGCAGTAGAAGCTCAACCAGCATCGTGGTTATATGAGAAAATGTTTTTTCTTAAAGATCATATAAACCATGAAAGAAAACGAAGTAAAAGGGTAAGTTTTTTAAGTAATAAATATATCATAGACAAATGTATATACTAGGGGGAGCGGACCCGTTTTTAGCAACCGATTGAAATTGTTTTATGTTTTTAGTGTGTATAGAACACAGGGAATTCAGAGCAAAATGTTCGTTCTTTAACTCAATTGTGATTTTTTTTTATAACGGCAAATTCTGGCTGAGTTGTTTTTTGCTCAATTAATTAATTTATTAATTTTTTTATTTTTAGGAAACCAAAGCATTGACCAATGATAAATGTTATTTGCCGTTGGCTAAACTATCGCCTGAAGAAAACCAACAATTAATAGAACTTTATAAAAGCTATCCTTGTCTATGGGATGTCAATCACATTGGTTTTCGCTTTAAAACCCAACGACAAGAAGGTTTACAGGAATTATTAGATGTTGTAAATGAACAACTGAATTTAACTTTATCGCTAGACGAATTACAAAAGAAACTGTATAACATACGCTTTGCCTTTACGCAGGAAAAACGTCGACAAATTGAATGTAAAAAGCTTAAAACGGATTTTAAGCCACAGTGTAAGTTGTACACTGAACTTCTGTTTCTTAAGGATTCTGTCGGTCCCTTCAAGTGTGAATACTGCGAACAAATTTTGAATGGTCCCGATCAATATAAAATGCATAAATCTTCACATGATGGTTCGATGCCCTACACTTGTCCCATATGTAAAAAAGGTTTTATGAAAGTTGGAAACTGTACAGTTCACCTGAGAAGACATACCAAAGACTATCAATTTGATTGTAAAGAATGTGGCAAAAAATTTCCAACATCCACCGATTTAAATGTTCACACTCGTAATCATACTGGTGAAAAGCCATATTTTTGTGATATATGCGGCCAGTCATTTCGTACATGGACATATTTTGATTCTCATCGAAGGCGTCACGCAAAAAATCCCAATCATAAATGTTCGATATGTTTTAAGGGTTTCTATGAGAACAATAAATTGAAACAACACATGAAATCTCATTTGAATTTACGTGATAAGGTGTGTAATATTTGTGGAAAAGCCTTTACATGTACGAAATATTTAAATCAGCATAAACAAATACATTCGGAAAAGAAAAAATATTCTTGTATAATTTGTAACAAAAATTTTGCACAATATGCTGGTTTAAGTAATCACATTACATCACATCATACAACAACAAATATTCCTTATAATGAAAAGGATAATGATATTATGGAAGATGTTCTAGAAAGTGAATAATGTTTCTGAATTTCAAAAAAAAAAATGGGACTTAAGATTTAACTATATACAAATATTAACCAAAGTTCAAAAAAAATATATATATATATATAAAAAATAAAAAAAATGAAATTTAAATTGAAAAAAAAAATTATGTATATAAATTTACGAAACTTAGAAGTAAGTTAAGGTGGACTTTTGTTACAAAATTAAAATAATTGTGGTTACAACTTTAAGTTCCAACTATATTAAGCATGAATAATTTTTCCAAACTTACCTGTTCATACTATACAAAGGTAAAACTTAAATAGTTTTGCTGACTTCATAACCGCAGTATGCAAAGCAACATTGCATTGCATAGAGTTCATAAACATCATTTTTTGAATTTTCTATAGGAATTTCTTATTGAATAATAATAATTATAATAATTGCAATTTAATATGATAGAAGACAGAAATTTCCAAATGATTTAGAGATTATATTTGATACATGGTATCAAAAAAAAGCTCGATATATGGACGCAATATATTTGTTGAGTGGTTTCTAGCGATTTTCACATCGTTTTTTTAGCATTTTTTATGGAAATAGTGTAATAGCAACATTGAAGAAAATTTCAATTATTTGTTTACTAAATCACTGAACGCACCTTATAAATCTATACTTGTTTATTTTTATGTAGTAGGGTAAAATTAAAGTTTTTAATCTTTAAAAATGTCTACAAAAATACAACATCTGCAAAATTATACTGGTTATATAAAATGTGGAGAAATTTTTAAATCACCTTTACAAAATTACCATAATCCATTTATTCTCAAGTGTTTTCAATGTGATGATATACATTTTCTCCTAGAATCGTTTATAATACACATTCAGGAACATTGCCAGGAGGAGATTTCTTCAAGAGAACGTATTGAAACAAAAACTTCAAATATCAATAAAACTCAAGAGGAAGTGGAAAGTGAATGTGTTGGAGTGGATAGTTTAACCATAAAGTTAGAAGAAAATGCAATGGAAATGGTAAGTACCTACATGGAAGTTGAATAAGTATAACCACTACTTGATAAGGTTTTTGCCCAGACTAGCTCTGCAAAATGAAATAGAGTTCTTTCTATCCATTGGCAGCACATTATTACATAACTAAAAATATTGGGGCTTTCCATTTTTAATATTTTTCGGATTTTTTTATTTTTCAATTTGGGTGTTATTTCATTGACTCAATTTTTTTAAATGAAAACTCCCAATGAAAAAGACGTTTAATAATGTGTGTTAAGTTACCCATAGATTTTTGACGTGTGGAACATAAATTTGTTTAAAAAATATATTGAAAAAATCAGATTTTTTATTAATAAAATGATTTAAAATTATTTAAAAACGTGAATTTTGGTGGAATACATTTATTTTTAATTTTACCAATAATACAAGAATTAGTAAACATATCCAAATATAATTTTTCATTTACTTGGAGAAAAAATTTTTGAATTAAATTTTCTCAGCTCCTACGATGTTCTGGATGACATATCAACGGAATCTTCATTATTCCTAGATTATTTTAAGGTATGTAGCATATTGGCGAATCGCCTTTAAGTGCTTCAAATCAGTTTAATAAATTCATCCATAAAAAAATTTTGAACAAATATAAACCAACATTATTTTCTTGGTTTCTCCGATGTTCTGGGTGATGGGGTACATGCCACTGGAATCTTAATGAATCCTAGATTGTTTTAAGGTATGTCACATATTGGCAAATCATTTTTAAGTACTACAAACAATCTTCCAAAGTCATCCATATGTAGATATGTGCCCATAACTTAAAAAAAAAATAAACTAATGAAGTACACTTTCTTGGAAAAACTGGGAATGGTCAAAAGTTAAGTTTATTTCTATATGAGCGCCCCGGTAGGCTAATTGGTAGGGTGCTAGCTTATCAGTGCGGGGGTCATGGGTTCGATTCCCACAAACAGACGAGAGTCTCGTCTGTTTTCGCTACAACGAGCCAAAAGCCTTTGGTGCTAGTGCTCGGTTAGGGTATTAAGATATAATTTGTAATTGAATTTGTTTTTTTTTTTGTATAATATCAAAAACTAAAACCGCTAAGCGATTGGATCAGTTAATTAAGACAAAATAAAACAAAATTGGCGTTAAAGATATTAAACGCAATATATTGGTACTATGAATTATAAATTTCCTATGTCCAATACTGGGAGGTAGATTAAATCAGAAGCTGAAATAAAGCACCAATACCAATTAATAAAAATCTTAATTAGAATTATCGTATTTTTTTACAGGTAGATCCATTAATTGACGTTAAAAATGAAAGTGATGTGGAAGAGTCAACTATTAAACAAGAATACAAGCTAAACGAAACACAAGTTTTAAATACCAGTTACGACATAGAACGTGACGAAGAGTTCGAAGATGCAGTATTAGACAGTCCAGATGAATTTTTACCAGATGATACGGAGACAGAAGACGATGAAGTAAGTTTTAACTTTAATGTTTTATGGCCATATTTACGATAAATCTAAATGCATGAAAACTACAAGCTTACACGGTCACCTTACTAAAATGTATAAAACTTAAACGCCAAGTCGTTAATTGGCCTCTACGCTTTGAAATTACAAAATGTTGAATAAAAAAAAGAATTATACCCCATTTGTGTGGATGGGGCTTCTAAATTTAACCATTAGCTTTAAAAGTAATATGGCAACTCTTAACAAAATTCTTAAAAAAATGGACCAAGAGTTCATTATAAAATTGGCGAAATATAAGATCTGGAAAAATTATGGGTTATATATAAAAAAAAGTTTTGCGTAAATTGAAAATTATAAAGAAATTAAATTCTGACTATATATTTTTTATAATCCGATTGTTATTTATGCTGAATTCAGTGGTAAAACTTTTTAAAAATTGTGTTTTTAACGACTTTCCAAAAAATTCGGCTTAATGTCGAATTCGACTACGACAACCGTAATAAGGGCTATTAACATTTTGTCCACCATTTTGTCCACCAAAACCCCTAACCCGATTTGCAAAAAAGAAAAATTTAAAAAATTTTAGTATAAAAATATTTATTTCTATTAATGACCGTAAACATTTTTAATCCTAGGAAAAGTTTAGATTTAACTTCAACATTTGTGTAAAACATCAAATGGTTGGCCTTGTTTTTTCTTTTGTTGTCATATTGATCCATAGCATGTCAGTTGTATTCGTTATCGTACATTCTAAAACTTGTTTCAGAACATACAACAACTACGACTTCCCAAGCAATGGCTTTATATTTATAGCTATACATATATTTATTTTATTATTATTTTATTTCTTGTATTGGCATCTAGTCTCGTAAAGCACGTTTTGCTACAGTGCCACATCTTCCCCATCTTATCCTTACTGTGCAATGGAAGAGATTGATTTTACTACAGAAATATATGCAACCGCTTCAGAAATTGGCAGACCACATAAATCTAGAAATAAGTCAACACGATTTATTGGAAGGCATTTTCTTGAATCTATTCCTGCAACTTAATCTCAGAAAAAATGGGGTTTCCGAAGACCCCACACATGATGAGGACTTGATTGTTATATATTTCTGTTAAATGTGATCCATTTCTGCTTGCTATTAAAAATCAGCCAGATCGGTTGATAAATGGCTAAGATGTTATGGTGTGGCGGAATCTTTATTTATTGAGGTGAATTTTAATAACAAGAAAATATTAGTTGGTGTTGTATACCTTCCTCATGGGAACATAAGTGATTTTAGTGATTCGATAGGTAATTTAATTGAATAGTATCAGGATATTATAATTATGGGTGATATGAACAATAATATGTTTGATACGCGAACTGCAGAGATTGTACGTCGTGTTTGTCGCAGATTAAATTTGTGAGAACAAGAACTACATCATTGTTGGATTATTTTTTAGTAACCGATCCAAATATGGTTGAGAGATCTGGTCAGTTACAATGTCCTGGTATTTCACATCATTCACTTCTATATCTTTCTATTTATGCGCCTGTTGTAAGAGTAGATAGAATAATTGAATACTATGATTATAATTCTGTTGATGTTTCGTCTTTGGAGAGTATTGCGTTGTCTGCTGATTTTTCGGAAAAAAACCCAGTTATTTGAGAATCTTGATAATAAAAGTATGTGGAAAGTCTTGGGAAATAATGGTATTCTAGAAAGTGAGTCTTATGGCGATCACCCTGATGCTATGGTTTTAAATGAGATGTTTGCGTCTAATCAAAGTGACGAGGATATGCCTTTTGATCTTAACCTAACTTCATGCTCGAACAACGGATTTTCATTTAGATGTGTATTGCTGAGTGAAATATTTGACCAGTTTTATGCTATTGAGTCTAATGCTAGGGGGTGTGATGGATGTACGTTAAAATTCTTAAAACTAATTTTACCATTTTATGGTAGGCATATTCTTCATTTAATTAACACGATTTTATCTACTTCTGCATTTCCGAATATTTGGAAAATAGCACGTATAAGACCAATTAGAAAACATGGTTCGTCTAATAATGTGGAAAATTTGAGACCAATTTCTGTCCTTCCTGTATTGTCGAAGGTTGTGGAGAGACTGATGAAAGCTCAGATAACTGAATATTTTGACCAAAATAATCTTTTGAGTAGCTGTCAGTTTGGTTTTCTTGAGAAACATAGTACTACTTCGCTTTTAGTGGGACTCACTGATACTATAAGGAATCATGTGAATACTGAACATTTATGTGTACTGCTGTCACTTGACCTTACCAAGGCATTTGATAGAATATGTCATAAGTTACTTCTAAAGAAACTTATTGAAGTTTATAATTTTTCAAGGACAGCAGCTTCATTAATCTGTTCATATCTTACAGATCGTGGTCAGTTTGTATCCTCGGGTGTTGATGTTTCTAATGTTATACCAGTCACAAGTGGTGTCCCACAGGGATCCGTTATTGGTCCCCTTCTGTTTAATATGTTCGTAAATGATTTTTTTAATATATTGGATGTTGGAAGATGTTATCTCTTTGGGTATGCGGATGATATTCAAGTTATATTTTGTGGTAGAAAGGATAATTTAGATGTACTTCAGTCTGTGTTAAATTATTCTACAAACTGTATTTTAAATTGGATGATTAATAATAACTTATCAATTAATACAATGAAGACAAAGGCAATGTTATTTTCGACCTCACATAATTATGTTAAGGATGTTTATTTATCTATTAATGGAACTAATATTGAATTTGTACACCATTTATCTATCTTAGGTGTAGTTATTGACTGCAATTTGACATTTGAATATTATATTACGTCAAGGGTATTTTTTATTTTGAGGAGATTATATAATACAAATATTATTATTCCATAATCAAGGAAAGAATTGTTCACAGTACTACAATGCCTCTTTTTCTATATTGTTTGGAGGTATTTTCTGGTACTTGGTGTTATAATATTAGGGACATTCAGTTGCTATTTAACAGAGTTATAAGATATGTATATTCAGTACGAATTCGTGAACATATTACAGAACATGTTATTCGTTTTCTTGGAACATCGTTTCGTGATTTTATTAAAATATGTCTCCTATTATATTTCTATCGAGTTTTTAGTATAAATTGTCCTTTGTTTATATCATTTTTTTTTAGATTTACTAGATCTACTAGATCTCATAGTCTAATTGCACCTTTCAATACTCCTTGGGTAAGTCGGTCTTTTCATAGGCGAGTGGTTTTATTATTTAATGCGCTGCCAGCATCTTTAAGGCAATTCAATTATAGCGTTCATGTTTATAAAAGAAAACTTTTAAATAACTTTCAATAATTACAACAATTTTCTTTTCTTTTTGATAATTTTTTATTACTACATTATTCCTTTTCTCGTTTCAATTTGGGATAGCAAAATGTTATATATTTTATTAATTGGCCTCTTCTAGGCTTTGAAATTACAAAATGTTGAATAAAAAAAAAAAAAAAACAGGACTACCTGTAATTTTTTCCGTAAAATCCCTTTACGCATAACAAATACATCAACTTGTTGAAATTTGTTTCTTTCACCTCTTCACCTTTTATACCCAAACAACAAACACATACAAAGATTTGTCATTTAAATAAAAACCAAACAAATCCCTATTGAACGAAAACTGTTTATTTAATTCTATTAACGATGATTCCATATGACCTTAATAGCTTAGTTGTCTAAACGCTATGTCACAAATACTTTTTTTTTTTACTAAGAACGCGGGTTCGATTCCTACACAAGACACAATTCAACTTTTTTTTACATTTTTTTTATTTTTATTTTCTTAAGACTTTTTTTTTTGTTTATTTTTTGTTTTTTTTTTACATTTAATAATTAATTTAAATAAAATTTTATATTAATAATTAAATAATCCATAAATAGGCTAAAAACATCAAAATTTGTATAAAAACCCTCTGATACAAACAAAATACAAACGGTTTTATTTCTATTTTTTACTCCGATTTAAAAAAATTTATAAAAAGATTTTTAAACCATTTTATTTCTCATATATTATTTTAGAGCTGTAATATGACCTACGGATACGTCTTATATAGCAAAACATTGAAAATCTGTAGTATAACATATTTGCTAAAAAACTCGGAAATATCGGTTCAGATACAAAAAAGTTATGCCCAAAACATAAATTTTTTTTTAATACCTATTTTCTGGAACCATAAATCTTCTTAAGTCCAAGTTTTATCACCAAACTAAATGGTTAATTTCCTCTTAAAGGCGTCCGTATATAAATCTGTCCATTCCATATATGTCCATATATAAACTTCACTTTTTTCCCAACCATGGTGAAGGGTATAAAAGATTCGGCATAGCCGAATTTAGCCGCTCTTAATTGTTTTTTAAATAAGTTTGGATTTTTGCAAAAATAACAGTTTTTGTAGTTATTATCAAGCCTACTTTTGGTATAAAGTACATATTGCAACTTCTTTAAAGTTAACTTTTGTCACTACCTTTAAATATAAACAAACTTGACTACTCTGTTTCTAATAGCACAATACAACACTTAGCATAACTCTTGTGAAAAACCTTATTAATAATTATCTCGGTTATTCGTAAAAACTATAAAATATATTATTTATATCCAAATAACTTTTGACGGAACAAGATATTGCGGTGATTCCTTGTAATTTGGTACTTTTGTCAGTTTGCGTAAGTGCTATCCTTTTTTGCTTTTAACACTGAAAACAAAATACTAAATCCAGTCAACTTAAGTCCATTTAAAAAACCCGGCAATAAAATTAAGAAGTGCTTTAAAAAGCTTACTCTTTTAAAACTCAAGAGTTGTGATATTCACAAATAAAAATTAAAAGCAACTAAAGTTAGAAATTAGAAGAAAAATATCTGTCTTCATTTTTTTAATGTGTGTGCTGAACAGTGTGTGTCTTTTTTTGACAAGCAGGCAATTTCAATCAGCAAATTTTCATCAGCTTGTGGGATAATGTGAACCAGTGCTTTACACAAATGTTGAAGTATACGGATACAAAATTATGTAGTAATTGCAAAACTTTTCTGTGTGTATATATTAAGATATCACAAATAAAAAAATGTTGCAACGCCTTTTCTGAAAAAATAATTTTAATTTCAAATTCAGAATCAGGATCAGAGTGACCGTTTATACACATATTTCGGCTTGTTATGATTATGTCTCTTGGATGTTTAATTTAAATTTACTCCAGCAATTTTATATTTATTTCAGATTATAAACAAATCTACAAATATACGCAAAATAAAATCAACACCTTTAGTAGATAAGTTTATGGATTCCAAAACAAATGTGACAGCGTTAATTGAATCCTATAAAAATCAACCGAATCTTTGGGACAAAGATTCTCCTCATTATCGATTCAAAGATAAAAGGCAACAATTTTTACAAGAAATCTCGCTAGACCTTAACAATAAACTTAATTTAAATCTTCTGTGGAATGAGGTGGCAGAAATTTTAGCTCACATTTGTCGAAAGCATCGAGACGATTATCGAAGGCTACAAACTCTGGAAGAAAAAGACAAAAACGGTAAAAAATATAAACGTTGCTGGTATTTTGAAGATCTACACTTTCTGAGGTCCAAAAAAATAAGTCAGCTGGAAAAAATAGATTCACAGCTGCCGGACTTAACTCCAGAACAAATTATAAAAATATTAGAAATATATAGAAATTTTTCTCATCTCTGGAACTCAAATCTCATAGAATACATCTGTACAAATAAACGCAGTGATGCTCAAAATGAAATGTTGAAGGCATTGGAAACAAACATGAACTTGAGGATTTCAAAAAATGCTTTGGAAAAGTATTTACGTAACATACATAACTATATTTCAAAAGAAAAACGTCTTCAAACAAATAATACTAAAAAAAAAGATGGTGGTAGTAAAACTTTGAAAAGTAATACAGCTGATTATTCCAAACACTTGTCCTTTTTGTGTGAGCACGAAGGACCTTTTACCTGCAGCGAATGCAAACGTGTATATTCGAAGCCATTATGTTTCAAAGTTCACAAATCCCAACACGATGGCTCAATACCATTGACTTGTTCTCAGTGCAATAAGGAATTCAAAAATCTTCCTTCATATACCACACATGCCAAGCGCCATTTTGAAGATCTCGTATATGTATGCAAGGAGTGCAATAAGAAATTTTTGAATCATAACGATTTGAAAATACATATGTTGACTCATACCGGTGCTAGGCCGTATTGTTGTGAAATTTGTGGTGCTGCATATCGCCATGTTCAATGTTTTAAAAAACACCAAAGGCGTCATGAAAAACGTTTTTCTCATACCTGCCACATTTGTTCCAAAGGTTATTATTCAAAGGATCGTTACGATGATCATATGAATTCACACATGAATATACGCTCACATATTTGTAAATTATGTGGAAAAGGATTTATCACCAGCAGAGCTTTAAAAACTCATTCGGTCACACATGAAGATGTCCGGAATCACGCTTGTAAATTGTGTGGTAAAACGTTTAAACTAAAAATTGGTGTACTTCAACATATGCGAACTCATGGTAGCAAAATAGAATTAGTAGAATAGTTTCAGTATTAATTATTTAATAAAAAATAAAACAAAATAATATTGAATTTGAATTTATATTTTTATTTTTTTTTTCTTAACTTTTTAATTTAAAAGATTAGAAATAAAAATATATATAAAAAAAGCCATGAAAATTTTAAGATTGAATTGCAAAAACTCGATAGATTTCGCGCTAGATTTTAAAAAGTTAGCGACATATCGCTAAGGAAAATTATATCTTAAGTACTGACAAAGAAAAATTATGTATAAAAACGATATAGGTATAGTTTTTTAAGCGACTTAATTAGGGATTCCCTTTCAACAGTTTTAAATTCTCTTCCCTTCCGTTTTGTTTTTAAAATATTTTGTAGAACAATCCTTACAGTCACTTGAAAAAAAGCAAATAGTATCGTTTGATTTTTCGCCAAAAGCTAAATCACATTTTTGTCTCGCTAAATGCATTCAATAATCGCTAGACTCGACGTTGTTTTAAAAACAAAAATAATTTGTTTAAAAATATTTTCTGGTTTTTTTGTTTGCCTGGAGACTTGAAACTGTTTTCAGTCTTAAAAGAAACAAATTTAAAAGGCATGTTATTCTTCGGGCCTAGATTGGATATTAAAGTATGATTAAGGTATTTTTATTAATAGTATTTTTGTAGTTTGTTTTCAAATGATCTCACCCTATCTCGAATTTCGCTCCAGGATTTTCTTATACCATATCAAAATTATGTTAACTTTTAATTTGAAAAATGTTTATTTTAATTTTTTAAAATATTTGATTCTTCATTTCTTTCATTTTCAGTCTTCTAAAAACAGTACCCGAAGAAATTCTGCATCAACTTAATGGTGAAAGTATTATAATGACACAAGACGGAATTTTTCAAACATTTATGAATTCAAAATTGATATCAAATATTTGCAAAGAAAACGCTAAATTGGAAGTCAACTATACTAACTAATGAAAATTTACCAGTAAATAACTTTTATAAACAAATTCCGATTTAAAAATATTGTTGTAAGGGAAAAACAATACTTTGGACATACTTTTTAAATTTTTGCTAAAAAAATATTGTCATGGGGAGGGGTCAAAAAATTGTTTAAGTGTGTGTGTGAATATTCTTCACTTCTTTGAATTTGCAACAAAACAATAACGGCAGGAGCAACAACAACGAGTAAATTTTGTGTGCAGAGTTATAAATTGTGCAAACATTTTTTAAACCCTAATTTCTTAAAAACAATATGTTTGGGTAGTTATTACAAAAGTTCCAAATCTTTACACAATAAAAACTTTTACAATTTAAAACCGCAAAAAAATTTAATTTCCTATTTGCTGCCACATTTTATACATATATTTTTTTCGGTAACTGAGAGTACATAATACATTATCTTTATTTTGAAAACTTTTTGCTTTTCTTACATGAGAAACCAATATCCTTTCTTATGTTTACAATAAAAAATTATTAATTATTAAATTACGTTTTGCAGACATTAGATGCAAGAGGAAACCGCTTGATCTAACGAGAAAATCGCTAAATTGACAACAGTGAGCTTTACACGAAAGCGCAACAACAACGATTCAATTCAAAAATGCAGTTTTTTTCGTGGCGTGTAACAAAAAAACAAGAGACAGGACCAACAACAACGATCTTTGTTTAAACTTTTTGTTGCTGCAAAAATATTCAAGAATAACTGCTGGCAAAAAAATGTTTTTTTTATTTCTTGCTGCTATTGTTGAACATGTACGCCTGGTATTCTAAATTTATGGTATAAAAAAATATATGTATTTTCTATTCCCTACACGAAAGTCGGTGTATAATGAGTTTTTTCTGGTTTGTAACTGCCAATATTGTAACTATTGTAAGTAAATAAATATTGTTATAATTGTATTATATTTGCTGTGTTTATGTGGAAAGCTATCAAAGTTGGCGTATGTCGTTCCCATACAAATTTGACATACGCCAACTTTGATAGCTTTCCGCATAAACACAGCAAATATAATACAATAACAATATTGGCAGTTACAAACCAGCACAACAAACGCATGTACCCCGACATTCGTGTAGGGGATAAAAATATATTTTCTTTAAATTTAAAAAAAAAAATACAATAGCAGCAAGCAATAAAAAAACATTTCTTGTCAACAGTTATTCTTAAATATATTTTCTTACAAAAACAAAAGGTTGAAACAAAGACGTTGTTGTTGGTCCTGTTTCTTATTTTTTTGTTACACAGCACAAAAAAAAACTGCATTTTTGAATCGTTGTTGTTGCCCTTTCGTGTAAAGTTCACTGTTGCCAATTTAGCGTTTTTTCACTAAATCAAGCGGCTTCATCTTCCCTCTAATGGCTTCAAAATGTAGTTGTAAAAATTAATAATTTTTTATTGTATAAATAAGAAAGAATGGCATAGCAATACCATATAGAATAAAATAAGTATTCATAGTATTTAAAGATCCATACAAAATGCAAACAAATTAACCCCAATTCTGTCTAATTTATTTTATTTATTTATTTGCAATTTTAATAAAATAATAATACCTAGTATTGTTTTTCAATGTAAGAAAAGCGTTACTGAGAAAAAAATATATGTATAAAATGTGGCTGCAAATAGAAAATTGAATTTTTACGGCTTTAAATTGTAAAAGTTTTCATTATGACTACCCAAACATATTGGTTTTGAGAAAGAATTAGGGGTTTGTTAAATTTTTGTACATTTTATAAATCTAGCGACTTTTGGGTCTGATCCAGCTTTTTGATATGAAAAATAGTTGGCATCATTGGTGTAGGTTATTATTGTTACATATACAAACAAAAACCACGCACACGCATCTAATGCGTGTATTTTGTTGCTAGTTTTTTTTTTTGCATATTTAAACACAACAGCAAGGAAAGTTTTTCTGTTTTGTTAAAAATATTTTTCTGCTTGCTGATTTTCTGTTCGCCTGGTAACTTAAAACCGATTTCAGGCAAAAATTGAAACAAAAATTTATAAAAATTATATTTTGTGTAATGGAAATAAATTAAAATACTAGGCGAACAAAGAAACAATAGCAGAAAGAACTAAATAAAAAATATTTTAAATTTTTGCAACAATTATGTAGTAGAAAAAACTATCGGTGTAATAAATACCAAGATCATTGTTGTTGCACCTGCTTGCTATTTTGTTTTGTTACAAAAAAAAAAAAACAACAACGCACATGTACACACATTTTTTTTGCCACATTAATATGCACCCCCCTTGTCCACAAAGTAAAATATTTGTTTAAAAATATTTTTCTGCTTGCTGACTTTTCTGTTCGCCTGGTATTTTCCTGCCGTTTTCAAGTTTAAAAAGAACTAAAATTATTTTTTTCCACACACACACAATGACAATGTTTTTAAAAATTTTTCTGCTTGCTGATTTTTCTGTTTGCCTGGTAATTTCAACAGTTTTCAATTTTTGGCAAAAATTTCAAAAGGATGTCCCGAAAATCCTTTTTACGAAATTCAAGAAAAAAGGCCTTGTCTCGCACAATAATATGTACGTACCCCCCTTGTCAACAAGTAAAACTTTATTATATTTCTAACCTAATTATGCTCCTCCCACAACGAGAGTTTTTTTTCCTCTCTCACACACACAAACAGTAGCATTTGACCCCGCCCCATGATAATATTTTTAAAATTTTTTCTGCTTGCTGATTTTTCTGTTCGCCTGGTAATTTCAACAGTTTTCAATTTTGGCAAAAATTTAAAAAGGATGTCCAGGAAATTGTTTTTCCCATATTTGCGCCGCTACTCTTTAATAAAAAACGAGTTTTTTATGTAATAATTTAAGGATTACTATTGCATATTAATTAGTTTGGTGTATTTTTGGTAAGATGTTATATTTGTTATACTTACTTTAAAGCTATTTTATCAGCCGTAATAAAACTCGGATTTATATAGTTATTTAATTATTTATTAAATATTTATCAATTAAATATAATATAATTATACTACAATATAATACATTTATTATAATTATTTTATATTACAATATCAATAAAAAATTGTATATTTAATATTTTTGTAGTCCTTTTAAAGTTATAACTAGGGCAAGGAAGAAAGTTCAAATATGTACTAACAAACGAAAAATATACACTTTATGTTCAAAAATATGCATTTATAACTGATGTTTTTAACATTTTTGAATACTATCAATTAAATTTTAGTATTTTTTTATGTTAAAACGTAATTTAATAGAATTTGAAAATTAGCGTCATGCTATTTTTGTCGAAATCGAAAAAAATGCATTTATTACTGATTGTTTTCAGTATTATCAACTCAATTTTTTTTTGAAAAGTGATTTAATAAAATATATTTTTCTGCTATTTTTGTGTTCGTGACAAAATAAAAAAAATTTCATAAATTAACAAATATTTTGTTTTATAAAACACAGTTTTTAGTAAAATATCAAAAATATGTCTAAAAAATGAATATGTATTTAGAAAAATATACAAAAATATGCATTTATATTAAAATGTGTTAACAAATCGATGCCATTTTCCTGCAAATGTTTTAATTCGCAAAGATATTTATTTATTAACATTGTTCTCCAGCTAAGGAACAATATTTTGCTATAAATGCATATTTGCTAAAAATTCGTGATTTTAGGCATTTTTTTTCTTCTAAAGTTTAATTAAAACTGGAGGCAAAAAATATGAAAAATACATTTATACTCAAATGAAAATTTGCAGAGTTAGTATGTAATTTGTTGCAATGAAATTTTCGCAGTGAAAAAGAGTTTTTTTGGATGCCCTTCGGGTCTCTTTCATTTGAGGACATTTGGTAAAAAAAAAATAATTTTTTGTCAAAAAAAAGACAGTGTTTGTATGTATACATCATCCTTTTTTTTCAAAAAATCTAAATTTTTTTCACTCAATATTATACTCAAATGAAAAGGAATTCAAAGGGCGTATTATGTACTGATTTTTTTTCGATTTTCTATAATTTAACTACAACTTAAAGGCTCATTCACAGTTATGGAGTAGATTTGTTGCCAACTCCTTTGCACTTACTTACCATTTAGCTTAGCTGTATGACGCCATCTCTGTTTTAGAACACGCCAGTCTGCAGCGTGGAGTACACCTAAATTGTGAATCTACCTTCTAAAACTGCCAAGTAGTTTTGTAATTTAATTACAGCTTGAATTTACAATGTAGTTTGTACATTTTGAACAGCCTTCGATAGTTCAACTTTGGAAGAAACTAAAAGAAATTCTGGTGAAACATCTTCGCCACAAGGACATTGATAACCTGAAGAAATTTAAAATGGTAAATTATGTTGTGCGTTCGCCTAGCTCTAAATTTAATTTCAAAAACTTACCATTAATCCAACTATAATTATCCAATTTTTGTTCACGTTTTGGACAATTAAGACGACCCTGTGTGTTATTTGAAATATGTTGCATCACATGCTATGAGTTCGACAATATTGTATTTTATCTGCATCTATTTGAGAATTCTCTATGGGCGATGTTAATGCTACTTTACGATTTGTTCTAGAAGACGTGATGTCGGTGGTGTCGGCGATGATGCAGTTTGTTCTAAAGTTGTATTTATGTTGAAGAATGTATTGCCGTTTCCATTGGCAGGCTTTGTTAATCGATTATCAAAATGTTTGCCAAAAAATGGACAATTTTTTTTTCACGCGACATTATACTCAAATGAAAGGGAATTTAAAAATACTTTTCAGTGAAAAATTCCTTTTTGTTTTTGAGAAAACTATGGTTTATCGATTATGAAAATTTCAATGCATAAAAATCCATACGAAGTCTCAGAATTTCCCAGAAATGTATGTACTCCTTTCAATTCCCTTCGCTTTGAGCATAATATTGAGTAATTTTTTGCAAAAAAAAGGACAGTGTATACACTGTCATAACAAAATATATTTGACTACGAAGTAGGTAAAATTAAGTTATTAGTATTAATATTTATAATTTTAAATACCGTCTTCGATTCTTAAATTGTTACCATGAGTTCGCATATGTTGAAGTACACCAATTTTAAGCTTAAATGTTTTGCCGCATAATGCGCATGCATGATTTCGTACATCTTCATGTGTAACCCAATGATTTTTTAATGTTTTTCTGGTTATGAATCCCTTGCCACATATATTACAAATATGCGAACGTATATTCAAATGTGAATTCATATGATTATCGTAGGTTTGCTTTGAGTAAAAACCTTTAGAACAAATATTGCATGTATGAGTAAAACTTTTTTTATGCTGCCTTAGGTGTTTTTTCAAACTTGAGGAATGACGGTATGCAGTACCACAAATTTCACAGCAATACGGCCTGGCACCAGTATGTGTCAACATGTGTATTTTTAAGTCGGTACTGTTTATAAACCTCTTATTGCAATCCTTGCATACATATTCAAGATCTTCAAAGTGTCGTTTTGCATGCGTTGTGTAGGAGGACACTGTCTTGAACTCTTTATTGCACTGAGAACATTTCAATGGCATGGAACCATCATGTTGTGATTTGTGAATTTTAAAACATAATGGTTTTGTATATATACGTTTACATTCGCAACAGGTTAAAGGTCCTTCGTGATCATATAAATACAACATGTGTTCATAATAATCAATTGTATCACTTTCCGCATTTTTCGGGGCACCTTTTTTAATAGAATTATTTAATTTTAAACGTTTTTCTTTGGTAAAATAATTATGAATGGTATGTAAGTATTCTACTAATGCATTTTTAGAAATCTTTAAATTCATATTCGTTTCCAGGATCTTTAGCATTTCATTGTGAGCCTCTTGGCGTTTATTTGTACAGATATATTCTATGAGATTTGTATTCCAGAGATGGGGAAAACGCTGATATATTTTTAATATTTTTATAATTTGTTCTGGATTTAAATCTGGCAGTTGTGAATCTAACTTCTCTAATTGAATTGTTTCTTTGGGTCTTAAAAAATGCAATATGTCATAATACCAACAACGCTTATATTTTTTGCCATTCTTATGCTGTTTTTCCAGTCTTCTGTAATCATTTCCATGTATGCGGTAAATATGTGATATGATTTCCGTCACTACATCCAATGTGACATTTAAGTTGAAATTATTATTGAGTTCATCAGTGATTTCTTGTAGAAATTGTGTCCTTTTTTCTCTAAAAAAATAATGCGGAGCATCTTTATTCCATAGATTAGGTTCTTTTTTATAGAGTTCAATTAATGCTGTTACATTTGTTTTTGATTTCATAAACTTATAAGCCATAGATGATAACTTTGATATAGTCTTTGTAGATTCTTTAATTGTCTAAAAATATATAAAATTATTTTTGTACATTTAGCGAAATTAAAATGTTAAAATATTTAAGTTTGGCAGACTCTGAAAATTGTGTTGATACTGATGAATATTGAAATATAATAAAAAAAAATAAAATAAAATTAATAATGAACAAATTTACACTACATTTTGATTTAAATATTTTCACCAGTGAAAATAATGAGACATTTTGCATTTACTTTCTTAAATAACTAGTAGGTTACACCTCCAACTTTAAACTTTCAAATCTTAAGCTGAATTGCAAAAGGTCGTAACTAACAATTTAATTTAACAAATTCGTCAATAAATCTGTCAGTTTTGATTATAGAACGATAAAATTCTGTGGAGAGATGTAGTTCAATGCAGTACTTCATTATCACTCTACCCTATTTTGGAATTGTACAGGGCAACCAAAAATGTTGGAAAATTAAAAACATCTTAGATTCGAATTTGGTCCATAGAACCCTTATTTTAAATCGTATAAGTCAGAAGTTTTGTGTATGCATTACCCAAATGAATCATAATAATCAAGAAACCTGGTTTTGAAATTTTTGTTAGTTACGCCCTTTTGCATTTCAGCTAACGAATAATTTTATTTTAACATTTAAAAAGTTGAAAAAACAATTATTTTGTGTTGGTAGTTGGCTCTGGGGCTCATTCGCCAGATGGCACCGGGGCTCCAAAGAGTTGGAGCATCACTGGCTAAAATGCTCTATACAGACTTTCTATAAAGTATAAAACCGTTAAAAAGTGTTAGTTTTAGCAAATATTTAAGATAAAAACTATAAGTAATGACTGTTTTGGAAATTCGTTTATATATTAGGAAATATTGATCAGATCTTTAAGTAAAGTATACATGAAAAAAAGCTAATGAAATTTCCTTCTGAATGTCATATAAAACTATTTCTCTAGGTCGCCAACTATCGACCTTAAACTTAAAATATTAAAATCGTTCGAGATCATAATTAAATGTTACTAAGAATAGTAAATACTAATTTTTTTAAATGGCAGTTTTTAATTTTAATGTCACGCCCCTGGCAAAAAGGGACGGTATAATAAAACGAACATTACACTTTTAATCTGTGGCTTTCTATAAATAATAGATGGTGCCATTTACGCTTTTTCAGATCAATTTGACATATTGTTACCAATTTTGTACTTTATTTTACCCGATAGTGTATGTATGTATGTATGTATGTATATAAAATATGTTTAGTACAATTTGATAAATAAAATAAATTATTTTCTAAATAGAAAATAATATATTTGTTTATATTAGTATGTTCTTAGTTTGCAATAAAAATCAAAAATTTTTGTAATTATGTTAAATGCACAAAATCGTTATAAGTGGAACACGTTTTGGAATTTTGACTTAAAATTTGAAGTGATGAAGTAATTACACATTAAGGTCATTCATAAATAGTGTACTATTTTTTTGTATGTGTTATAGAGTTATTAAAGTTTAATTAAAAACAAAAAATACAACAATAGATGATAGTACAATTCAACATTTGTTTTTGTTTAACAACTCTCTTTTTTAGTAGAAATCTATTACTATTTTTTACATAAATTTCTAGTTTGAATTGTTAATACTAAAACTAATAAGTGTCGTATGGACTTCTGTAACGTTATTCCTTTATATATAGATGTTGGTTTGTCATAGAAGAGAATATGTTTATTTTTAGTGTTAAAGAAAAAATGAAAAAAATAACATATTTTGAATGTAATCAAATACAGATTTATGGTGGGTGCGAAGTGGCACATTATTGTTTAATATTTAATAGAGTTTCCCAAATTTTAATTTATTCTTCATTATACATAATATTGTATTATTTGTTATTATTATTTAATATATAAATACTCTTCAATTTTCTTTAAAATCTTGTCAATACCTTGCACAGTAGGTCAATTTTGACGGCCATAATTACTCAGTAATGCTCGAAAAGTGGCCACGTTTTAATCAACCCTTTTGTAGTAAGTTTTAACTATTTTTACGCGTTCTTCTTTTGTTAAACGATTCATATTCGTAAATGGCAAACCTTTTTTACTTAATGACACTTCAGTACCCCGTTTCTGTATCTGATGCGAGAAGTTTTCGGATAGAGATATTTATAGTCACCCTACTTTATACAGGGTGTTTTAATAGATGATAAAGTTGTTTGCATTTTTACTGGAACTTTTTTAGAACCTTTAACTTCTAAAGCTGTGGACACATTTAATTTTGAAAAATTTCTTATTACATAGAGAAATAACATGAATAAAACTCATTATTATCTTCTTTAGATTAATATATATTTATTTGCCTGTGACTCACCCTATTGGAAGCAGAACAAGTTTGCATTTAACATGTATTTTGTGAAAACTTTATCGATGCGAGAAATACAGAAACAAGGCACAGGTGACATATATTTAACATCTGACAGCTTTGCCAAATCGGCGGTTTTGAAACCACTAAATCGATAACCCGGTGCAATTAAAATTTTCATTAACGAAATGAGAAATATTTTTTTTTTCATTTTGTTGATTTTGTTTTCTAGATTTTGGCCTTTTTATAAAACTGTCTTTAAAATAATAAATAATATGCCCGAATTATTTGTTACACAACTGTTGAATTTTCAAATCTATTAAATAATTTTACCGCGACAGTTTAAAACTCAGTTCATTTCATTTAAACATATTTTTATGAATATTTTTAAGAAATTTATATGAAATAGAACTCATTTATTTGATTAAACATAAGAAATACAGTAATCACTAAAAATACCGATTCAACTTGATAATCGCAATACGCGTCTTCTTTTCAAAAACCTCTACCGTAACCTATTCTGCACGCATAGATATATGAGTCACTGTACATTTTGTTTCATGATTTGATCGCATATGTAATAATGAGTGCATTCCATTATGTTTATTTTTTTTTTCTTTATTGAAATTTATGACTTTGTTAGATCATAATTGTGTTTGGCTTTTTTCCCCCTTTTTCTGGTAAAACATAAATTATATTGTTTAGAGTTGCACATTCTTTAAGAATAAACTTTTAAAAACTTTAATTAATTGTGTTTGAGACAATTAAAAAAAAACAATATATTTTTCATTTATTCTATTAATTTGTGCTAATAAAATGCACGCACTTTTAATAACTCTTATAGCCCTTAATGTTTTTTATAATCTTTTTGTTTGGATCTTTATTAATTATTTTCAACAATCTTCAAATAATTCCAAAATAAAGTGTATTATTTAATTAATAGGCTTTAAAATTGCAATAAATAAAAAAAAAAAAAATAATAAATAAATTTTCTATGAAATTTAAAAATTTTTCAAAGAAATTTCAAAAGCTTTTGTCAACTTGTATTAGGAAGGTTGCAAGTGATTTAAAAAAAAAACAAAAACTGTTTTAAATAAATCGAAATGAATCCACGGAAATTAAAAAAAATTCTCTGTTACCCAAATTACCAAACTAAAACTTTTCAGCAGTTATTTTCCATAACCCGCTGTTCAATGAATTTCGTTCGTGTACAATTACTTTGTCGGGATATGAATGAGTTCATCTCTTGTACAGGTATGTGACGCTAGTTAAAAGTTTAAATTTCAATCACAATATAGAGGAAATTAAATAAAGGGTGACAACAAATTTGAAAGACATTGCCATCGATTTCTTAATGCATATTTTTACAAATTTGCTATAAATGTATATTTTACTAAAAATTAATTTTTATCCTATTCATATAAATATTTTCTAAAAAAAATCTTTTTCTAAAATTATTTTTATTATATTTTGTTTTACAGGAATAAATCACTTCATTTAAAGCAAAATCACGCGGCATCAATTGCCGATAAAGGGCTGGTTCTAGGCAAATGGGTTGGAGCAGACCGTCAATAGGAAGACTTTCCCTCTTTTTACCGACCACGTAGGAATTTGGGCTGGGCGTTACTGAGTGACAGCCAGCCAGTGACGTTACCGAAATAATCAAAAATAACGTTACTCTTGCCGATAACTGCATCGTTTTTTTGTGGAAACACGGAATATTCCACAAATTTTTTTATGTGGATTTGGAACAGCTATAACTTCCGACAATAATTCTAATTTTTTATTAATATTTATTTGATTTAACTATTTCAGTTTACCCGCGGGACTAGAAATTCTCAATCGACATTATGTTCCGGATATTGTAGAAGTAAAATTTGTGATAAATTATTATGTGTTAAAGTGTAATTTAATAGAGTTTCAATAAGTTTTGTGTAAATAAAGAGTGGTATTATTGTATCAACTAAATAGAAATAGTTTGAGTTGTCCCCAAATTAAAGCTCAATTCATATCACGTTTCAACTAAACGGAAATATTAATACTAATATGACTAATATATTAGTATTAATATCATTGGCCAAATGTGGCTTTTAATATTAATTAAATAAATAAATGAAATGAAATTAAATAAATAAATATTTTGAGTTGTGTCTTTGTTTATGTCATAACGGTTTACATTAAAAGCGTAACAACTCAAAAAATTGTATTATTATTATATTACAAATGAAGCAAATAAATAAATAAATAAAATTAGTTATATTTCGATAATCACTTAAAAAAGTGCAAAAACAATACCGTTGTGTACTTCTTGTTCGTATTTCTTTACAATGACATAATTGTATTTAAATTTTATAGTAAATATATTTACAACAAAAAAACAGTTTTTTGTCTCTACTGAAATTTTTAAATTTTGAGTTGACTCCCTTTATAACTTGTTTTTTACATGCAAAGAAACATGAAAACTTTTATCAGTAAATTATAGAGAATAAAAATTGAAAAAAATTCGATTAGTTTTTTGTCTCTACTGAAAATTTTTAAATTTTGAGTTGACTCCCTTTATAACTTGTTTTTTACATGCAAAGAAACATGAGAACTTTTATCAGTAAATTATAGAGAATAAAAATTGAAAAAAATTCGATTAGAGCCATCAGGAAAATTATTTAATTAACGAATATAACATCCGACTTCTACTATGTTTTCTATCGTTATTAAAAAAAAAATGTGATATCGTAAACTATATGACTAAAGATTTAAAATATGATATCGTAAACGATACTGTATCGTTTCTAGGTTTGTTGTGTAAATTTGATTTTTTTTGCAAATGCCGGTAAACACTAAATAGATATAGACAATAGGCATGTTTTCTTTGTACACTTAAGCTAGCAAGTTATTTCATTTATATAGAGAATTAAGCGAGTACTAAGCCACTATTTCTAACTCGCTTAATTCTCCATATAAATGAAATAACTTGCTAGCTTAAGTGTACAAAGAAAACATGCCTAATATGTACATCATTGGAAAGCTTATCACAATACCTTAAATAAAGGATCCCAATTGATTGTTGTGCTGATTGAACGGTACTGTGGCAAGCTTTCAAATGACATGCATATTTCATGCATCCAATAGGTATTTACCTACAATAGGAAACTCTAGAACCACACCCCAACAAATTATTAATGCAAATAAACTTGGCATGGGCCCTTTAGTAGATTACAAATTTTTAAACACAAATTGTTCCAGGATATCTTTCACCAACCATTTTAACCTAAACCCTACTGAACATATTTATATAAATTTATCTACTTACTTCATCTTCGTTCGAATCACTTTCATCAGATGGTTGAAATTCTTCTGAACTATCAAAATATACTTCCTCAAATTCATCTGGCAGTTCTATTTCAGAGCCACTATTAAGATTTCCTGATTCCCCTGATAAAGTTGATGCCGCATTGTCATTTTCATTTTTTACACCAGTTAGTGGATCCTTCTAAAAATTTACTTGTCTCATACATTTGTAATTCAATTACATATATATTTTAATACAAACCATTTCAACATTGTCTTCTAATTTAATATCCAAATATTCAGATGGCAAAACTTCGTTTACCACCTTTTCCTCTTTTCTTGATCTTGTTCCTATACGATCTCTTGGTCTGAAGACACCTTTGCAATCTTCCTGAATGTGTATAATAAAGGACTCTAAAAGGAAATGTATATCCTCACACAGAAAACACTTTAAAACGAATGGAATTTGGTAATTTTTTAAAGGTGATTTTAGGATTTCACCACATTTAACGTAGCCACTATAATCTTGCACATTTTGTATTATGGCTGCCATTTTTTCAAGTTTAAAAATAAAATTGGAAATTTTCCTCCAGAGGAGGAATATAGAATTATGTAGTGAATAGTACCGTTAATAAGCGAACTAGTTCAATGAAACGATTCACCCAAATTAATTATTTTGTACTAGTTAAATTAAACGATAACCTCTACTTCAAGATTTGAGCTAGTTCACCATTAACTATATTTAACCGGTTAATTATAGCTGTTTTGTATTTGTAAAATTATAGCTGTTATGCGGCAAGATATCAAAGTTGGCTTATACCATTCCCATAATAATTTGACATAAGCCAACGTTACTTATTTATTTAACTATATTGTAATACAAAAGCTTTCAAGGCCAAAAAACCGTATAACATAGCAATACACTTCTGAACAACTAATTAAAACAATGCATACAAAATATATTTAAAGTTGTTTGTGAATGACTGAAGCCAACGTTGATAGCTATCCGCATAAACACATCTTATATTCTAAAGTCCCATACATTAGTTTGCGTTTAGCACGTTAAAAAAATTAGCCGTGCTTGTGCGGCAAGGTGTTAACAGGAACATTCACTACAAACTATGATACCCTATTCCCATTTAAGAGGTTGAGAATAGTGTTAATGCGGCAAGCTATCAACGTTGACGTATATCTTTTCCACACAACCTCTTTACATGGGTGCCATTAGTTTATAATGGATGTTACTGTTAACACCTTCTGCATAAATACAGCAATTCTTTAGAATTTTAAGTCAATTGCCCGTTTCATTATTTTTATTCATAAAATAATTGCAACTTTTTTATCGAAGCATCATTTTCACAATGTCCAGTTGGCTACTAGCTAGAACTTTTACACTTGTTGTTTTACGTATAAAATTTGAATTTAACTGTCGGGTAAATTGTATTTCTCATTAAATTTGCTATACAGATATGTATATGTTTACTTCTAACGATTTAACGAATTTGATAAAGAAATTTTTATGAACTTATGTCATGATTTGGGCAAAAACATCTAGGTTGAATAGAGGTTATTGACCTACGAAACCGTTTTTTAAGCAAGGATAATTTATAGATATCATGGAATGAATTCAATAGTTGCAGTTTTTATAAGCGAATCTAAGAGGTTTTTTTTTAATAATTTACTATACTCACCAAATCCCTGAAACATTTTTATTGGAAGTTTTGAGGACTTCAGCCTTTTGTCATCTGTCGAAGATACTACCTTTTTGTTTCCAATTTCAACCCGGAAGATTTTTTTATTGTTGATATTTTGATTGCTCGAGTGAAGAAATTTTTTATATGGACCTTTTTGGCGAATGGACCTTTTTGGCGTGAATTAATTTTAATTTTTCCTCAAAAATTGTTAAAAGCTTTTTATAACTGTTACCTGCCTGATGTATTGTTTAGGAATTAAAAAAAATCTCCTAAACAAGTAAAAATTTGCTCAAATATGCATTATAAAGATCAACATATTCATTAAAATATATATTATTCTAAGTCAAAATATGCGAAAACATAGATTTATTTCAAAAATAGTCAAGAATAAAAAATTTATAGAAATCGACGTTATTTTGTTCTAAATTGTATGTTTCGGATAAATATATAGTCATACAATTTATTATCAATTCACCTTTGGCTTTCCCGTTTCCTGTTTGCAGGCAGAAGTTATTAACATAGATTGAGAGATTTTCATAGCCATTGATTATAATAATTTTGCATTATTTTTACAATAAATAAAAAAGCAACTATTCTGAATTTAAAGAAGGTATGTTATATAATTTAATTTCCAAACGTCATCATCTTTAATTTTAATTTCATTTATCATCAATACCTACATTATTACCATGTGTTCGCATATGTTGAAGTACACCAATTTTCAATTTAAACGTTTTACCGCACAAGTTACAGGCATGATTTCGTGCGTCTTCATGTGTGACCATGTGTGTTTTTAATGCTCTACTAGTGATGAATGCCTTGCTACATACTTTACAAACAAATTGACGTATACCCAAATGGGAATTTATGTGATCGTTATAACGGTATTTGGAGTAAAAACCTTTGGAACAAATATGACATGTATGAGAAATAGCTCCTGCATGGCGTCTTTGATGTTTTTTCAAACTATTAACATAACGGAATGAAGCACCACATATTTCACAGCAATATGGTTGGGCACCGGTGTGCGTCATCAGATGTATCTTTAATTCCTGTTGATTAAAGAATCTCCTTTCACATTCTGTGCATGGATATTCGAAATCTTCGTAATGGCGCTTGGCGTGACTTGTGTAGGAAGGTATAGTCTTCAATTCTTTGCTACACTGGGAACATTTAAAAGGTATTGTGTTGTCATGCTGAGATTTGTGAATTTTAAAAAGTAGTGGTTTTGAATGTACACTCTTGCACTCGGGACACGTGAATGGTCCTTCGTGGTCATACAAAAATAGCAAATGTTCATAGTAATCGGGAGGGTTGCTGCTATTACTCTCTGCTTTACTGGCTTCAATTTTATCAGTTGTATCTTTTGTTTTATTTTGTTTTTCCTTTGAAAAATATTTATGTACCATATTCAAATATACTTCCAACACATTTTTAGTAATCTTTAGATTCATACTTGTTTCCAGTCTCTTCAACATTTCCATATGAGCATCATGACGTTTATTTGAACAGATATATTCGATAAGATTTGAATTCCAAAGATGTGAACATTCCTTGTAGATTTCCAAAATTTGTACAACTTGTTCTGGCAGTAAATCGGGTAGTTGTGAATCCAATTTTTGCAATTGAATCTTTATCTTTGGTCTTAAAAACTCCAAGAGATCATAATACCAAACTGTTTTATATTTCTTTTCCTTTTTACCCTTTTTACCGTGCTTTTGTAGCCTTTTATAGTCATCCCGATGCTTTCGTATAATATGTGTAATAATTTCTGTCGTTTGTTCCCATGTAAGACCCAATTTTAAATTTTCATTCAAATCTTTTGTAAGTTCTTGCAAAATCTGTTGTTTTTTCTCTTTATTTCTGTAATGGGGAAAGTCTTTATTCCATAGATTCGGCTTATTTTTGTAACCTTCAATTAGTTTCCTAACATTTGTTTCGTTTAATATAAACGTTTCCACAAAAGGTGATGATTCCTTTACAACTCTTTTACGTTTTTTAGTAGATTTGTCATTAACCATCTGAAATGAACATTAAGTTAAAAGTAATAAAAGTAATGAAATATATATGGTTCGGCTTTTTGACTTTTCCCCGTCCAACAGTTTTGACAGGCTATCAAGGGAAAATTTTTTTCTCTTTTTAGACATCAGCTAAGCTGGAGGAGGAACCTTAATTTCCAAGTTTATCTTCAAACTTTCAACCCCATTTGTACCACGTGAGTTAGCCCATTCTTCAGGGAATGCATATTTTAAGTTTCAGATATCTAGCTTTTCTCCTTTTGCCACATCCAGTAGGAATTTTTAAAAATCCCATCTGACCCATGTAGCAAATTTCGAATTCCTAACTCTAGCGGTTTTGGCAGGCAGTGCAGGGGAGGAATCTATATACCTAATTTTAACTTCCTAGTTCCAGCGGTTTTCATTTGAAATTCCATGGACATTACTTAAAACGAATGCCAATTGCAAAAACAACAAAAAAATATAAGCCAACGTCGATAGCTTCCCGCATAAGCACAGATATTATTGAATTAAATACTCGAAACACGAAAAATACATGCAAAACAATACCACCATAATAAACGAAAATTGTATTTTCAGTGTGTTAACATTAATGTAATTTTTCGTGCAGACGTCAAACTAGAAAATTTTTATTTGAAATATACATTTGCACAGAAATATTATGGTTTTGATCCTTCCTGAAATACTTCAAATTTCGATGCTGAACCTATTTCCAAACTGCCTCACCGAATATTTAGTTTATTAAAAAAAATAACTTACTTCATCTTCATCCGAGTCACTATCAGCTGGATGATACTCATCTGGACTATCCATGAATACTTCTTCAAAATCATCATGATGCTCTACGTCAGAGCTTTTATTTAAATCTTCTGATTCCTCTAACTCCTCTTTGACATCTGACTTTACTTTAGCAATCTCATCTTTTACTTCGTTTAATGGATCATCCTTAAAATAGATAAGTTAAACTTTTATGACATAAGTTTCCTTTGCTGCAAATATGATTACAACACATACCATTTCCGTAGCATTACTTTCCTCTAATTTTATAACAAGATTTTCAGTTGGAAATATCTCATTTTCCACTTCCACTAACTTTTTATTACCATTTCTTGTTCTTGTTTCCGTACGGTCTTTTGGTGAAAATACATCTTTGTAATGCTCACCGATGTGTATAATAAATGATTCTAAAAGAAAATGTATATCCTCACACTCAAAACACTTTAATATAAAGGGATTTTCATAATTTTTTAAAGGTGATTTTAAGATTTCGCCACATTTAACGTAACCAATATAGTCTTGCATATTTCTAATTTTTGTAGCCATTTTTCTTTATCGAAGGATTAAATAAGGATGAAAAAATTTATTTTTTTCGGCCCGCAAAACCAAACAACCAAACCAAATACATATATTGACATATATATAATTCAGCAGTATGTTCAGTGATAAAATATTATAGTTTGAACTTTATGTTCATTCACAGAAAAGTGAATACCACAGTAAATTTTATAGTAGATTACATGGTTGCTTTTGTCTTTAAGATGGATTAGTGAGCTATCACACATTAGACTAGTATTTAAGCTCACAATTTTTGTTCTTTTCAAAACACACGGGAATGATATTCTCCCCACATAAAATGTATACATATACATTGCTTTGTGTATGTTAGTGTTAATTGTATTCATTTAACATTTGGTGTTTTTAAAAAATGTACATTTATTGGTTTTGTGCTGCTAATGCGTGGTAGAAGCTGGTTGAAACTTTAAACCACCAAAAAACTATTCTTTTTACCCCTTTGCCAACAAGCTGACATGTTATGCCAGCACAATTGTTCTCGTGTGGGTTAGCCCAACGAAATGCTGTTTTGTGCGGCAAGGTGTTAGCAGAAAGATTCACTATAAACTGATGGTTCCTATGTTGAGAGTAGCTGTGTTCATGCGGGAAGCTATCGACGTTAGATTCTGTCATTCCCATAAAAAATTGACCAAAGTACGTTAAGCGTTAACACTAAACGTTGGTTTATGTCAAGTTTATATGGGAATGACAAAAACCAACTTTGATAGCTTGCCATGTAAACACAGTTAATAACGTCAATAATTGTATGCGTTAGCTCGTAACGTATATGGCATTTTCAAACATAATAGCTGTGTTTATGCGGGAAGCTATCAATGTTGGTTTCTGTCATTTCCATTCAAATTTGACATAAGTAACGTTTTAAGCGTTGGCTTATATCATGTGTACATTTTAACATATTATGTTTAATAGAAAATTAGGGTAATTGTTTTCATTTTTAAATTAAAATTTTTGCACTTTTGAAGAAAGAAATTCTATTACTGATTTATTATTTTCTTAGATATAGTATAGATCTTCATTAACTCATTTTTATTTCTTTATTTTAACAATAAAAATATTGACTTTTATATGCACTATTTTAAATTTTTTTTTTAAAACTGTATCCAGTTCTTTTGGCGAATGCCTCTAGTTGTGGCAGTTTAGCCGTTTTGGGTTGCTTTAAAAATCATTATAAAATTATAGAAAACATGCAAGTAATAAGAAAAAAAGTCATACAAATTTAAGCTAAGATATGTATACATTTAATTTAAAAATTATTTTTAAGAAACAATTGTTGATTCAACCCTATCTACTGCTTAAAATTATGGTCATAATAAGTCGTTATTAATGTATTTAAACAACAAAATACGGCTAGTAAGTGCCCCACAATTTTAAGGCGCTGAGGCAGCACACTGTAATGAATTATCAAATAAATAATAAATTTAAAAAAGTAATGGTTTACATCCACATCGCCAATTTTAAACATGGCAGGGAACTAAAAATACCCTCCAATTTTGTTTAACTATTTTTTCCCCTTATTAGCATGGCTAGTATAATTTTTTTATATCGGAACACTAATGTATTTTTTTTGAAAAGTTAACCAGTGCCAGATAGCTTCAGTTCGTAATTTGAGGGGCACTTTAATACTTTTATTGTAACATCTTAAAATTATATAATCTATTAAATACTTTTATCATCATTAGTAGCTATGTCGTGTGTTTTCATGTGTTGATTGACACCAGCTCTATGTTTAAACGTTTTACCACACAGTTTACAGGCATGGTTTCGTATATCTTCATGGACAACTTTATGCTGTTGCAATGCTCGCTTTGTGATAAACGCCTTGTTACATATGTCGCATATGTACGAACGTATATTCATATGTGAATTCATGTGATCATCATGTCGTATTTTCGAATAGAAACCTTTTGAGCAAATTTTACACGAATGCAAATAACGTTTTTCGTGACGTCTACGATGATTGCTAAGAGTTTGTAGAAAGCGAAATGATTCGCCACACATTTCGCAACAGTAAGGCTTGTCGCCTGTATGAACACGCATGTGTAAACGTAAATTGGTAAAGGTTATAAATTTCTTGCCGCATTCCTTGCATACATAATTAAGATCCTCTAAATGACGTTTTGCATGACTTATGTATACATTAACCCTTTTAAATGTCTTACTACACTGAGAGCATGAAAAGGGTATCGTGCCATCATGATTAGATTTATGCATTTTAAAGTGTAACGGATTAATATACTCACCACCACACTCAGAACATCGAAAGGGACGAACGTGATCGTGTAGAAACATCAGACGTTCATAGTAATCGTTATAATTATTAGTAGTAGTAGTGGCAGTTTTTCTGCTACTTATTTTATCTCTTTTATTATTTAATATTTTTCGCTTTTCCTTTGAAAAATAATTATGTATTGTACGTAAATATTCTTCCAATAATTTTTCCGTAATTTTTAGGTTCATTTTGATTTTAACAGCCTTTAACATTTCATTTAGTGTGTCTTGTCGTTTGTTTTTACAATGATGTTCTATTAGATTTGAATTCCATAAATGTGGAAAACCTCGGTATATTTCCAAAATGTCGACAATTTGTTCTGGCAATAAATTTGGTAGATTTGTATCCAGTATTTTAAGTGAATAATTTTCCAAGTAGGGTTTTATAAATTTTAAATGCTCCAAAAACCACGGTCTCATATAATATTGTTTCTTATTTTTATCTTCGCGATCATCTTTTTCTTGAACTCTTTGCAAATCTTCTTGATACTTTCGATATAAATGTACAACAATAGCTGAAACTTGACTTCCGTTTAGAATAAATTTATGTTTTTTATTTAGATCTTGTGCAATTTGTTCCATGAATTCCCGTCGTTTTAATTTGTTACCATACAACGGCATATTCTTATTCCACAGTTCTGGTTGCTTTTTATATGCAGCAATTAAAAATGTTACATTTTTCTGGGATTTCATAAAATTACTAACAAATGCTGATGTTGCGCTATTTGAATTATATTGGTTTTTAATACACTGTGAAAAAGATAAATTATTAAAAAAAAGAAATGTTTATATTGTAGTAAAAAAGGGAATTTGCATACTTAAGCTGCAGTTACTTTACTTGAACCTTTCCATAATTTAAGACCAGTTAAATTAAAAAATTTTAATCACGAACAAAAGAAACTGAATTTAGCTAAAGCAAAGTAGCGAAAACTTGAACCTTTCCATAATTTAAGACCAGTTAAATTAAAAAATTTTAATCACGAACAAAAGAAACTGAATTTAGCTAAAGCAAAGTAGCGAAAAAATGATTTTGTTTCCCATTTATTTTTGACAGAGACCTAATAGTTAGATCTTTTTTTTTATAAAAAGTATTAATTTTATTAAAGTAAATATGATTCTAGCTTAAAGATTTTAAAGATTTTGTTTAATAATATGTAGAAACATATTTGAATTAAAAAAAGACACCAAACTTAGTTTGATTTCAAAGCTGTTCCAATTTAATGTTATTTTTCCTTGTGTTCAAAAAAATTTAACGAGTTTTTTGTTTTTGTGATTTTTGGTTACTTTCATTAACATCAATCGATAGAATATTTCTGAAAATTTTGTATGCAACACATAATTATATTTTACTTTTCATTAAAATAATTTGAACTCAATATGTACATATAAATATACAAAAGTTTAAAATTAATATTTATTTGTTAGATCTAGGTAATGCTGAAGAAAATAATGCTGCATTGTTGGTTCGTTTGATCTCACCTATACGCTGTGACATTGCCCTTTCAATTAGTTTAGAAGGTTGTGGTGTCCATCCTTTTTTCTCACTAATATTGATGGCAAAGTCTGAAAAAATTCAAATGAAATATATTGTTATTTAGTGTTTTTTTTTTGGCGTCGTATTTTACTTACCCACAATAGCAGATCTGGCTTTGTAATCCAATTGTATTACCTCCTGGCTCATACGCTCTCTACCTTGAGCTCTGGGTGCTAAACCAGTTAGTGTGCAATTTAATAAAGTTTCCAATTTAAATACGCCGTCCAATAACTTTCTGGCGACATGTGTAGCTTTGTGCGATGATCCAAGGGCAATATCGAGAATTTTTTTTCGACAGTATATTTCGTTCCCAATGTCAACCATCTTAAAAAACAAATACCACAAGTATAAAATTAAATTAAAGAATTTGTTTAACAAATAATTTAGTAGTTTATTTTTTCAATTTTAAATCGATGTTAATAATTTATTTATTAATTGTAATTTATTAATTGGCCTCAGGGCTTTGAAATTACAAAATGTTGAATAAATAATATATGTAGATGCTGTTTGTAAAATATTCGTGAAATTATATTGTAAATTTGCAAAACTTTATTTTACAAACCATTTATTATGTAATTCGGTTTTAAAAATATATTTTTTCATTTTAGGATATATTCTCTTACTTAATAATTCGAACCAGTAGTGCTATTATTCGGAGACATCCCTTGTTTTTATTTAAAAATTTTTTAGTTCAATGCTGCTGGTGTATTTTTTTTTTTGGTTATTTACAATTGAAATTAAGTATCTTGTATTAAAAGCAATTTATACTTCATTTACACTAACCAAAAAAAAAAAAACTAGTAGTCTGAATGCTTTTTTTATTCGCATCTTTGTAAAACGCGTGGAAGATGTTGAAAATATCCCATCTCCCATTTATTCAGCTGACAAAAAATAAAAGAAAAAGACGCATATCTTTTGTTAAAAATAAAAAATGGATTTAGAGAAAGCATAAATAATTTTAGTAGTTGTTGCTTTGCAAGAACAAACCCGAATTTTAATGCAGTACATTGAAATATTAAAGGTTATTCTGGAAGAAGATGATAATGAAGAAAAATTTTTGGTAGACATAAGAATGAAATTCTTACATGTGCCGCTCATTTTCCTTTGTTGAATAATTTTGTTTTTTGTTTATTTTCTGCAATGTCGGTTTGCTGGCACAAAGAAAATCGATTTTTTTGTAATTTTTTAGTGATGACACTTAAAATACCGAAAGATGTAAGATGGAACAAAATGAGAAAAGATCATCTTTTTTAGATGTAGAATTTTTGGCCTGTATAATTCTTATGGGAAGATGTTAACATCTTTGCAAATTGATGAAAGTTGATAGATGTAGCTCAGTGGAAAAAGGCTATTACATTTGTTTTTAATAATAAAATCTGAATTTGCAAATAAACTAGAGCCAAAGAGTCAATTCAGAACTAGTTTTGTAAATACATAATTAGCACCAGTTTGGATACATGTTTTTGTTCCTACATCAGTAATTATTAGTTTCATAGAAATTATGTACAGGCTGTTTCAAAATTTTCAATATAAATTGGAGTTTTCTAATTTTTTTGTTCACATTTGTTTTTAATAATATTGTCGTAAGTTTACAAATTAACACTTAAATGTTTTATTGTGACTAAAAATAATAAACACAAAATATTTCAATAATAAGAAACTAGCGGTCCAATAAAAAACCCTTTCTTGTTAATCTATGTATATACATAATTTGTATCTTAACTTACTGGTACGGTGCTATTAATATCGTGAATACCCTAAATGTGTTTATTTTGACAATTTTAAGTATACTGTTACCTAATGATAATGCATTATCGTTGAACACATATCGTTCATTTGCGAGAATACTGACATAACTCAAAAAAGAGATTTCGAGATAATTGCTTTTAAAGTTTTCAATTAAACCTAACTGCTGAGTAAGATATAAAAAACACTTGGACGCCATTTAATGAGTGAAAGAGATATCAATACCATTTCCGTACCATGATATCTTCTAGATTATGGTGTGACCCACATTTCTGCATCATTAACTCAAAAATCGTGTTTTGAGCAAATGTAGCGATATGTAAAAGACACAAACCTGTACAATTATAGTTCTGTTCGTTTACTCAATTATTTGTACAAAGTATTACAGAATAAAATGACAGTTAGATGTTAAGAGATTGCAAATTTTTACTGGGCAAATTTTTGCCAGCAAGAATTTTCCAGAATATGGTTGAAAAACTTGTGATAAATTTTTGTGAATACAAATAAAAATGTTTTACAACTAATAGCCTTTTTCCACTGAGCTACATCTTTCATCAATTTGCAAGGATGTTAGCATCTTCCCATAAGAATTATACAGGCAAAAATTCTACATTTTTCTACATCTACAAAAGATGATCCTTTCTCATTTTGTTCCATCTTACATCTTTCGTTATTTTAAGTGTCATAACTAAAAAAAACGACAAAAAATCGATTTTCTTTGTGCCATCACTAGCAAACTTACATTGCAGAAAATAAAAAAAAAATTATTCAACAAAGGAAAATAATCGGCACATGCTTTCTCTAAATCCATTTTTTATTTTTAGCAAAAATTAGGCGTCCTTTTCTTTAATTTTTTGACAGCTGAATAAATGGCAAATGAAAGATGTTGCCAATGTAAACACTTGTTTCACATTTTCAACATCTTTCACGCGTTTCACAAAGATGTTCGGTGTAAAAAGCCTATAAGTTGTTGTATGCAAAGCAACAATATTGTAAAATAAATTATGCAAAATATAAGAAAACCTTCTAAAACGTTTCTGCTTATTATTTTGCAACAACAATCCACTTTTTCCATATCGACCAGTTATAATTTATTTCTGCATTTGGTTTTACAATTAAGTGTATAACAATTCTGTAAATTATTGCAAATTTTCCGTTCTCGTACTTTTTTAGTAACATTTAATTTTGAGAGTAAATTTTTCATACTCTCTGTAAGTTTGCAACTGAGTAATTCTTACTGGACTTGACTGAGAAAAGTATACTTTTTGAGAAAAACTGTTTTTTACAGCGGAGTTTTAACCAAATTTTTGCAATCATTTTTTATCGTTTTTAATTATGTAGAAAGATCTATACTTTTTTGAGTAAAACTGCGTTTATGTTATAATCCAAATCTAATTTAAACTAAATTTCCAAATCTCTACTTAGAGAAAGTTAACTAAAAAATGAGAGTTTAAGAAAAAACATCGTGAAAATAAAACAGATTTTATCTCACAACTGCAACGCTCGACGTGTTTTGTAAATTTGTATGAAAAAATATGTGCACTGCACATTGTTGTTCTGTTTCTTTACTATAAATAAAAAATAAATTTAATTCAAACATATTCCTGATACTATTTTCTGTGTAGTAAAAAATTTAAAAACAAATGATATTTTCAACTTAATTGATGGACATTCAATATAAGGTACATCCTCCTTTCATTTAAATTGTTAACAACCAAAAATTGATCAATAATATTGAAAAAATCCATATGGTTGGTGCCTAATAGTGTTTACAGCAAGTGTGTCCAAGCCCTATGCTCTTGATGCTCATTTGTTTTTGTAAATGCTCTTAGCTATAGGCTGTGTGTTTTAATACACATAGAGCACTCATCAATAGCAATACGAAATACACAAACAACCTTGCCTTATTAGTTTTTGCACGTAAGTGCAAACAACAACACTTTCGAATGCTTTGCTGGTAAACATTGACGAAAGCGATCATCAATGTAGATTTTGTTTTTGTTTAACGTATGATATGAAATATTTTTTTTCTTTTTTCTTTGAATGTATTGGTTTTTACAATAAAAAATATTGAATAAAAATAAGTTATTCTTTAAATATATTGGTGTTTACTCTTCCATAACGAACTTTTGGGCACCCCTGATTTACAGTAATTAATCGACATAAATATTATACTTACCACGTCACCCATATAATGTTTCCCATATAATTGATCATAAGGCATTTGTTGTAGTCCCTGGAAATGTTCAGGCGGTAGATTAAAATCCATTGGGTACATGCTACTCATATCAGATGCCACGAGATTTCTAGCAAACGGATGATTATTTTCCATATGTGATAGTTTCTGAAGATTTTTAGGTTGCGTGTTAAAATTCATCTGATAACCGGAAGGACTTTGCAGCATATTAATAATATCATTATCCGTATGTGGTTCATTCTTTACATGTGTCTGTGCTTGAAGATACTCTGTCTGTCCTTGAAAATACTCCGGATGTTCCTGTAGATTTTTTGGCTGTTGCAACGCACCCATTTGTAGATCTGTAGCCACTCTAATTTGATTTCTTTCATTTGATTGTATAGATGATGTTAATGGCGATTGCCTTGTATTTAAATTGGGCTGCGTTGATGCTTTGAATCTTTTTTCCAAATGTACATTGTTTGCTTTCTAAAAATTAATAAGAAACATTTAAAAAATATAAAACTTCAGAAAAAATAAACTCACATTTTCACTTGTAGCAGTCATCATACAAAATTTAACATACAAGATCTATGATTTTTTAATATTATCTACTTTGTAAAACGCTTTTTTAAATAAATTAATAACTTTTTATAATGCAGATTATATGTATATGTGGTTCTTTGACAAAAGCACTTAAGAAAGTTTTTCAACATTTTTATTTCATTTACAATAAGTTTGCCTTTTCGAATTTTATACCTATGTATATCTATAACTACCTGTATAGAAAACGACTATCCCTACTTACCTGACTTTTCTTTATTTTTTATAAACAAATACAATTTGAACATTTGGGGCTGCCTTTATACGAAATCAGTTTTCGTATATAGTGTTGTTATATACATATAATTTTGGTAAAGTCTGTTAAAATGAGAGTAAGCTAAAAATTCTCTCACAAAGGCATTATTGAGACTACTTGGCAAGTGTGTATAAACATGTACAATACATAATTCAAAATTTACATTTTAAAATTAGAATTATAATAATGGTTATAATAAATAGTTTATGTACAGAAGAAGTGGTTAAAAGTTTTGGAAAACAGAGAAAATAGATTCATTGTGACAACCGAATTTCTTGCCAACCGAATGGTTTGATTGGAGCTACGGACATATGTTTGTGGCGACCGAAATTCGGTTAATATTGGGTGAGTTTTTAAGAGCTTTCAGATTTGATTTTAAAAAACACATAAAATTTAGAGAATTTTGAATTTTTATAATAAAATTCAATAATCTGCAAGCGCTGTTTGTTTGTAAGTCGATTCATGGTTTAATTATAGACCAAAGTGAACTTATTTGACAGTAACATGTTACTGCTCAACTGCTAAAAATAATGATGTCAAAAAGAGAGTTGATAAATAATGCACCCGTTACAATGGAATTTCGGTTGAAACCATATTTTTTAATTGGATCACGAATACATTTGGTTGCGACAACCGACAATAAATTCGGCAAGAAATTCGGTTGTCACAATGAATCCGTTTTATCTGTGTAAAAGAGATTCTCAGATTTATTTTAAAAAATGAAATTATATTCTTTGCTTTTAAACTTCCCGGTTAATTGTTATACTCAGAAATACCTTTGTGTTCGATACGTTGTTTCGTGTTTTCTAGTCTTACATCTGCAATCCAAAGAATCTGTTGATTTCTTGTCAACAAAGTAACTTTTGTAATACAGTTTTCATTAAAAATAGTAGTCTTTGAAAGAAAAATTATTTAATGAAAAATTATTATTCTTCTATTCCTAAACTCTGAACTGTGCGTGTATATATTTGGGTTTCTAAAATATAGACAAACCTAATACTCGGAATTTTACTTCAGAGAATTTTTTCATTAAAATAAATAATTTTTTAAAGAAAGTAATAGCATGTAACTTTGTGTGTATTTGTGCAGTTAATGCTGTAAGAATAAATAAATTTCTACTTAAGTTCTTAATTAATTTTTAACTTATTTAAGTTTTTTAGCAAGAAACTGAAGAAAACAAGTAAAATAACCACGAAATGTAAAAAACACTTGGGATATTTAAATCTTGTGAGGGGGCGTCTTGATACCAAGACCGGATCATGAAAGCGAAATTTGCGGGACCATTTTAAAAACAATTTTTCTCAAGCTATGAAATAATATAAGGATGATAAAGAACTCAAAAATTGTTCTCATTCGTAACAAAACATACAAATTTTAGATATATTTAAAACAAATTAAGTGCTGTCAGAGTATTCATTTTTTTTACAGTCGTGAAAATACTAAACGCACTGACACAACCTTGGTTTTGGGCGCTTTCCAATTAACAAAATGTACAACCGTAAGAATAATAAAAGCACTGGCAAAGACGTGGTTTAGAACACTTTCCCAACGTTAGCAAAATGTGATTTGCCAGTAGTGGGTTAATGAGAAATTTTCAACCGTTTATAAAATATTTTTATTTATTTATTTAATTCAACAGGTAATACAAAAAGCCTTCATGGCCATACATAAAGCAAAGCGGTTGTTTATAACACTCTCCCAATGCAAACAAAAAGTGCTTTTCCATTACAGGGTTAACAATATTCATCATTCGATTGCTATTACCACACAAAATCCGAAAAATTGCCAAACATCGGGATAAGATATTTTTACTACATAATGCAAATATTATGATTGTAAAGAAGTTTTTTGTACAAAACATACACAAATGTGGTGATATATTTTTGAAAGGCTGCATTTTTAAGGAAAATACATTTTTTATACTATCCATTCCCATAAATAGAATTGTATAAACATGTAAACAATTTTGATGAAAATAACATTGAAGTAGAGATATACAAATGCTGGAAGTAAAATGCATTCTTACAACATTTTACATAAATATTGTAATTTTAATAAAAATTTAAAAAAAAGGATCAGCAATATTATAAATGCTGAAATATATACGCGAGTCGCGTTGAGTTAATCAAAGTAAGCAGACGTATTTTGTGTAACTTATTTTGTTATTTTTGTTTTCTAACAATAAAAAAAAAACTAAACAAACAAGTGGATTAGTGTTGCTTAATCCTATAAACTTAATATAGGGATTAACGGTATACAGAAAGTGAAGAGGATGGTAGTTCAAGTGATGATAATTTACTTAACTGGCAGAATGTAACATCAAAACGTAAAAAAATTATAAAAACAACTAACGTTCAAAAAAAAAAAATAAAAACATTCAGTTGAGCCAATTCGTTCTAATATTAATAAATTTACTTCACTTGCCAAAGACCTTGATGATGATGATAATGATGCTGTTGCTGACGAAGTAGATGAAACGAATTCTAAGCCGCCACCAATTTTATTTAATAATGTTACTAACATTAACAAAATGATTAAATGTGTAAGTAGTGTGATTGCCAATAATGAATTTAACTATAAAGGTTTAAATGACGGTCAAGTTAAACTAAATATAAAAACAGTTGATTCTTACCGCGCATTAACTAAATATCTTAATAATAATAATTTTAGTTATCACACGTATCAGTTAAAAAGTGAGCGCGCATTTAGGTTCGTAATTAAAGGTCTACATCACTCTACCAAAGAATCAGATATTAAAGCAGATCTTATCTCTAAAGGTCATCTAGTTAGGTATATTACAAATGTGAAAAGTAGATTTACCAAAAGTCCATTACCAATGTTTTATGTTGATATTGATCCGAGCCCGAACAATAAAAAAGTATTTGAAATACGCGAAATAGACCATTGTATCGTTCAAATAGAAGCCCATAAGAGTACAGACGATATTGTTCAATGTCACCGCTGCCAGCAATACGGCCACACCAAGACTTATTGTAAGAGACCATTTGTGTGCGTTAAATGTGGACTTGGTCATCCAACCCCTAAATGCCCAAAATTAATTGAAACTCCTCCCAAGTGCGTACATTGCTTAAAACAGCATACCGCCAGTTATAGAGGATGTGAAGTTTACCAAACTCTTTTAAGGAAGAAATTAGCTGAAAGACGACCAATCACTCAAAATCAATTTTCAATGAACAGAAATGATTTTCCTTATTTGAATTCTAATTTTAATCATAACCACAATAATATAAATACTGGTTTTAATAACGCTAATACTGGTGAAACTTATGCCAGTGTTGGAAATCAAAATGTTAATAATAATATTATGAAAAATATTGAAAATCTTCTAAATAAGCAAATTGAATTAACTAATACATTTATGAATATGATGTCACTTCTTATAAACAAATTATGCAAGTAAATCTAAGATTAGCAATATGGAACGCGAACGGACTAACGAACAAATTAAACGAAATTGAATATTTTATGAAAGTTAAACACATTGACATTTTTCTTATTTCTGAAACACATTTAACTGCTAAGTGTTATGTAAAAATAAAAGGATACGATTTATTATTCACCAACCATCCTGATGAAAGGGCTCACGCTGGAGCTGGTTTATTCATAAAATCTGCAATTCGATATGAAATTGCAGAAGAAATTCGAAAAGATTACATACAAGCAGCTGGTGTAAAATTGATCTGCAATAACAGGCCCATTAATATTTATGCAATATATTTTCTCCCAAAACACAGTGTCAACTGTGGAGATAATGAAAACTTTTTTAAAGGATTAGGTTCTCGTTTCATTGTTGGAGGGGACTATAACGCAAAACACACTTGGTGGGGTTCCAGGTTAATTAATTTATATAAGTGTATATCACGGAATAACTTTAGCACTTTATCAGGAGGTCGACCAACATATTGGCCTACTGACCCTAATAAAATACCGGATCTTCTCGATTTTGTTGTTTATGGTGGTATTTCTAGATACTCTCTTGACATTGCTAATGATGATAATTTAAGTTCTGATCATACACCGCTGCTTGTCAACTATAATGTTTTTTGTAGAGCTCACACCTAAGAAAGTAAAATTAATAAGACGTAATACAAACTTGAGTGTCTTTAGAGAAAGGATAGAAAACAATTTCAACCTGAATATGGCAATTAAAACAGGAGATGACTTGGACGATGCTGTCGAATCATTCACCTCATTGATTAACGAAGCCGCTGTGTTATCTACCCCTGTTACGGAACCAACTCGCAACGTAGGTCTAAAAGTCCAAGCTTCAGCAACAGCAAGGGAAATGATTCGACAATCCAGAAGGCTAAGGAGAATATGGCATCGTACAAGGAATCCTAGAGACAAATCCAACTGGAACCTTGCTATCAAACTTTGCTCAGAGTTCTTGGCGAAGGAAAGAAACGAAAATACTAGCAGGTACCTTATGAAATTAAAGCCTCAAAATAAATCAAGGGAACACGAGTTATACAACGCCACGAAATACCTTAAACGTCCTGCTAAAACAAACGTTCCTATAAAAAAAATGCTGACGGCTTATGGTTTAGAACTGATGCTCAAAAATCCACCGCTTTTGCCAAACACTTGGAAGAAACTTTTAAACCCCAATGCATCAATGAAAATGACTCTGATATTTTGAATTTCTTAGATGTTGCCTGTCAAATGGATTTGCCAATGAAAAGTTGTTCGCCAAATGAAACAAAAACGGAAATAAATAAGTTAAATAATAAAAAATCATCTGGATATGATAAATTAGATGCGATAGTCATCAAATCATTACCATTAAAGGGAATTATCTTTCTAACCCTTATTTATAATTCAATTTTGCGTCTTCAACACTTTCCCACGCAATGGAAATGCGCTGAGATAATTATGATCTTAACCATCTAAACCAATTAATGTCGTGTCTTCCTATAGATCAATTAGTTTATTGCCTATTTTCTCGAAAATATTTGAAAGACTTCTGCTTAAGCGTTTATTACCTTTTCTCGATAAAAATAGTATCATTCCTGACTATCAATTCGGTTTTCGTCAAAAACATGGAACGCCGGAACAGAATATGCAAAACAATTATTGATTCGTTCGAAAATAAGAAATATTGTTCTGCCGTGTTTTTGGATATACAACAGGCGTTTGATAAAGTTTGGCACAGTGGTTTGCTGTATAAACTAAAAACTATATTTCCAACTAAATTTTACACGTTTTTCTTGTCGTATTTAAGTAATAGATGTTTCTATGTCAGAACCAATGACGATATTTCCAACATTCACCAAATAAAAGCTGGTATACCTCAGGGTAGCGTACTCGGTCCAGTATTGTATACAATATTCACATACGATATGCCTACTAGAGATGACGTTACTGTCGCAACTTACGCAGATGATACGGCTTTTATATCTTCTCATGAATCGCCATCTGAAGCCTTCAGGATATTGCAATTGCAACTCGACAGTCTTCAACACTGGCTTACTAAATGGAATATTATTGTCAATACGCAAAAATCAAACCACATTACCTTTACTTTACGGAGAGAAAAATGGCCACCTGTGTTCTTATATGACACTGCGATTCCCAGCAAAGATGATATAAAATACCTGGGTCTTCATCTGGACCGACGACTTACTTGGAAAGTGCATATAAAAGCCAAGAGAAAACAACTTGACATTCAATTTAAACGAATGTACTGGCTACTAGGACTCAAATCTCAACTCTCTCTCGAAAATAAAGTTCTGCTATTAAAAACAATATTAAAACCAATCTGGACCTATGGCATAGAGTTATGGGGGACCGCCAGTAATTCAAATGTAGAAATTTTACAAAGATTCCAGTCCAAGGCCTTAAGAACCATTACAAATGCTCCTTTTTATGTTACAAATATTGCACTACATAATGATCTCAAAATACCCTTCATTAAATCTGAAATAAGAAAATTTAGCTGTAACTATTTACATAGACTCAGCAATCACCCGAACATATTGACTGATGAAGTCAGAAGACTTAAAAGAAACCATATTTTAGATCTCCCCTTTATATAAATAGTATTTTAATTATGTAATTAACTAATATTATATAGTATATACATTATTACATATTTATCAATAACGTATTAATCCACGCTATTTATCAAGACTGATAAATATCTTATATTGTTGTTTCCGATGGGAATCAACAAGACATTTTAGTATAAATATATTATTCAAATTTGCTTATTATTGTAAAATAGATTGCAAATAAAATTTCGAAGAAAAAAAAAATATATACACAAGTAAATTATTTTTAATAAATAATTATTTTAAAATTATATGGAGCTGGCAAAGCACGCAATTATTATTATTGATTGTTTCGCCTGTACTTTACCTACATTTTTAAAAAGAAACGGCGAATTTAAGTATCTTTTTTTATTCATAATTTTAAACAGCACGGTTCATTATTATTATTATAATTTTTTTTAATTTAACATTTTATAATTCAATTTTTATTATTATTATTATTATTTTCTAGTTGCATCAATTGTATTGATATTTAAAAACATGAATTTTTTGTAAACTATTTGAATCTAATTTATGATATAATTTCAAACTGAATAGTATTAGTAGGATTTTAGATCATATAATCATATTCTTTTTATAAATTATTTTATTGTAAAGAAACATGAAAATTTTTGTTAGTAAATTATAGAGAATTCTCTAATAAAATTTACTTATATTTACTTATAAAAATTTGCATGTTTCTTTACAATAAAATAATTTATAAAAACAATATGATTATTTACAAAATAACAGATCAACAATTCATAAAACTCCATTACTTTAAACACAAGGATACAGTGCAAAATATAATTTAAAATATTGTCTAATCATTCACCATCAACATAGATTATGTTGTAGATTTAATTTGAATTAGGACAAACATTTAAAATTAACGGCTTCATATAAGCTTTGTTATTGGAAACTTTAAGAATTAAAATTCATAACAAATTGTTAAATTTCGTTGATGTTAGTCTAAACAACAATCAAGTTTGTTAATTTGTTTTCAAACACTCAATATAAAATAGACAATCATCAACAAGCAATGACCCAAGGGGAGAAGAAAAGCGTGGATATTGATGAGGTTGGGTAGCGTCAACCGAAAATACTAAGTATACTATCCTGCTGGCTCTGTGGAATTTTTCAATTCTTATTCTCTATAATTTACTAATAAAAATTTTCATGCTTCTTTACAATAAAATAATTTATGAAAAGAATATGATTTTATGATCTAAAATCCTACTAATACTATTCATTTACAAAATAACAGATCAACAATTCATAAAACTCATAATTTCAAACTTTCTGAAATCACTGTGCAGCAGTACAAGGTCAATATTATGTACTTTCTAAAAACACACTTATCCCAAGATTTTAGAATGTGGTTTAACTTTAAACGAGATTTAACATATATTGGAACTGCTTTAAAAATATGTTTTGTTTATTTTAAGTTAATTAAGACCGAAACTTTAAACACAAAAAGGAAATTATTAATGTTTAGGTTTTCGATTTAACTAATTCAAGTTTAATTCCCAACCCAAATTTTGGCTTCAGATCAGCTATATAATCTCAAAGTAATCAAATGTCAAATTTATATGGAGTGGAAAATCAGAATTGTAAGAATCCGATATGAGACTCTATAAAATGACGTTCAGAGTCTCACGAGTAATCGGGACAAGGTCCGTAAAGTAACCAAGAATGAAAATAAAAAATAATTTCACTTACTTCATCTGATTCTGTTTCGTTGGATTCATTTTCATCTTGGGTATTTATAGTTGTTTCTCCCTCATCTTTCTCTGGAGTTTGATAAACTGTAACAGTACAAAATTCTAGGGCTGAGTTATTTTCCTGTATCCTGGGCTCTTCCGTGTCAACTGAACATCTGTACCCTTTTTCCTTTTTAACAATTAACGGATCCTCCTAGATGTAGAAATGAAATTTGTAAATAACGCCCCTATAGGCATGTTGCCATTAAGTAATACCATATGTATATCCTTATTTTGCAATTTATCTGGCGACTTTTTAACTTCACGTTCGTCATACTCCATTTCATCTTCATTCACACTATCGTCTAAGCTCTCTGATCTACGGCTGCGTTTTTTTGTAGAACCTGCTTTTTTGCAATCATCCTCAAAATGAAGAATAAACGATTCCAAAAGCAGATAAATTTCTTGGCATTGTATACATCGTAAAATATATGGATCTTGGTAACTTTGTTTTGACTGAAAGATTTCACCACATTTTATGTACCCTAACTTATTTGGCGTATTCTGCACCATTGTCTGCATATTATAAATTGAAAAAAAAAACAAATTTTTCCTTTTAATTGCTGTATTTTTCACGATACCAAACAAGTGTGAAACAAAATAATTATAGTTGACGTTTATGTTCAGTGCTGGTAACATTATTTTTCAAAACTACGCCATATATAATATGAAAACCGCTCAAAACTTTACGCCGATTAGTGTTACACCCGAAAAATATCGTGAGTGAATAGTCAAAAATCCACTGATTTGAATTTTTTAATATTTTACGGCTGGGGAGCCAACAAGTCTAGTTTTATGGTGTGTTATATAATTTTTATTTTTTTCCATATATTTTTTATTGTATATGTATTCTTATTATTTAGTTTTAAGTTCTAGCTCAAGTTTTTTTCTATGTAATACGTTTTTTGGCCTGAATGGCTTTTGTATTACTCTATGAACTAATCAATAAATAAATTAGCTATTGAAAACATCTGCTAGCGAAAATTTTTCAAATTTAGAATATAGTTTATATCCACAATGTTCAATCTTAACATTTTTAATGGATAATACACAGATTATATTGATTGCACAGATCTTATTTTTAAGGAATACAAAAATTACATTTTTAAAATCTTTTTATTTATAATTAAAAGATGCAGCAATTGTTCACTAATTTCTACCCTTGTTGGAATTGTCTTACAGCACATTATATTGTAAATCTTACCCAAAATTGCATTATAGATTTCATCACGATTTTCCTATATTTCTTTTGAGTTGCGGTTAATCTAAAAAGAATGAGCGCGTTATATATTTTATTTCAAAAGAACACAAAATAAAATTACCTACAATACAGTACGTGAGCAAACGCAAAAACAATCCTGTAGAGGACTTTAAAGGCAGCCTTTTTTACATTAATATCTTGTGGATTTTTATCAAGTTTTGTATAAATTATTTACAAAAGAAAAAATTCTTGTTTTGAGCTGCATATCAATTTTTGGTTTTGAATTTGACTGTCTGTGCTGTAATGTCCGCCCAAAAGCAGTTCTCCGCTTTTGGTTTGATTTAGATTCTTTGTTAAAATGTTTGTATGCAAATTTAATACATATGCCATATTCAGCCATTTGGCCTGAATGGCTTTTGTTTTACAATATGAATAAATAAATATTTATGAAATTTTTTTCTTTCCTAACTCAATTATTTCAAAAATTGGGTTATTGGGTCCAAGAAATAAACAATTCAAAAAGTTTTTGGATATCACAAAATCCATATTTGGCCTAGGGGCTTGGTTTGAAATTGTACAATAATAAATAAAAACCGAAAATCCGCTCTAGGCCGCAATAGCGAAATTGCTTATGATTAATGATAATACTATATTTAAAAATTAATCCATATATACATCTAAAAAATTATTGATAGAATTCTCTTCATATTTCGCAACTGCATGTGTTCGCATATGTTGATGTAATCCTGATTTATGTTTAAAAGCTTTACCACATACTTTGCATGCGTGCTTTCGTATATCTTTATGAACAATCTCATGCACCCGTAATCCTTTTTTATTGATAAATGCTTTGCCGCACAACTGACAAATATGAGTACGGGTATTTGTATGCGAATTCATGTGATCTTTATATAATTCCATTGTATAAAAACCTCTTGAACAAATATGACATGTATGTAAATAATTTTTTTCATGTTTTCTGCGATGAATAGTAAAACTTTGGATATGTCGAAATGAAGTACCACAAATTTCACAGCAAAATGGTTTAGCTCCAGTGTGCTCAAGCATATGCAAGTTAATATCTCGTTCTATATAAAATTTTTTATCGCATTCACTACATTCATATTTGACATCACCCATATGACGTTTTGCATGGTAAATATATGTAGTGGGTAATGTGAATTCTCTATTACATATGGAGCATGTAAAAGGTGCTGATCCACTATGCTGAGATTTATGAATTTTATAGCTTTTAGCACCATTAATTTCTTTGTCACACTCAGAACATTTAAAGGGTGCCACGTGATCAGACAAAAAGGTCATGTTGTCATAAAAATCTTCCAAGTTTCCTTTTATAGCAAATTCGGTTTTCGGAAATCTAAGATTAAGCTTTTTTCGTTTAGCTCTACTGAAGCTACTGTGTATCCTTTCCAAATAGTCTTTTAACAATTGTTCGGTGATTTGTAGATTCATTTTTGTTACCAAAGTCTGTAGCATTCCCTGCATAGCCTCATTTCTTTTATTAGTACAATGGAATTCAACTAGACTTGTGTCCCAAAGATGTGGAAAGCCATTGTAAATCTCTAATAGCTGCTCGATTTCGCGTGGTAATAATTTTGGCTAAAACAAATTTAATTTTCAAGACATATTTTGTGATAATTATTTATTCGAATATTTTATAACAATGCCTTACCATGCGTGGCTCCTTCTTGATTTTTATCTTTTCCGACAATGTTTGTACATTACGTAAATCTTTTTTAATTTCCATTGCAACTAATGCATTTTTCACATCTTGTTTTGTATGTCCCATTTCGTTGTCCCTTGCATTGTAACCCCGTATTCCCAATACCTTTCGATCCCCAATGACACCATCGTATAGTTTGTTTGGTCCGTGGTTTTGTTGTTTTATTGCATCTTGTTTGCAATCATTCTCAAAATGAAGAATAAATGATTCTAACAAAAGATAAATCTCTTGACATTGTAAACATCGTAGCATAAATGGATTTTCGTCATTTTGATTAGATTTAAAGATTTCTCCACATTTTATATAAAATTCTATTTGATTCATGTCTAAAATGTAGGCCGTGTTTAAAAAAGGACAAAAACACACTGTTGCCACTTTAGCAAAAATATTGTTTAATCAGGCTGAAAAATCGCTAGAAACAAAAGTATCAAGCATGCTGTACATTACGCTATACATTATCAAATGCTGGACAAGTTGTACAGCATTCTCGATAGTCTATTGGCCGCTTCAGCTATTATAATTTTAAATTCTGCTGAAATATATCAGTTTTGAAAGGTAAAAACTAGTAAAAGCCAACAACTATTTTTTTTGCTCAGTCTGTAAATATAAAACAAGCAAGGTTCCGAGCATGTCAGCACAGTTACATTGTGTTTAAAACCGCTACTTTTGATAAGAAAATAGGTGAATTTGCAACAGTCCAAATATTGCTTTTAGCCAGTGCTGCCATATTAATTTATCGAAAATTTTACATTTTTTTTAGAAAATCGTCAATTCATTTTAAAATATCGGGAATGCCAACTTAACGCTTTTGACGCTAGATTTACCGATTTTTACTTGCCCAAAAAATAATAAATACTAGTAAAAAGGGAAAATTTTATTAGTTTTTATTTCCAAAATTCTTTCCGCAGAACCTAGTTGATAGCATTCAACAAATGACAAAATTGTAAACAATTTTATATGAACCGTATTAAATTGGTCAACTTTTGTGATTAGTTTTAAAATTTGCACTTCTCGTATGTCTTTACCCTCTTTGAAAATTTGTGTATTTACTATTTTTATACCCTTCACCATAGGTGGAAGGGTATATATAAGTTTGTCATTCCGTTTGTAATTTCTACAATATTGATCTTAGACCCTATAAAGTATATATATTCTGGGTCCATATGAAGAGCGAAGTTGATTTAACGATGTCCGTCTGTCCGTCTGTGTGTTGAAATGGGTTTTCCGAAGAACCCAGACATGATGAGGACTTGATTCTTTTTTATTTCTGTTACATGTGATCCATTTCTGTTTGCTATTAAAAATCAGACAGATCGGTTAATAAATGGCTGAGATATTAGCAAAAAACCAGGACTACCTCTAATTTTTCCAGTAAAATCCCTTTGTTTAATAAGAGTGTGAAGATAACGATGTATTCATCTCCTTCAGAATACCATGGTGAAGGGTATATAAGATTCGGCATAGCCGAATTTAGCCGCTCTTACTTGTTTTTTACTAGAAATACATTCACACATCAAAAGTTAACCAAAAATTTGTTATTGCTTTTTGTATTTTTTTTTTTTTAAATTTTTGAGTTAACGTTTGTCTAAAACTTAACTATTACAAAAAGATTTATTTTGTATTACTTTTTCGAGTAATAAAATCTAATATAAAAGATTTTACACAGTAAAAAAATAAACATATTACGATATATTAATAAAATATCAAATACTTTTTAGATTAGTTAGTAGCTCTTACGGCAATCCGATCTACTTTCCGGGGCGACTCCAGATTTCGTATGACCAACCTCAACTAAAACGAATCGAAATATTACATTAAAGTTACATACATTTTGTAAGGTCGTCGTCTATTAAAACTTTTGCTTACTGTGCATATTTTCCTAAACGCGTTTACAAAAACATAGTTAGTCATTGTTAACGGTAGCTTTTTCGTCTTTGTTCGCAATACCATGCGTTCTCATGTGCTGATTTACTCCAGTTTTATGTTTAAATGTTTTTCCACATAATTTACAAGAATACCTTCGTATCTCCTCATGTATGACAGCATGTTGCTGTAATGATCTTTTAGTAATAAATGCTTTGCCGCATACATTACACATTTGGGAACGTATATTTTGATGGGCATTCATGTGGTCATTATAGCGATCTTTTGAATAGTAACCTTTAGAGCAAATATGACATGTATGTAGATAATTTTTTTCATGACGCCTTCGGTGATTGGTAAAACCTTGAATATGTCGAAAAGAAGAGCCACAAATTTCACAACAAAATGGTTTAGCGCCGGTATGATTGCGCATGTGTATCCTTAGATCGGTTGAATGTAAAAATTTCTTTCCACATTCACTGCACTCGTGATTGAGGTCCTCCATGTGACGTTTTGCATGATTTGTATATGAATTGGCAGTTTTAAATTCTTTATGACAAAGAGAGCATGTTAAAGGTTCACAGCCTTCATGTTGAGATTTGTGTATTTTAAGATTTAAAGGACTATTAAATTTACGATCACATACGGAACACTTAAAAGTTCCGACGTGTTCATACAGGTACAACATGTGCTCATAATAATCCTGTTTGTTTTCCTCTTCTTCGGACACATCCTTCTTGTTAGGAATAATATTCATTTTATTCCTTTTGGCTCTAGTAAAACAATTGTGTATGGTACGTAAATAATCTTCCAATATAGCTTCAGTAATTTTTATATCCATATTTGTTTCCAAAAGCTGCAGCATTTGTTTCTTGGCAGCATTTCTTTTATTTTTACAATAATATTCAATCAGATGTGTATTCCAAAGATGAGAAAATCCTTTATAAATTTCCAATATTTGTATTATTTGTTCTGGTGACAAATCAGGCAGATGTGAATCTAATTTGGCAATTAAATTATTTTCCATAAATGGCTTAAGAAAATTTAATTCTTCAAAATACCATGCCGTTTTATATTCTTTACTTTTTTCTTCGTTTTCTTTCAGATTTTTTAAGTCTTCTCTGTATATTCGGCATAGATAGACAACAACAGATGAAACTTGTTTCCATGTAATCTCCATATTGTGTCGACCATTAAGTTCTTGGGCAATTTCTTTTAAAAAATCTTGACGTTTAACTTTATGTCGTATAGCTGGAAAATTTTTATTCCAAAGACTGGGTTGATTTTTGTAAGCATTGATTAAAGCTGATATATTGTTTTTAGATTTCATAAATTTTGCAACAAAAACTGATGATCTTTCTGTATTTTTTCGTACTTTAACAGATTTTTTTATACACTTTTAAAACAATAAATAAATAATTTACAGAACTGATTTTCTTTATTTTTATATAACTAACAAACTTACTTCATCTTTTTCCGATTCACTATCATCGGATTCAATTTCATCTGTACTACTGATTGAGGCGACATCATCCATATCGTCTTCATGTTCCAAGTTTTCGTCTAAATCATTTTTTGATGATGATTCTGCTATTTCAAAAGTTTTATTTTCATTATTGTCATTATTATCCTTTTGATCAAGGGGTAACTTGGATTCTTCTTTTACTGACAAAAATTCATCATCGGAACTAATTTCTGGTTTAATAACAATTAAAGGATCTTCCTAAAAACAAAGCGATATACATATATTTTAATGCAATTTGATTTTATCCTAGCAATTATATTTTATGTCATACCGTCTCCATTGCTTTATTATCTTCCACTTTAACTGGCATATTTCCCAAACTCCCTCCGCCTTCTCCACTCCAATTCATTTGATTGTTTGTTATTTCAATTTGTTTGCTTTTTACAATAATTGTACCCTTGCAGCGATCCTCGATATGAAAAATAAATGACTCCAACAATAAATAGATTTCCTTGCATTGGAAGCACTTTAAAACGTAGGGGCACATATAGCTTTCTGAAGGTGATTTTAAGATTTCTCCACATTTAATATAATCATAATAGTTTTGCAAATTTGAAACTTGTGTTTCCATTCTGAAGCAAACAATTTTTTTAATTATTTTGCTAAAAATACATAAAAACGATTGCTTCTTTTGTAGCTTAAATATGGTTGGTTCACAAGAAGTGTGTCAAGTGTTGTTTCTCTATAAAAACAGAGTTGTTAATTTTTTTTTAACACAATATGACTCGTTTACATCTGCTCTTAAACCAAAAGAATTCAATTAAAATTTAATGAAAATCACATATAAAATCTCAAGATTTCCCAAACAAATGAATTGCGCAAATTCACGAGGTTTGTTAGAAATCTGATTTAAATCTTGCATGTGTGGAGACTTTTACAGAATATAACACTGCCATTCGCTTATTTTGTAGACTGAGGAAGAAAATGAAGAAATCATTGTAAATTAACTGTTGCTCTCCCATCAATATGTTCAAAATTCTTGATTCTAGCTTGTAGTTTTAACAAAAAAAAAAAAAATAATAAATAATAAAAAAATAAATTATGTTATTTGGTTGCTTTGTTTACAAAAACTGTGTAAATGTAAAAAAACGGTCAAGATTTTGGTGCGAGATTTTTGATTAATATTAGGGATTTAAAATCAAATGTAAACACAAATTTTTTGTTTTCTACTTATTTTTACAACTGTTCTTGAGGGTCAATCCTCAAATTATGATATGCACCTTTCTCGCATCGATAAAGTTTTCGCAAAAACCATATAAAATGCAACCTTGCTCTGCTATCTATAGGGTGAGTCATAGGCAATTGAATATATATTAATCTAAAGGAGATAAAAAGGCGCTGAGTTCATGTTATTTATCGTAAAAGAAATTTTACAAAATTAAATGTATCACAGTTTTAAAAGGTAAAAGCTCTAAAAAAATTTCCAGTAAATATGAGATCAACTTTATCATCTATTTAGTAGCCCTGTATAAAGTAGGGTGAGCATGAATAACTTCTCACCTCACATACATAAACGAGGCAATATATTACAAAATGATCTTTTTAACACTTCACACAAAGAGAATATACCAAAATACCACACTGAATTTCTTAACCCAATTTGCTTTTAAGGGGAAGTTAGGGGTTTTTATAAGATTTGCAAATTACAAAAAATAAGTGAGGTTTTCACTTTAATTGAAAAAAATATCCTTCATCCTTTATTTTTATCGAAATAAATTGTCATGGTTTTAAAAGTTCGAAGTTCATGGTGCTGAGCCAGTACTATAATCTGCAAATTTATGACCGTTCATTAAATATGTTTAAATTTACAATTTTATTTCACGCATTCAATACAATTATTTGTTATGAAATTCTGTAAGAATACATTTAAAATCTAGCATGTGTGTATTTATTTCAATATTTTTTATCTAATTTTTTAATATTTTTAGCATTTATTAATAAATTATTATAAGGATTTAGTAATTAGATTGATTTTATTAAATATATTTAATAAAATGACTTGAAATTTTGATTAGTAAAAGCCGAATTCGTTAAATTTTAATTCATGTTATATAATATTTATAATAATATATATATATCATTTTTCATAAAATTTTTCTAAATTTAAAAGTTCCGTTACTTTAGTTTAAAACTCCCCAAAAATGCTACACTGTAAGCTAAAATTCTCCTACTCCTAAAATTCTCCAACGATATATTTTTTAGTTTGGTTGCAATATTTTCTATTTTACGGGTCGTATTTAATGTCGTGGTTAAATTTCGCGAATATAAGTAAAATTATTAAATACATTTATGATAAAAATTAGTAAAATCTTTAGTATAACAATTTGTGGGTAATTCATGAAAATCTCGCAACTAAAAGTGTAAAAAAGAATGTGAAAAAATTGATGTTAATTGAGCCTCACCTTTCGTAGTGAAGCCTCAAATTTAGTTGTATTCGTAATTTTTGGCGGTTTTATTGTTATTGTTGTTAGTGTTTTTGCTATTAAAATTATTGGAATGTGGTGAAATTGTTAAATAGAAATAAAATATGTATTAAGTGAAAAATATACCATTTCAAATAAAGGAAAAAAGCATTGAAATATAAAGAAAAATTTATTAATATAAATAAAATGTGCATTTAGTTAAAAATATAGCAATTAAAGAAAATCATTAATATATAAGGAAAAATTTATGAAAATATAAAAAATCTATGGCCTCTAATTAAAAAATGTCATAATTATAGTCAAGTGTGGTTAGCAATTAAATTTAAATAAAAAATATTAAAAAAAAATATGGAAAAATGCATAAAAAATATAAATGGCCTCTACTGTATTATTAAAAAAGTGTCTTAAATTCTGCTAATTATACCAAAATGGGCCGAAATTGTTTCAAGGTAAGACATTTGTATAAACTTATTTAAAAAAATCATATTCGTTGTTAAGATCAATTGATTTACACTCTTTTTTGCAAAGACGGCACAAAGTACAATTTCCGTTTTGCATATGTGCTTTGGCCATAATGTTGTAAAATTTTTTAATTTTCCTACCACTATCTCATTCACAAATTGTGGCTCATAACACAAAATGCGTTTTTGAAATCGTGAGTACACAGTTGTATCCGATTTTTGGACACCGATACCGAAGTAACTAAAATAACGTGGCTCTCAAAATGGCCTCTAGACTTGCAATAGGGGTGCTATCTACGACCAACCCCTATTACTTTTACAAGAGAAACATTTTTTTCTTTGGGACGTATCCCCTCCGTATCCACATATAAATATATTATGAAATTCAGTTTAGATATAAAACGAAACTGTATAAATAATATTATATATTGTATATATACAATTTTCTGCAAATTAAATTTTTTTTAATTTTTATTCAGTGTACAAAGATATAAAAAATGAGTAGAATGAATAAATAATAACAATGAAAAATAAATAGGAAATTATGTACATATTAATATAAAAACAAGAAAACGAATAACTTCTAAAAACTTTTTGATTGAATTGCCGCTCTGTAATAGTGCTCAAGTTGAAGATGGAAGGAAAAGCCGGATGTTGAGTAACGGCTTCTCAAGCTACAATCTTATGAATGGGAATGAATTTTTAGTTAGTCTCTATCGATTAATTTTAAAAGGCTTCATTGGTTTTTAATCATTTGATATGTCCGATTTTAAAACTTCGAAGATACCTACGTTATTAGTTTTAATTCAAGGAAATTCAAGATTAGTTTCTGTTCAAATTCATCAAATATATCTTACGAAAAATGTTCGTACCTCGAAATATATTTCGTACAATTTACGAAAAGATTCGTTTTATTATATCTGGATTTGTTTTTTCAGTGTAGAGATTTTACACAATTTCTTCAGCAAAATATTATTTTACATTTTAATCTACAGACTATATGAGTTCAATTTCATATAACCTTTTATTTATATTACATCCAACCCTTTGTTAACTGTATTATTTTCTTCACATTTCGGAATACCATGCGTTCTCATATGTTGATTAACTCCAGTTTTATGTTTAAAAGTTTTACCGCATAACTTACAAGCATATTTTCGTATATCTTCATGTATGACCGAATGTTGCAGTAATCCTTTTTTGTTGATAAATGCCTTGCCGCATACACTACAGATATGGGTACGGGTATTCGTATGCGAATTCATGTGGTCTTTGTAACGATCCATTGTGTAGTATCCTTTGGAACATATGTGACATGTATGTAAATAATTTTTTTCATGCCGCCGATGATGGTTAGTAAAACCCTGAACGTGTCGAAACGAAGCACCACAAATTTCGCAACAAAATGGCTTAGCACCGGTGTGATCACGCATGTGAATGTTAAGCTCTCGTGAACCATAAAATTTCTTGCCACATTCTTTGCACTCATGTTTGGTGTCCTCCATATGACGCCTTGCATGGTTAGTATATGTAGTGGGCGATGTGAATTCTTTATTACACATAGAGCATATAAGAGGGGCGGAACCATCATGCTGGGATTTATGTATTTTATAGCTAAGCGCACCTTTAATTTCTTGATCACATTCGGAGCACTTAAATGGGCCCACATGGTCATACAGAAAACTCATACGTTCATAGTAATCTTCTTTATATTCTTCAACATCAAAGTCGTAATTTCTCTTAGGCACAATATTTAATTTTTTGCGTTTTAATTTACTAAAACAATCGTGCACTGTACGTAAATACTCCTCCAATATAGCTTCAGATATATGTATATTCATTTTCGTTGCCATTGTTTGCAGCATTTCATTCATAGACTCGGTTTTTTTATTTGTACAATAATGTTCAATTATGTTTGTATTCCAAAGATACGAAAGGCCTTTATAAATATCTAATATTTGTAATATTTCGTGAGGTAACAAATCCGGCTGATCAGCATTTAACTGTGCAATATAATTATTTTCTATTCGTGGTTTTAGAAAATGTAGTTGTTTAAAATACCATGATGGCGTGAACTTATTTATATTATTTTCTTCATTTGCTTTCATTTCTTTTAAGTCCTCTCGATATTTTTGGCTTAAATACGATACAAGGAAACCAGTCTGAACCCATGTAAAATCGACATTTAGTTGACTTTTAAGCTCTTGTGCAATTTGTTCTAAATATTCTTGGCGTTTTCCCTTCAGTCGGAAACAGTTTTTGTTCCAAAGATTTGGTTGATTTTTAAAGGCATTAATTAAAACAGTGACATTTGTTTTAGTTTTCATGAAATCCTTTACTTTTAAACGATAAACTGCAGCGGTTTTGCGGTTAATACGCTGTAAATAAATATGAAGCAGTAATTAATTAAAAAGTTTGTACACCTAATCGCAGAAAAATTCATAAAGACCCATCGGTCCTAAGGAAATTGTGATATGTGATAGAGGACAAAAAACAAGATACACACATATTTACAGTTGTGTAGGAAAATATTGGTTTATATATATTTATGCCCAATAGATGGGGTGACTATGGCTATAAAAAACTTTGTTATCTAAAGAACGGCTGCACAGATTTATCTAAATTTCATAAATTTAATACATGTTTCCTAAAATTTACTGATCGTGAGTTTGGGCCGCAAAAAAATACTTTACATTTTATCGAGACTCAATTCTGAAAAATAAAACTACTTTAGCATTTTTCCTGAAAGGCAAAAATAATTCAACAAATGTTCGATATTATAATAACTTCAAATCTATTAACAATTTTACACTCATGTGTTTCCAGGTTATAGCTTAGGTTAAGAATTAAACTTCTTATCGCCAACGGTTTGGTCTGAACGATGATGAATCGGTCAGTGAGTCTGTTTCCATTAGCCATACGAAATCGTACCCTTACGTAACGGGGTAGAAACTGTGTGGTTATGGATTAACGAAAACGTATCAGCTGCACAATTTTTAAATTAAATCCTTTAATATCAATACATGTTATGCATGGCTTGCCCGTCCCGACTCCTTCCGTTTACGTAAAATGGTTGTGTGTGTTTTCGATAAGATAGTTGAATCAGCTGATTCGTTATATTACCTTAACGTATGGCTAATTCAAGCTTAATGTGGATTTAATTATAAATTATAGAGGGGAAAATGGTTTTTTATAACGTAGGAAATTTTCAAAAATAGCTTCTAGCATCACAGCTTTGAGTTATCTTTGGATTTGCAATGTTTTTATAACTTTATACTTACTTTTTCTTCAGCCTCGTCTGTAGACTCAATTTCTTCTGAAATATTCTCTTCTAAAGATTCTTCAACTTCATTTGCATCTTTTGTCTTATCCAATAGCTCAGTTTTTTTAATTTCCATCAATCCAACTGCTTTATAACTTTTGACTAATTGATCTTCTGGCAAATAATAGTTCTCCTTTGTTGGTAAGTCTTCATCATCAAAAATGATTTCAGTTTTGACACCAACTAATGGATCCTGGTAGAAAATATATTTTTAATTGCAAAATTTTAGAATGTAATGTAAATTATACCATTTCAATCGCATCTTCCTCTTTCACTGTTACTTGATCAAATCTTTCACTTTCATAATCAATAGATTTACTACTAGCATCAATAGTATCTTTGCACCGATTTTCAATGTGAAAAATAAAAGATTCTAAAAGTAAATATATTTCCTTGCATTGGAAGCATTTCAAAACATATGGGTCTTTAGAGCTTTTTGAATTGTTTTTTAAGATTTCGCCACATTTGATAAAATCAAAAGAGTTTGGAATATTTTCAAAAATTGTTTGCATTTTGTAAAAAAAATCGTAGTTTTGCGTATATTTTTTGTTGACTAAAAAATCGTGTGAATATGTTCAGTGCATTTCACATGTATTTTTCTGAACAAGGTTGGATACAGCAACCCTAACCTCTTTAATACCCATTGAAATTGACAATTGTAAATGTAACCTTAACTGTAACTAAATGTGAATGAATCAACAAAAGAAGAATAAACATGAGTGCGAAAGAGAAATAACAGAAGCATTCACGAAAACCGTGCCTATTTTGTTACCCCGCTTGCCTCTCTACCCCGTTCGCCAACAAACAAAAATTGCACGCAATAATTGCATACAACAGTCACCGTCTATATTGGCTCTTACAAACAAAATTACACGCAATAATTGCATGCAACAAAATCACTGTATAAATTGGCTCTTAATTAAATAAAATTAAAAAAAATTATTAAAATTAATTAATAAAATTATCCCCGAACAAAAAAAAAAAAAATAAATAAATGAATGATGGAACTAAAAAAGCGTTTACTAGGTGTTATAACTATTAAGTGAATAGTTAAATTGAACTACTTTGTTTACATACGACACAACACAATATTTTTGTGCCAAATAAAATTTAAAAGGCTAAATTAATGTTTTTACAAAATGCAAACAATAATACAAAATAAGTTAAATCATTTTGGGTATATTAAATGTGGTGAAATCTTAAAATCCACTTCCGAAAACTATCCAAACCCTTATGTTTTGAAATGCTTCCAATGTAAGGAAATCTATCTACTGTTAGAGTCTTTTATTTTTCACATGGAGATTAATTGCAGAGGCACTGCTGCTGTTACAACAAATGGAAAAAATACTAAGGAAAGAAAAAGTGCAAGTGGTAATATAGAATTACAATATATTGACTCCACAAGTAAAGAGGAACTGCAATGTGCAGACGAAAATATTAAAAATATCAAAGTTGAGCATGAAAATGACATGGAAATGGTAAGATTTCATCCAACATAGTCTGTGACGTGATTCCAATATTTATGAACCTTGGTCCATCTACAAACATGTCCAAGCAAAATATGCTGATCGTAAATTTTCAGAGGGCCATGAGTTCTGATTTGTAAATTTGTTTTGCGATTTAATACGAAACTAGTAATCGGATCGAGACAAGATATATATTGTTAGGTGGTATTATATATCTCTATTAACCCATTGTGAGCAAATTTAAGATCTTTTATGATATTTTTCAAAAAAGACTATTCAAAAAATCACCTAATTAAACATATGCAATTTGGACAAATATTTAAAGCCAAAACTATTCTAGTTTAAGGTACTCTATTTGTAATTATATAATTTTTCTAAAAGGTGTGTTTCTGTTTTTCAAATAATAAAAGGAGTTGAACTAAAATGGTTTAATATTATAGTTTAACTCCTTTTATGCCATACCTATTTAGTTTGTTCAACAAAATTTTTTGATTTATTGTCTCAAATGCGCGCTTCAAGTCCAAGAAAATGGCTACCACACAATTTTTATTGTGTATTCCAGTTTTCCATTGATTGATTAGCAAATTAAGAAGTGTCTCCCAACTATTTTTTAGCCTAAAACCAGATTGAGTTTCATTTAGTAAGTTATTATTTTCAAATATTAAAATTATTTAATAGCATCTTTACTGTAAGAAAATTTTGATCTCTTTTATTATTCATTGTTTTCATAGCATTTTTTTGACGTTATTATGTCAGGACTCGCAAGTTTAAAGTTTAAATGTGGATTTTCTTCTATGATGTTTTCATATTTTATAAATGGTATACTATCAATAATTTTTTGCACGCTTGTAATAAAAAATGAATTCAGTTCATTTGCGATTTATTGTTCAGTAGATATAATTTTACCATTTACCTGTATTTATTGCATTTAAGAATTATCTTTTTTAAGTACAAGTGATTTTATTGTTCTCCACATGTCGTTTTGATCAACAATGTTATTACTTTTGTTGTTAATAAAATTGTTTTTAGCAATTGAAATTCCTGAATTATATTTATTTCTAAATGCTCTTTAATTGTTCCAATGAAACTCTTCATTGAGCCACAAGGCTGTTTGATGCAGTTGTATTTTAATGTATTTCATATTTTATTTATTTATTTACAAAACATTTTACAAAATAAATTTATAAAATATAGCAAAAAGGGCGCCGGTTACAAGACCATATGAGCTCGTATTATAAAAGATAAACTGATTTGAAATTAAATCCATTGTGTAATTATTAAAATTTAAAATATAATTAACAGTTAAAAAAAAGAACGGTGATAAAAAATATTTTTTTTTAAATTTACAAAAGAAAAATAAACTTGGTATGAAATTTTGACCTAGACATCCTGAATGTTGTGTTGTTGCAGACTTCTTTTGATCTTTGTTATGTTATTTGTAGTCGTACAATCTAGTATGTCTTCCAGAGATTGTTCTATCCCCGAGACTGCACAGGATTCTAACAAATGAGTAATGTCAAGTTCAACATTACAATTAAAACATCTTGGCGGATCAGTTTTTTCGTAGTAGTGTTTTGAGTTAAATACACATTTACCTAACCTTAGGCGGGCTAACATAATACATTCAGACCTGGTTTAATTGCTGTTATATTTAGGTATGGCTTAAGATAAGTTCCGTACTCTTTGGATTGCCTTAAACGGGTTTTCAGCAAAAATGTCCCCATCACCAATAGCACCAGCTAAATGAGTTTCTGTTAAACATATAAAATCGACTTTTTCATCCCACTAATTGAAGTTGGTTGCTAATAAGCTATACGTTCCATTTTTTCGCTGTAAAATTTGACAATCACCACTTCTCGAATCATGATTCGCATCAATATCTCTTAAATTTAAACGTCTTTTTACTTTTAGGCAATTTATACATTTTGAAAAATTATTTTTAAATCCTTGTAAGAATGACCAGCTTCGCTGCATTAAGGAAATAGTTGGTATTCGCTATTACATTTTTTGCTTTATGGTTTAAACATTCATCACATATAAACTTTACGTTTCGATATTTAAATAGTGTGTCATATTCATATATTGATAAATTAAAACATTTTATATCGAAATATTTTTCGCATAATCCGCTTCACTGTATACCATTTGCTTTTTGGCAACTGCAATTGCATTTTCCACATCTCAGATCCATGATTCCCCATGAACCCAATCAATATTGAAAATGTTTTCATTAAAATTAATTTAAAAATTTTAAATTGAATTTTATTCAATGTTTTTAGTAAGAGCTTTTGAAAATGCACAGCCGTTTACTTTGCTTTCTATCTTCTAATCTATTAGACTATGAGATCTAGTAAATCTAAAAAAATTTGATATAAACAAAGGACAATTTATACTAAAAACTCGATAGAAATATAATAGGAGACGTATTTTCTGAATTAATAGGTTTTTTAAAGTAATCAATTATTATCTTATATTGCATCACAATGTATTTAGATGTAGACTTATTAATTGGCTAGAAAGCTATATCAAATATCTTTTCAACGATGAGTATTTTGTTTTGATCCAATCGCAACTTTGGCTAGAATCGCAAAACAGAGAAGGGCAGTGTAGTGGATTGAATAAGAATATCTAGACTCGTAACAGTTTGGCAATTTAAAGGATTTAATTGGCTAATTTTGCCGTTTAGGGGGACCCATTAACTGTTTTAAAATCCGAAGTTACTGATTATAACAACGTATCTTATATAAAGCCTAGTATTAAATTGGCAGAAGATAAAGATGTTGTAGATATTTTTAATATAGAACAAATAGAGAATGTTGATAAACTCGAAGAAGCTTCTGATGCGTGTTGTTCGAATGAATCTGAATACGAGGACATTAGCGACTCAGAGGCAAATAATGTAAGTTGATATAGTTTAAGCATAGTCTTATATAATTTTTATTAATTATCGCTTCTTTTGTGTTTGCAGACTGTAAATAAAAAATCAGGTAAAAAAGGCAATTGCTACAAAAAAATTGACATAGAACTTCTCATGAAATCTAAAGCAAACATGTCTGCCTTTATTACTGCGTATAAAAATCAACCTAATTTGTGGAACCAAAAACATCACGCTTTACGCTACAAAGAAAATCGACAAAAGTATTTAAAACAAATTGCCCACGAACTTAAAGATCAAGTTAACTTAGAGATGACATTGGAAGAAATTGCTACAATGATATTTAATTTAAATCAAAAATATCGAGAAGACTTAAGTGGTCGCAGGGCGAATGCAGAAAATGGAGATAAAATTCACAAATACAAGCCATCATGGTATTTTGAAGAATTACATTTTTTAAAGCCTTTAATGGAAAATAATTTAATGGCTAATTTGTGTACACATTTGCCAGAGTTGCTACCAAATGAAATTATTCAAATATTAGAAATTTATAAAAGTGTCGAACATCTTTGGAATACTCAAATAATGGAATATTATTGCAACAACAAAAGAAGAGCTGCCTTACAAGAAATGCAGAAAAGCTTGGAAACCAATATGAACATAAAAATTTCTAAAGATGAATTGGAGGATTATTTAAGCACCGTAAACAATTGTTTTTTTAAAGCAAAAAAGTATAAATTAGACAGTAATTTCAGCAAAAATAAGGCAAATGAGATTGCCGAAAACAGACAACAGGATTACTATCAACATATGCTATTCTTGTATGATCACGTGGGACCATTTAAATGCTCCGAATGTGAGCGTACATTTAATATTGCGGTGAGTTATAAAATACACAAATCGAAACATCATGGTTACCCGCCTTTATCATGTTCATTGTGTAATAAAGAATTTACGGTTACCGTTGCATATACGACACACGTAAGACGCCATATGGAAGATACAAAGTTTGATTGTAAAAACTGCGACAAGAAGTTTTTTAACGCGACCGATCTTAAGATACATATGCGTGATCACACTGGCGTTAAACCATTTTTTTGCGAAATTTGTGGCGCCTCATTCAAGCATGCCCAGGGATTTACTATTCACCACAGACGACATTTAAAACAATATATTATTACATGCTCCATATGCTCCAAAGGTTTCTACAAATTGGACCGTTATCGAGACCACATGAATGTGCATACAAACACGACGGCTTATTTCTGTCCGGTGTGCGGCAAAGGGTTCAAATCCAAATCTGGAGTACGGACACATTCGGTCATACATAAAGATATACGAAAATATGCTTGCAAATTATGCGACAAAACTTTTAAACATAAAAATGGAGTGTCTCAACATATGACAACGCATGGTATTTCGAAAGGTGAAGAGAATGTAATTTTAAATTTAAACAAATGATAACATAAACAAAATGATCAAAGTTCAACAAAATCAATGGGGTTTAGTTAACATCTGCTAAGCGCACTGCAGACTGCTACAGATAACTTTTTGCATGTTTCTGTTCGCGCTGAACCGAACTTTATCACAAGACCAATGTAGAGGAACAAAACTTTTGAAAGAAAAGTACCAATTGTGAAATTCTGACTTGTAGTCTTATATTCCATTTGAGCTATACATCGCATATAAATGCAGCTTTTCAGTAGATCGAAAAAAATATCTTAAATTGCTTATTTTAAAACTATGAAATAACGCCGCACGAAATTTATGTAACTAAAACATGTAAAGTTATTTCAATTTTGAAAAAATTTATTTCATTTTTAACCTCGTGTCTTCAAATGCAGTAAAATATGACGTCAAATTTGCAAAGCATCTATAAAGCCACAACAAAATTATTTTCCGTCTTGTTTTAGGTGTAATTATAAAATTCCAGAGCATATTTATTATTCATGATACCGGTTTAATGTCAGATAAGCAATCTGGTTTTCGTCCTGATCATAGCTGCGTGAAAGTCCTGGTTAATGTCTGTGAAAACATTAGGCATGAACTGGATGATAGAAAAATAAACTTTCTTGTACTTCTTGATCACTCAAAAGCTTTTGATACGGTCAACCACCATACCCTTTGTATGAAACTTAGACGCTTTTTTAATTTTTCAACTACTTCCACTCAGCTTTTGTCCTCATACCTCATGAATCGTACGCAATCCGTATATGTAAATAATAAGTCATCCCAATCTTTGAATCTCGAGAGAGGTGTACCCCAAAGTTCGATTTTGGGTCCGCTGCTATTTTCCATATATATTAATGACTTACCTGAATATCTTTCGTATTGTAAGATACACATGTACGCAGATGATGTACAACTCTACTTGAGCAGTCCTGTTCAATCTATAAAACAGAATATTGATAAAATCAACGCTGATCTTAATAGTTTATACCGGTGGGCAACAGCTAATGGGCTCTGTATTAATCCACGAAAATCCAAATGCTTGGTAATTCGTAAAACAACTTTAAATCCAGTTTTCGAACATGATATCGCCATTAACAACGCAACAGCTAAAAATCTTGGTCTAATACTAAATAGCAGTCTAACATGGACAAACCATATTAACACAATAGTGGGTCAGACATTCATGAAACTAAGACAACTTTGGGCAGCCCAATCTTTTACACCTTTAAAAATTAGATTGCTGCTGGCCAAATCATACCTGATTCCGGGGTTATTGTATGGTTGTGAACTTTTTGCCAATAGCGACTCCGCAAGCCAATCTAAGCTTATCGTGGCGTATAATAGCATTGTTCGTTATGTTTTTGGATTAAGGCGACGTGATGGAACTTCGGCTTTCTCAAAGAAAATTTTTGGTGTTTCATTTATAAATCTTATGAAGATAAGAGTACTTCTCTTTTTACATAAAAGACATCATTGTCTAGTATCTGAGTGGCAATTCTATATAAATGCAATTCGTCTCTGGAATATGCTTCCACAAAACCAACAACTTAACAGCAACGTTACTCATTTTAAAAAATTTGTTTTTCTAAATTATTCTTGATATTTTCTTACTTTTCCTGTTTGACTTTAAATATTTTTTATTATTATTATTATTATTTTTTTAATCTTGTGTAATTTAAATTTAAGCTTTAAAAATATTTTGCCTAATTGCAACCTATTCCTAAATATGTTTTAACAATTGTCATTATTATTTTTGCTTGGTAATTCCTGTACTGTAATTATAAGATTAAATCTTGTTGTGCAGGATATGACATTAATAAATATATAAATAAAATAAAATAATTAAATATTTTATTACATCAGGAGACACTATGTAAATCAGGGTTATATATCATTATGAAGAAAATTATAAAATTTTATATTGTATTGAAATAAATAAAAATAAATAAATTCAGAATATGAAGTTAAAAAAAAATTGTTGAAATAAAATTAGAGATGAGCGATTTTTTTCATATAAGGATGGTGATTTAAAAATCACTGGCAACTGCAGTTTTGTTTCAAATCACTTTTTTACTCTCGTTGGAAATGCGTGATCACGGTCGCAGTTAAAACGAATAGTGATTTAAATACCATGTTCACTAAGAACGACGTTTCTTAAAATTTACCAGGTCGCTCATCTGTAAATAAAATTCTTAAAAATACCCAATTGTCAATATCGTCAGTTGAAATGCAAAAGGGCGTAACTAACAAACTTTTTGAAATTGGTTTTATTGATGATTAAGATTCATTTAGCTTAGACTATACACAGAATTTCGGACTTCTACGATAAAAAATTAAAGTTTTATGATAAAAATTCGAATTTGAGATGTTTTTAATTTTCCAAGTTTTCGGGTTGCCCTGTAAAAAAATAATTTATTATGAAGGATTGCACTGAACTGCATCTCTACACAATATTTTATCGTTCTATCATCGAAACTGTAATATTTATTTACGAATTTGTTAAATTTTCTATTAGCGTTTATTTGCTTGTCCCGTAAAAATGTATTTATTTCTATAAGATTTTTAAACTTTATTATAAAAATTACTACTGGAAACGGAAAGGCAAAATAAAAATTTCCAGACCTACAAATGCAAACAATTTTTTGGAAGGTGAAGACAAGTGTTGGCAGAGCATAGGTATTACTAATTTTAAAACGTCTTCAGAACAACATAAATGATAACCCCTAATACGATTTTAAAACGTTGTTAAAGCAAAATGTAAAATGTTTTGCATAACAAGGGCTTTTCAGTTGGAAAGTCGTAAGGACGTCTTCATGGCGACTTAGTGACATGCCACTGTAATGCTGACTTGCTGATCCGGCCCCATGACACTTGCTGCCCCATGCAAATTACCTATGACACTTGCTGTGGTGAATTATGACATATATCTTAACATTTGCAGCATAGGTCATCACCACTTAAACATTTAAAAACCGCTAAAATATATATATGTGATATGTTCTCTCATATTTTCTGTTCTAATTTATTATTCTTTCTTTCTTTTATAATTAATTTTATCCTATTAATAACTCAAAGATGTTTATTTGGTATCACACTCACCAATGTTCAAACCACACAGAAAAAAGTATCAAAAAATTTCAATTAATTAAAAATATTTTATGAAATAAAAAATCGATTCTTAAAAATTTTTTATTTAAAAGTTTGGAAACTGTTATTGTTCATATAAAAATTCTTTAAAAAAAAGGAAAGTTACAAAAAAAGATGTTTTATAACACAAACAGAATGTTGTGCATTTTATCTGTGCAAATGCATTCTGTTTGGTAGCTCATGGACTTATCCCTTCACCTAATCTATAATATAATACAAATAGTTAGGTAAGGTTTGGGTGCAGCCTACTATGCAGATGGTGCTTCAGAACTTTCCAGACATTCGCGGTAGAAATCCATGGTTGTTGTCCTGCACCAATATAGGGGGACTGCTTTAATGAGGAAGAGGGAAACGGGAATCATAATGGACCTTTTTGAGTCTCTATAGGCGGTCGTTTACATAACTATTGCATCCGAAATAACCTAACCTGTATAAAGATACTTAAGTTCACATTTTTCAAATTCAAATGCATAATTTTTATTTGAAAATTCAAATATAGTATGTTTTTATTTTACTTTATTTTTTATAATTAGTTTTTTTTTTTATTATATAAATTATTATATTTAGTTTTTATTATGTAGTAGCTTTTATTTATCATATATGGCCTAAAAGCTTTGGTTATGTAATTTAAAGAAAATAAATTCTATATTTATTGTAAAAAAAAATGTATGTATATGTCTGGGCGCCTAGAAATTTCATATCATTTGGACAAATATGCAGTTAGTCAACGCGAATTTTGTTATGATGCTTTGTTATGCTGACAAATAAGCAGTTTGTCACTTTAGAAAAGGAATAATAACAAGTAAGAGCGGCTAAATTCGGCTATGCCGAATCTTATATACCCTTCACCATGGTTGGGAAAAAACTGAAGTTTATATATGGACATATATGAAATGGACAGATTTATATACGGACGCCTTTAAGAGGAAATTAACCATTTAGTTTGGAGATAAAACTTGGACTCGGGAAGATTTATGGTTCCAGAAAATATGTATTTTAAAAAAATGTATGTTTTGGGCATAACTTTTTTGTATCTGAACCGATATTTCCGAGTTTTTCAGCAAATATGTTATACTAAAGATTTTCGATCTTTTGCTATATAAGACGTATCCATAGGTCATAATACAGCTCTAGAATAGTGTTTGTTGTTTGTGTATAAAAGGTTAAGAGGTGAAAGAAAAGAATTTCAACAAATCGTTAAAAGAAATCACTACAACTGCATGTGTTTTATTTCTACAAAATAGTTTGATTTAGCTGGCAAATTTGCATTTAGGATTTTATTTCGCTTTTTTATTAGAAATATTTGTAATTTTTTTAGCTTAATTTTAAAAATTTGAAGGAAAATAGTTTATAATTTTTTTTATAAATTATTATAAGTTATGACCTAAAATAGTTTCACTCAAAGGTAAATTATGTATAAAATTTTCTTAATATGTGAGAAATAAAATGGTTTAAAAATCTTTTTATAAATTCTTTTAAATCGGAGCAAAAAATAGAAATAAAACCGTTTGTATTTTGTAAGTATCAGAGGGTTTTTATAAAAATTTTGATGTTTTTAGCCTATTTATGGATTATTTAATTATTAATATAAAATTTTATTTAAATTAATTATTAAATGTAAAAAAAAACAAAAAATAAACAAAAAAAAATCTTAACGAACCCGCGACCCTTTCACCTGTGGTGAAAGGTATAAAAACGTTTGTATTTTGTTTGTATCAGAGGGTTTTTATAAAAATGTTGATGTTTTTAGCCTATTTATGGATTATTTAATTATTAATATAAAATTTTATATAAATTAATTATTAAATGTTAAAAAAAACCAAAAATAAGCAAAAAAAAAAAGTCTTAAGAAAATAATAAAAAAAAAATGTAAAAAAAAAGTGAATTGACCTCATCGAGATTTGAACCTCGAACTCCGCGTGCTTAGAGAAAAAACGTATTTGTGACATGGCGTCTAGACAACTGAGCTATTGAAGCTCACACAAAATCATCGTCAATAGATGTACATATATAAAAGTCTTCGTCATTAGGGATTTGTTTATTTTTATTTAAATGACAAATCTTTGTATGTGTGTTGTTTGTGTATAAATGGTGGAGATGAAAGAAAAAAAACAACAAAGTTAGTAAAAAATGCTCAAAATTCTACATACATATTAAACAAAGGGATTTTACTGGAAAAATTAGAGGTGGTCCTGGTTTTTTGCTAATATCTCAGCCATTTATTAACCGATCTGTCTGATTTTTAATAGCAAACAGAAATGGATCACATGTAACAGAAATAAAAAAGAATCAAGTCCTCATCACGTCTGGGTTCTTCGGAAAACCCATTTCAACACACAGACGGACAGACGGACAGACGGACATCGTTAAATCAACTTCGCTCTTCATAAGGACCCAGAATATATATACTTTATAGGGTCTAAGATCAATATTGTAGAAATTACAAACGGAATGACAAACTTATATATACCCTTCCACCTGTGGTGAAGGGTATAATAATAATATCTTTTAAGTAGCTGTCAGTTTTTACTACTTCGCTTTTGGTGGGACTCACAGATACTTTAAGAACTCATGTGAATACTGACATTTATGTGTACTGCTGTCACTTGACCTTACTTTTAAAGAAACTTATTGAAGTTTATAATTTTTCACAGATCGTGGTCAGTGTCAGGGTGTTGATGTTTCTGATGTTATACCAGTCATAAGTGGTGTCTCACAGGCATCTGTTATTGGTCCCCTTCTGTTTACTATGTTCCTAACTGATTTTTTTAATATATTGGATGTTGGAAGATGTTATCTCTTTGGGTATGCGAATGATATTCAAGTTTTATTTTGTGGTAGAAATGATAATTTAGATGTACTTAAGTCTGTGTTAAATTATTCTACAAACTGTATTTCAAATTGGATGATTAATAATTACTTATCAATTAATACAAAGAAGGCAAAGGCAATGTTATTTTCGACCTCACATAATTATGTTCAGGATGTACATATATTTATCTATTTATGGAACTAATATTAAATTTGTACACCATTTATCTATCTTCGGTGTAGTTATTGACTGTAATTTGACATTTCAATATCTTATTAGATATCTTACGTCAAGGGTATTTTTTATTTTGAGGAGATTATATAATACAAATCGTAGTATTCCTGTTTATGTCGAGGAAAGAATTGTTCACAGTACTATAATGCCTATTTTTCTTTATTGTTTGGAGGTATTTTCTGGTACTAGATCTCATAGTCTAATTGCACCTTTCAATAAATAGTTATCAGGGTTGTAACTTCTAAATTTTAAGGTAACCTTAAGTGACTGGAATATTGTAGTTTATTAATTGGCCTCTAACCTTTCAAATTACAAAATGTTGAATAAAAAAGTGCAGTCATATTTTTAGGACTTCTTTAGTAAATATCTATGCATGTTCCCTTTTCGTCAAAAATTCGCTGCTGAAATTGTCTTCAAGACACAATTTCCAGCTGGGTTATATTCAATAGGGTCCATCTGGGCTTCAGTTGTACATCTGTTGTCTGTAGCTTTAATTTTGGACTGAACAATTAATTCTAGAACAACTTTTTTCTTATTTCTACTCAAATTTCATTTCTTCAATGTAACATAAGAAAATAAAGTACTAGTTCTGTAAATAGATATTTTTAATTGCAATTTGCAGGATCACGTCCCAATTTTCAGAAAATTGTTCTTGAAAGCTTTCTTTTATCTCACAAAACACATTTCTAAGACATTTTATTACACGTAGTAATAAGATTGCACATTGTTTTTTATAATTGGTGGAAATATTTTGAAAATCTTCTGCCTTTATACATAACAATTTCATTTTAAATAACGGTTTCTTCGAAACTCGAAAATGAGTTGGAGGGATATCTAAATGCTATGAATTACCGCATTACAAAACATGACAGTGTAGTAAAATGTATATGTGAATTGTATTGTAAACGATGATGTGTAGAATTTTTATTTAAAATAAAACACAAACTTTTCTCCTATTAAAAGTATATTCAATGGCAATTAATTATTTACTTAAGTGTTAAATTAAAATTCATTCTTTTGTAAGATCCATTTGTGAGCAAAAGTGGTGAACATTTTTATGTTTTTAGACTGTAACTGTAGCGTAATTTTGTCTACTGCCCCACGTATGCAATACGAATAAACTGTCAAATGAAAATAACTTTTCATGGAAGTAACTTTTTTAAAGTTCAGTATTATCTTAGGAAAAAGTTATTTTATCATGCGTTTTGTAAGGCACTTGGAATTATAACGGAAAAACGGTTAGCACCACTGTGTTCAGCGTAATCGCTTGTTACCAATTCAAGCACAGAGTTATTAGGGTGTATGAATACATTTCAAGTAAAACTAGTAAAAACGAAGAAAAAGGTGCCAAAATATATAAAAGTACTCGGACGAAAAAATAAAAAAATAGTAAAAAAAGAAAAAAAATTCTAAAAAATGGGGTAAACACAATATCGATTCTTTTATAAATGCATTTAGTCTTATCATTTATTAAATTAAAAAAAAAAACAATTACTAGTTTTAGCTGGAAAAATTTTTCGATTAAAAACTATTAAAATTTGCTCGTATATTTTTTATAGTTGTTACTATTTGTTTGTATTTGAACGGATTTTAAAGTAAAAATAGTAAAAATGGTAAAGCTAGTAACCTATGTATACGAGGGCGGATCAATAAGTCCGTGACTTTTCGAACTTCCCTCGTAGTTATATAAAATGCAACCATCAAGTAGCACCTGTTAATAGACTACTGTCAAATTTTGAGCAAGTTCCGTCATTTACTTTGCGTTTAACGGCATGATTTTTCGAGGTCCAGAAAATAGGCATTTGTTTGATCAATAATTTCATCGTTGGAGCTAAATCTCTTTCCACCAAGCCATTTCTTTAGGTTTGGAAATATAATGTAGTCACTGGGGGCTATTCGAAGTCTACTTCATGGATTTTTGCCTTGGAAACTAAGCTGTCACACGATTCCGTTGGTGGTCGATTGTGAGCTAACGCGGCTGCTATCTTGCGGAAAGCTTTCTCATACCCAAGTGATCGTTCAAAATTGAAATCACTGAGCTATGTGAGATGCCTATGTCCATAATCCACAATCTATCGCGCACTCAATCTTCGATCGGCCAACACCATATCGTGAATTTTTTCAATTGTTTTGGGTGTAGAGAACTCAACTGGGCGTCCGTGCTTGTAAGGCCAAAACGAAAGTCACTAAACCACTTTTTTACCATTAAAATCGATGGTGCAAAGTCCCCATATTATTTATTAAGCTTTACCTTGGTTTGATTCACTGTTTTTTTTTTTACAAAAAAAAATGTTTAATGAGCACTCGAAATTCACTTTTTTCCATTTTTAAAAAAAGCCACGAGGTAGTATTTTTTGTACAACTGTTAAACGCAAAGTAAATGAAGGAACTTGCTCAAAATTTGACAGTAGTCTATTAAAATGTGGTACTTAAGGGGAACAGTGTTGCATTTCATATAACTACGAGGGAAGTTCAAAAAGTCACGGACTTATTGTAGTTTACTATTTATTTAGTAAAGATTAAAAAGAAGGCAGCAGTCCCTGCAATGAATATAACAAAAAACATCAACGTTTATATGGTGTTATTTTTTGTTGTTTTTTTATTATTTTTTTGTTGTTTTTTTTATTATTTTTTTGAATAAGCATCTTTTATTTAATCTTTGGTATAATTTTTTTAAATTAAATATTAGTTTATATATATATATAATATTTTGACGTTTCTTTCAAATGTAAGTAATTTGCCTAGTAAAAATTAATTATTTCTACTGCTACATCTGCCACCAAAATGCAATACATGTTATTATTTTCTTTTTGCTATTTTTGTTGTTGTTTTTAATTAAGTATAATAATAATTATTTTTATATATTTAATATGAAGTTAGATATAATTTTAAATTAATTTATTTTTTTGGTATTTATTCGTTAATATATTGTTCCGTAAATGTGCCTATGTTTTGTTGCTGAAGTTGTCATGTAGCCCTTAGGCATCGCCTCATTTATCTCAACCAACACGACCACCACCAACACAATCATCATAACCCCCAGAATTATCTGCTTTAGAACCAACCGCCACTACCAAGTTTTGAGCTCAATCCACCAATACCTTTACCGAGGAGATTACCAACACGGCCGGCCACAACGTTGGTAACGGCTGCTGCCTGAGCCGAAACTAAATTCGGCTGAGGCATTCTAACGCGTGGCCCGCTGTTTTCCTCTTCGGCACCCTCCTCTTCAATGCCGTCGAGTTCTCTACCATCCTCTGCTGTTTCTTCCCCTTCTGCGACATCAGGCATGGTTAGAGCACAAGTCGCTTCTTCGGTTGCCATTCGCGTGGCAACAGTTTGATATGCTTTGGAATTAAGCTTTTCTTCGAGCATACCCTGCAACTCAAAGTCCGAGTAGATTTTCTTCACAATGTGTGATAGCGCCTGTACCTGAGCGTAGTGGAGTGCGTGATCCAAACGCTCAGAAAGCCAATTACAAAGCATATTAACTTGCTGCGCGTACCATTGTTCAAAGAAATTCAATGTCCACAGGTCATCGCCGATTTTGCCGCGAACCTGTTCCATGTTGTTGCGAAAAAATATGACGTATGCTTGGCCCAGATCTTTTCCAGAACTGGAGACATTCGTAAAGCTAAGTATAGAACCAATTAGGCTACCTTCATCGTAGCGTGCCAATTTTGACAAAGTCGACTCTAGCACTGACATAAGTTTACCGCTCAGGCCTTGTGTCATCGCTACATTCGCTTTATCGAGTTGATCATCAATTTTAGCATGAAATTTATACAAATCAATTCCATCTATGGTGGTCAATTTAAAGCTTTGATTTTTAGCATTTAATATCACATTTACCATGGCGCACATCTCCGAGGGAACAATGTAATCGGTCGACGATATGAAAGCGATGTTTTTCTTTAGCCACGATTGGAATGATGCATCTGTACGCGCTATGCACTGTTCTATCATCTCCGCAGCCATCATCTTGAGGCGTTGTTCCAAGTGCTGGCGGAATTCAGGCTCTGGCCAATGTAGGTCACGTATAAAAGATTGTAAGGCATCAAGTTTCCAAAAGAGGTCTTCAGATGTGGCACAACCATTGCCTTTACTCTCCCAGCGTTCCTTTTCGAAGCCTTTATTGATGGATTGAGCTATCGAGGATTCCATTAGGTCTACGTAACGTACAACTAAAGGAGCGAAGGTATCTCGTAGATGCTGGTGGAAACGACCATTTCGGAGATTATCATCAGCACGCAGATAATCGTTGAGAATTTGAAATAGAGGGAACGAGTCCCAAGTGTCTGGTGGCTGCTCAGATAAAACTCGGTCCATATCGACAGCGAAAAGAGACCAAAATATTTCAGCATGTTCTACCAGTAAATCACTGAACCAGGCGAACGCCTCGGCGTAATGTTCTTCATTTTGTTGTTGTAAATCTACGCACAATTCCGATAAATGTATCAAATCTTCAAGTTTTCTTGCCGGAGGCACTGCAACTTCGCCCCGTAAGTCTTCCTCTATTTTCGCTTCCGACGACAAACGTGTGTAATTTACCAAGGCGGCGGATTCTAGGCTTTTCTTTATCATTTGCCGAACTTCCTCAGGTGGCACTGGTGTTACAATATCCTTCATAAGCACACGCTCTAGCAGAGATAACGTTGCTTTTAGAGCACCCTCAGGTCGTCCAAATGGAAAACAAAACCGAAAATTTGTAATTTGATATTCTAGCAAAACTCTTAAACGTTCCTTTATTTCGGTAAATTTTTCCTTTTCTTCGTGTGTAATACTCCCAACACCATCCGGACGATTGCCGTGCACATGGCTAGCACAAAAGGCAAATGAATAATGAATGAGTGTCGGATCGATCATGAAATCCTTTTCTGCACGATCTAACAAATCTGAGAGGTAACACAGGTGACGATAACAGCCACGGACACCATAACGTGCACAATATTCATCCAACACAAACACTTGTCCGGGACTGAACCAACCTAGGGAAGCGTATTGATCATTAAGGCGATATTCCAAAGCCAGATTCTGCAACATTTTAAAGAACAAAGCATGATCCAAAGTGCAAGGATCCGCACAAATATAATCTTCCATACCGTGTTTACGTGCTTTATCCGCATCACCTTGAATTTTCGATATGGCCGAATTTTTATCCTGAGTTACTGGCGGTGTGGGTTTATGAGATTGACCAGTAGCACGATACATTGCCATTACCCAAAGACTACATTCATTTTCGTCATCACAAGCGAAAGCAATACTATCACCTTCCCGCACAGCATTAAAGAAATAGCGGCCACCATTTAAGTCGGTGCCAAACATCAAACTCGCACTAGCACCTTCAATGTAATCTACAGTATATCCATCCAATTGCATCATTTCTGAAGGTTCGGATTTTTTTTCTTTGTAACTACACATGGCGAAGGTATACTGAGACACTTGGACTAGTACAAAGTAACGTTTCTTCCACTTCTTCCACACCGATTTGCCAATGGCATATAAATAGCCACAGTGCTTCATATTGGGTGGCTTTTCGAGACGACATGCTATTTTAATACGTAAATCTTGATCGGGTAAATTTTTTGCTACCGACATGCGATGCCATTCGGGAACTTTGGATGACAAGGGCGTGGGTTTTAATATCACCTTGCCCAGCTCTTTATCTTCTAAAGCTAGCATACCAGGATTTTCAGTGTATAGTTTAACCTTTACTACGGGCAAAGGATGAGTCGTTGTAAAATCACCTTGTGTATCCCACATAGGTTTTGAGGCTTCAGCTTGATCTGTTTGAAGTTTTTCGCCATTTTCTACTTCCATGGTACAGTAAACAATACGGTTCTGAGCCAACGATTTAAGGCCCTTAACTTCCATTACAATAACTTCTAACTGGAAGGTTAAGACAACGTCCAATTTGGAGAGCTGCGTAACACCCTCCTCAGAGTCTCCTTCCAGTTTGGAAAGAGAGCCATGAGAACGTAAGATCATTTTCAAAAATGAAGGCGTACTATGATTGTAACGTTTTAGCTTTTGTAAACCATATTTGCTATCCATGTTACCCTTGGTAACAGGTAGGGATTCTAAATTTGCCATTAGCAAATTAATGGATGATTTAAGCTCTTCAATATAGAGAGATTCCATTTCTTTTAGGACAAATTTTGGCATAAGTTTACGATTCTTTTCCATTTCATTAACACGCTGCATGCGACCATCCAATTCACGTCTTATGGCAGCTGCTTGCTCATCGGCCGAATCTAACATTAAGGCATTAAATAAGATTTGATGTTCAAATTTTTTTACACTAAGTATTTGCTGAAACATATCGTACAACTGCTCTTTAGAGAGGATCAGTTCACTATTTAATGATTGTTGTAGACGAGCTGGTTTTTTGGAATCCTCCTCGCCGGTGCCCTTAAGTATCACATCAAATTTAGCCATCCAAGAAGTAAGTACCGTGTCCTTACTGAGACCATCAATTTCGGGCAAAGAACGAACACGTTTTTCTATATTTTTACGAAAAACTTCTGTAAAATCTTGCATTGAACATGAGCCTTGCTGTACCATTTTTAATATGCGATCGGATTTTAAGAAAACATCGTGATAGCTTTGTACTGCATTGCGAAACGCTTCATCAGCCATAATTTGCGTTTCACCCTTAAGGAATGCTTGGAATCGTTGAGTAATAGCATCTAGTTGAGTTTTGTTAACTTTCGGCTGTCTCTTTGTCATGTCGGTAGGTTGTTTAGCATTAAACGGATATGATATGCAACGGGAAACGAAAACATAAAGCTGTATGCGTTTCTTACGTTCCTCTTCCTCAATACCCTGTTTTGGCTGACCACCAGCACCCGATTCGTATTTATCACTGGCCACTGAGGGTGAAGGCGATATTGGGCGAGATAACGAATTTCCTCTGGATGAAGAGCCAGCACTCTGATTAAGCGTTTCCTGAGATATACTTCCCGTTCCCGCCACAGAATCATTTGCGGTTAATTCGTTCTTACTTGATGTACTAGTTGCAGCCGCGGGCGCTATTGTTTTTTCACTATCTGTAGCACCACTTGATATTGAGCTACCAGCAGCTTTATGTGGTACATCACCATTCTGTCGAGCCGACCCACTGGCCGATTTGCTGCTTGAATCGACTGCAGTGACAGCAGCTTTTGGCTTTGCTAATGAACTACCCCCTAAACGTCCTTTAGGCGGTGCTTGAGGTGTGGATTCATCGTCACCTTCCTCTTCACTGGAACTGGGATCAATCATGTTGAAATACCTCTATGTTATCTTTTGTTGTTTACTTTGTTGCTGTTATTTTAAAGTCACGTTGTAACCCAAAATAGTGTTGCAGCGATAACGGGTGTTCAGCAGTGTGACGACGAAGCAGCCAAACAGCACGCAGTACAAGTAACTGTAACACGAATACATACATTAATTTTTTTTTTCAACTATAAATTCAAGGCAAGGCATATATTTAACTGATAAATCTAAATATTAAATAAAAATACTGTTACATTTCATTAATTTTTATTGCGTACGCTTACAAAACAAACACATTTTAATTGAATTTTGCCTTTTTTCTGCTTTTTTTTAATTTGGGTTCACTTGTTTTTAATAGAATTTTTCTTTAATGTTGTACGTACGTGTGTGTCCTAGTTTACTGATGTTCCTTCTCCAACGTATTCACATTGATTAGGGGTGTGAATATAATCAGTAGTAGTTGTGAAAAAAACTGTTAATTTTCGCCATCATAAATATATATGTAAAAACGATTATTCGTATGCTTTAACAAGGATGGCAGGGATTAAACAGGGTTGTATTTTGTTGTTTAACTAAAACATTGCAAAATAATGGCTGTATTTGTGTGACTGCCTATCAGTGCTATCTAGAACAATTTTGACAGTTTTTAAATGTATTACGGCTTTTAACTGTCAAATTTGTTTGAGATAACGTTAATAGGCATGTCGCTCAAACGCAGCTAATATACAATATGGCACTGTGCGAACTGGCTAAATAAAATCTAAACTAAATTCTGGTTTCCAAATTTCTATGAAATTTAAAAATATTTTTCAAAGAAATTTTAGACTTTTTTGTTAATTTGTATTCAAGCATAGTATTTCATTTGAAGTTCAAGAGCATTAAATTGTAATTTAAATTGTAAAATTTTTATTTCACATTTGAAACACAATAGTCTTGTATATTATTTGCGATAAAACAATTAAATTTTCACGTGAAAATTCATTTTATATGGAGCATAACAGTTTTTTCAAGTGAAACTCGAGCAATTTACTGTGCTTTATTTTAGAATTTATTTAGCCACCGCGCACAGGGCCTATATACATATATGGTACATATATGTATTTTTTTATATAATAATAAGCCCACTACAATTTTTAAGAATATACTGTTTAATCCATGATAATATAAACAAGTTTATATATATTGACTTTTAGCACCGTTTTTATTAGTTGCTTATTTGTTCATGTTACTTTTGCATTGAATCCGATTAGATTTATTTTCTCTGAGTCTTTAGTTATTTCATTCATTTTAATTTATTTAATTCTTAAGCAATTTCATTTAAAATTTTTTTTTTATTCTTTCTTAATATTATTTATTTAACACTGTAATTGTATTGTTTATTTTTTGGTTTTTCCAAAAAAGATAAATATTTTATGTTTTATTGATTTTTCGTAAACACTAAAATATTTTTATTTTCAGCTGTATAACCCCCTTTTCAAGCAGGGTAGATTTGTATGTGAATTAAATTTCAACATACGCAAAACAGTGCTCATGAGTGTCTTAGTTGTTAAACGCAATCTGACTTTTAACGGTAACCGTTCTGACAAGTTGTATTGATTTTTTGTTATTGTATAAGTAACCACTTAACCTTCATACCATCCCACAAAAAGTTGCACACGCCTCCTTAGGGTCTGTATAGACCCATAGACAAAAATATTTTTTGCGCATACAAAAAAAACCTGTGTTAAAAAAAGGAAAACGGACCGCAATAACCTCTTTCTTATTCCTTTATGCATACTAAAAGAAAATATTTTTATCAAGCTCGTTTACTCAGTAGATTCAAATAAAGCACAGTGGGTTTTAACAAAAAAAAATACAGAAAATGTAACAATAGCACATACATTCTTAACTACACTCAAAAAATAGTTAGTGTAAAGTCGACAAAAAAATGTTGCTGAGTGCGCAAAATTTAAGTCAGAAGGGTGCTTGCAGAAAGTTTGCTAATGGCAGCAAAATCGAGTTGGTGAAAATCAGCGAGCTGATGTGGTTTTGCTGGGATGTTCAAATTTTCTAAATAGACACAATATTAGCGTCCTTTAGTGTTATGTATTTCTTGAAAGAGTTGTATTTTTAGTGTTATTTTTGTACTTCATTTTGGCAAGCTGTGACATCTACCTCTTGTATATCTGATTGGGAATCGAACACGCAACATTCTATGTAACAGTCCAACGCGCTTACCATTAGAACACAATGCCCTTAACGTTCCTACTCCTCCCAGTATCTATATTTATCCCAATAAATGTGTCGACCAGCACAATTTTGTTAGTAAAAAAATAATTAGTTCAAAGATAGTTTATTGCTGTAAAAAATATAACTAAAGTTTTTGCTGAAAATATTTTTATTTCAGTAAAAAAAATTGCTAAAAACTACCACCAGTACGCAAAAAACAGCACTGGGGGAGCAATGTTTTCTTATTTTGCCAATACTATTCAGGAATGTTTGCTGTAAATTTACGACCGATTATAAAATTTGCTTAAATTGACGATTTTATTTCACACATTTGTGTAAAAAACGTTATAGCTATTAATTGTTTATGAAATTCTGTAAGAATACATTTAATATCTAACATATATCCATTTTTTAAATATTTTTATCTACTTTTTAATATTATATGATTCTATTTTTTTACAACCATAAGTAAACATATGTACGTTGTCAGGATAAGTTACCCGAATCTTAAAACCATCTATAATTATAAATAAAAACAACTTTAGATTCAAATGCTTCAATAATATTTTCAAAGGAATATTTTGCTGTTCTTTATCAAGGGATTTTTTTTTTTGATAATTTATCCGTATGAAAAATATTGTTATTTTCTGTGCAATAGTATTCGTCAGGCATTTTATAATAGATTTTAATATTATAAAATAACCCAAACTATTTTCAAAATAAAATGATGAAAATTGCGATAAAGGCGCTCCGATATTTTAATATTTAATATCAGGTTTGCTTTTTTAGAATTTTATATAAATATTCCATTCAAATTTAAGTAGATATAAACTTGCAAAGTAGTTATAGATATAGCTACTTAAAAATGCTGCCAAGTCTTAGAAATTATTATCTTTTCTCTTTTCAATGTAAACAAAAATATTTGTCATAAAAATATTTGAAATTTTTTTATTTTTAATTTGATAAAATATTAAAAACAACAAAAGCTAGCAAATGAATTATGCCTTTGTAAGTAAAGGCATTGCTTCATTTCGCTCTATTTCCATATACGAAAACAGCTTTCGTTTACAAAGAATAAGGAAAATTTAAGTAAGTAGGGATAGTCTTTTTTTTACACTTAGTTATAGATATAAAATTTGAAAAAAACTAACCTATCATTGTTTGTGATGAAGGTCAATAAAAATGTGACCGAAACAATAAATAAACGTTTTTAAAATTGATTTAATTCATGTTAATCTCATATTTATTTGTATTCTTTTCAACAAAAAATTTAATTATGTTAGGTTGAAAAAAAGAATTGGAAGTGAAGATAACTGACTCATATCTTTTTATCTTGTTGATATCTCTGCTACAGCCAGTGAGAAAGCGTTAAATGTGGTTGAGCTAATAGATTAATTTCGCTATGAGAATGGAACCGTATATCCGTTTCCGCAGCTTTAAATACGGACTTCACCTATATTATATTCATCGTGTGTGATAGCTTTCCGCATAAACACAGCTAATGAAATTAACGATTTGATTAAAAGAGTAATTGAACTATTTCGTTCATGAACGATACAGCACTATGAGCAAGGGTTGATAAATGAGAATTTCTATTGGGTACTAAATATCATTAAAAATGGTATCTTTTTGGCCTCTAAAGTAATAAAAAGAGTTGTCACTTCCGTTACCGTCAAAATACTATTAACGATATAACAATAATAATACCATTTTCCGAAATAGATGAAATACCGTTGTATATAAAATACCAAAATGTCTTGAAAATACCGTTACCGAAATAATCTGAAATAGCATTACCTTTACTGAATCTTAAAACAAAATGTAAAAAAACGGTTATTCGTGCTGTAGGACTTCTAATACTGATAAAAGAATTGGATTATTCTATGTAACAGTAATTTTTTCCCCTGAAGTGCACACGTATACCTAAATATCTGCCATGTTATAGATATTAAAGAAATGATAAACTCCGATATTTTTACAATTTTCAGGCAGCAAACTAATTTTGACGGTCTCATGTTGCTTATAAGGGGTGTGCTAAGTGTTGAAGGTGTTGTATTGACCTTTTAAAAAAAAACATTTGTATAAAAGTGTTTAAGTGTGCTACAAAATTAAAATCCAACAGAAAATCTTCGTTATATTGAAAAAATTTTAGAAACTTTGTTCTTTAAAACGACGACACAACACGTGCAACACTAAAGGGTGGGTAACTTATCTAAAACATAACCAAAGCTTAGCACTAACCATGGTTAGCACCATACAAATTTGACACTCATAACTATTGTTTAGCTCTAAGCTCTGGTTAGTCTGAAATAAAATAGCAGGCTTTCTATCAAAAAGGGAAACATTTGTGTATAGTAAAAAAATAGTTAAAGTAATAATATGTTTAAGGCTCTAATAGTACCACAAAAAGTACCACAGTATTAACATTTTCATGTTATCAACGACACAACCAGTGTTGCAACGTAACCAGTTTTACCGTTTTTGGGGTGGTTACAAGTATTATAGTTTTTTTTTTTATAATAAACTAACATATTTATTCCATTTACTATTTATTACTATTATGGTAAAAATTAAATGTAAATTCCAACATAAGATTGTGATATGAAAAGCATTACACTTGTTATTTCAAAAGTATTTTGAATAATATTTTTACCTTATAAATAAAACATGCACTATAACCCATTTCATACAGATTTAAGGACTTATATGTTTTTCAGACCTGGGTACCGATTTTGAATAATAAAATAAATAAATAAAATACTGAGAATTGAAAGTTCGATTATTATCACATGCCGGTTTAAAGCGAGTTTGTGCTAGTGTTTGTTACTATTAAAAATATCTGACTGAGATCCACCTTACAATACACCAATCGACTCAGAATCACTCTCTGAGTCAAGTTAATGCTGTCCTTTCGTCGGCGTGTCTTGTAGTTAAGCTATAGATCTAAAATATTAAGATTTTTTATGAAATTTGCTACATAATTAAGATCTTTTGAACGAATCCTTTTGAATTTGATACATACATATATTTAGACACACAAAACCGTAGTTATCTGGTTGAAATTTATGTTCAAAATTTCATTAAGAAGCAAAAATCATGTTTTCAAATTTAAATATAGACCTATTCCCCTTAGAAGTTCACATTTCTGATATTTGCTTAAATTCTTAATTTCGCCTTGTTCATAACAAAGAATCAGGCATTTTCCAGGAATTTGGACTTCTTCCCAAAATTTTACCCAAATTAAACACGTTTGTAAACAAACATGGTTTACAAGTTTAACATATTTTTTATTTCAAAATGGAACCAGACACAAACGTTTGTATATGTTCCGAGATATGTATCTCCGTTAAAGAAAATGATCCAGCTAGCGCACGCGGATTGAAGTTTTAAAACTTTTGAGTGTAAATTTTGTTCTATGCCTGATTTATCATAACATTTTGGCGATCATGACGTTGGAAATTTTGTGGTCTATATTATTGCTAATATAAAAAATAGTAAAATAAATAATATAATTAAAAAATGTTATAATTCCACTAAAATGGAAACAAACTTACGTTGTTTTTTTCGGTTAAAAAAATTTCCTCTTATTTGTCAAGATATAACCTTTGAAATAAGATAAAAGGAATTTTAAAAATGTATTTATGTGAAACAAGTAAAATTTTCTCTGCTGCAAATAATGGAAAAAACTTTTGAAGTAGAATTATGGAGGTGAAACAAATTTTTTGAGGTGAAAAACTTTTTTGGATGTAAAAACAAATTGTTTGGTGGAATAAAAATTTAAGGGGAAAATATCTTTTGAGGTGAACACAAAATATTATTTACTTCTAAGCGACTGGTAAAAAATATGAGAAAATATATTATGTACTAGTCGCTACTATAAAATTGTGCTAAAATACACCAATTTTTATGAAAAATTTAGAGGTACCTTCACATTTTCACTCATAACTTTTTAAACGCTGGAAAGATTTTGCTTATTTTCATTACCAAACTGCTCAGGAGGATGTACATTAATATATTTATTGTGATTGCCATTTCAGAAGATAGACGGACAGACAGACGGACATCGCTAAATCGACTTAAAATTACCTAAGAATCACGGATATTCATACATACTTTATGGGGTCTAGATATATACTTCGACATGTTACAAACGGAATGACAAACTAATTTATACCCTCACCATATATGGCGGAAGGTATAATAACGCTACCCATGCTAAAAAAAATATTATATGAGCAGCATAAGAATATTTTGACATCCCGGAATTTCTTCTCTTTCTATAATTTTTCGTTGTCAATAGTTTTTCCACAAAAAAAAAAGTAAAAAAAAAAAAAATGTCTTGCAACACTGGTCTCAACTTTATTTTGTATACTTTGCAAACAAAATTTTATTTCATTCATGGCTTTGTATGCAATATGTATTAATAAATAAATAAAAAATTAAAAGTAAAATCAAAATGGGAGCTGATGATAAATCTATTTTTACACAATGTGGTGAAATATTAATAAATATTAAAACCAAAAATAAGAAAACTAAAGCTTACCAATTCAATTGTGTGTTTTGCAAATCAAATTATCACCAATTGAATAAATTCTCTAAACATCTTGAAACAAACCATTCTCAAGAATTTACAGACTGTTCTGAAGAAAGTTCATCCGTATTTGAGCCAGAAATTTCTGTGCATATTCAGAAGAAGGAATCGCACGACATGATAGTAGATTGTGGAGCAAGTACATCAATATTTGTTCCAGAAATAAAAGTTGAGCTTTTAAAAGACGAAAACTACGTTATGAAGAAACAATTAAGAAGCAGGAAAAGTGTAGATCCCTTGCAGGAAAGTGTGACAACAATTAGACCCACAAACGCAGACAACTCTATAAAAGTAGATATAAAAGATGAAAACAAAGATAATCCCATGGATGAGGAGTGTGAAAGTTATTGTGACTTTGACATTTTTAATAATGAAAACCATGATGATCATCATCACGATGATAGTAGTGACTTCAATGATCAGAAAGAGTCTGCTAAGAAAAAACGCCAACAAATATTTAAAAATGTGTTAAAAATCAAAAAAAGAAAGGCTTCAAAAAAAGTTGAAAAAAATGAAGTATATTATATTTTATGTTTATAAAAATTAAACTAATTCTGTTTTTCAATTTTAGGATAATGATTCCGATGTAATCTCAGATGATTCAAAAGATTCCGATTTTAATGTAAGTATAAACCCTTGATACATGTAAACATGTATAACAACCTTCTTTTATTGCTTTTATACAGTGCCCGACAAAAAATTTGGCACAGTCATTTGTAAAGAAAAGTAAATTTAACTTTTATTTCCAATCTAGCATCGAACTACAACATTCCTGATGAAAAAAAAAATTCATTTAAAGATTTTATTTTCAAAAGTAAAAAACTAATTTCGATCTAAAAATTACGATAACGAAGTTTTCGTTCGGTTAATCTCGTCTTTTCTGAGAATATGTTACCAATAGTGTTGTTTTTGCTAGAAGATAAGGCTTTTTAAATTCTGACCATTTTTGCTACTTCTTCCAGTTTTTCATAGAATGCTTTCCAGAATAATCCTTTAGATATCCTGATTTACCTATTGTAGGTTGCGAGGACAATTTTGTATGGAACCCAATTGTCAATTTCCTTTGCTCTGTTAAATTCTTGTCTGGCCATCTTTATAAGTCTCTCCAGTATTCTAATCCACTATTTTATCTTCTAGTTGGTGATTTTGACCTTCATTGCACAATTATCTTTATAGGAAGATAGAATGTCAACTGTTAAATTATCTACAGCTGCATCTAAATCTGTTACCTTTTTATTGTGGTCTTATAATTCTCAAGCTTTGTCCAATGTCAGATTTATAACCCTACCACTTAGTGGCTTTCAAAGATCTATAACAAAGTTTTTGAGTTAATAATGATTTAATTTCTAAAAGAATATGATTGCGATCAGAGAAAGTGGTCTCCTGAGAGACTCTCCAATTCATTATCAAGTCCTGAATACAATTGGTTGTTAAAGTAAGTTCAAGTATCTCCCCCATTTTATATTGTAATACTTTCCAAAAGCATTCTAGCAGGGACTTACCTCTGTTGTTGGCAATGCTACTTCCTGAGTTACTCAGCCATCATTTTTTTAATACGGACAACTGAAGAGTGGGATGATGCCCAGGAAACAATTTTAGTGTCTATCATGAAAATGGTCAAACTTTGTGAAGCAACAAATAATGACAATATTATATTAGATTTTGAATTTGAAATAGAACAATTTCTTAACTTTATACAAATAAAAAAAAAATAATATATTCAAAAAAATTATTTTGTTATAAATTTTTCTTTTAAATAAATTGTGATTGTGCCTGGAATCCAACCTGGAACTTCAGGGGTCGAATTACGGCATTCGTGATCGTAATTTTTCGATCAAAATTAGTTTTTTATTTCTAAAAATCAAACATTAGAACGGAATATTTTCCATCAGGGATGTTGTAGTTTGGCCCCAGATTGGAAATAAAAGTTAAAGTTGGTGTTATCATTATTAGTATTATTGTGGTAACTTTTTTAAAAAACAGTTTTCGAACAATTTCGTTCGATCACGAATGCCGTAATTCGGCACCAGATTGCCAGTCGACATCTCCACCATTTGAGATGTTTCGACATATTATATCACTCAAGTATGCTTTTGTGCCAGCATTCAAAATATCAAAAATATAAGTCTTAAAAAAGATTTTAAAAAAATTTACGAAAATCTCTATTTGAAATAAAGATAAAAAGAAGTCATTATTGGTAACATATTATCTTTTGTCTTGAAATAATGAAAAAGTAACTAGTTATTAAAAACCCATAATTACTGGAAGTCATTACTGTTTCTACGCTAGTATGCCGAGACATTTTTTATTAGTTTTAAAACAATAAAAAAAGTGTATTAATAAATTTAAAACTTTTAGTTTGAGGAAGAAATATACCATTTTAATCGACGTAATTTGCCAAGACCACCGCCAAAAAAGATTAAACCATTAAAACAAGAACAAAATACAACTACTCCTGAACCTGAACCTGAGATACAAATTGACGAAAAAGCATTAAGTATAACTTTGCTGGAAGCCTTTGAAAAACATCCTATCCTATGGGATGTAAAAAAACGAATATTTAATAAAAGCCTTTTACAAAAAGCTTATGAAGAAATAACGAGCGAAGTTAATGAAAAAATTGTATATAATATAAAATGGGAAGAGTCCAGAAAGCGTTTGCGGCAAATGCGTTTTGATTATTCGGTTGAATTGGAAAAACAGCGTAAAGGACAAGAACACGAATTTCCCTGGTATTCGGAGCATATGAAATTTTTACAAGAAAATATTGATGTATTATTAAAGGGACGAGTAAGTATTATTGATATACAAAAAAAAAAAAAAACTGTTTTAAAATTATTATTTTTTTTTACATGCTACTACTTTCAGTATGAATTATCGAAGTATAGACCATTGGTAAGTGGGAGTGTTAACTGCAATTGGTTTACACTTTAATTGATGATTTTTCTTTTGCAGAAGACAATGGATGAAGCAGAATTATCAGTTTTAATTGATTTATATAAAAAGTACGACATTCTATGGCAAGTAAATAATATCGCTTTTGGATGTAGTCACAAAAGAAATGAAATTTTCGATAAAATACGGGAAGAACTAAAAGAAAATCATAATTTAGATATAACAGCCGAACATTTCCATCGCCGTATAAATTATATGCATCGTTTATACTCCAAAGATAAAGAACGGCAGCTGAAATGTGAATTGGAAAACCGTGAATTTATACCATTATCATCACACTACAAACAAATGTCTTTTCTGAGTGAAAGTCAAGGGCCTTTTAAATGTCCAAATTGTAATGAAATTATTGAAAGATATGATAACTATCATATACATGTCGCTAAACATACAAATGGCATGCCATTCAATTGTCCACTTTGTGAAATGACTTTTAAAAAATTCGCTCATTACTTAACACACGCAAAACGTCACATGGGTATGAATAATTTCCACTGTAATTTCTGTGGTAAAGGATATGTATTTAAATCCGAATACGAGTTTCATTTGGCATCGCACACTGGAGAGAAACCCTTCTTGTGTCAGATATGTGGTGAGAGTTTTAGAGTTCGCCAAAAATTCGCTAATCATGTCAGGGGACATGACAACCGCTTTCGCTTCGAATGTCATATATGTAAACGTGGTTTCAATCACAAACATAGTTTAGATGCACATGTTAATTATCATTTAAATATACGTGATAGTGTATGCAGCATTTGTGGAAAAGATTTTACAAGTAAGAAAAATTTAAAAAGGCATCTACAATCACACGAACAAAAATATCAGTGTAATATTTGTGATAAAAAATTTGCTTTGGAAACTTTGTTACTAGGTCATAAGAAGTATTTACATCAGGGCAAATATAAATAAACTCATTAAAAATTGATACAAAATTAATAAATGTTCGATAAAATTGTAACATAATATAATAGTAATATAGATCGATTTCAAGTCGATTTAGTGATGTCTGTCTGTTGAAATGGCGATTACGGCGCGTAGACGCAAGAGGGGTGCTCATTTTTACCTAGATTAATGTACATCCAATTAAGCAGTTTGGTAGTGATAATGAGAAAAATCGGTCCAGCGGTTAAAAAGTTATAAGTGAAAATGTGAAGGTACCTCTAAATTTTCCATACAAATTGGTGTATTTTATATTGAATTTCATAGTAGCGACGGGGAAGTTAAATTTTTTTTTTTGTTTTTTCATCAGTCGCTTAGAATTGAATAATATTTTATATTTACCTTTAAAACTCTTTCCACCACAAACAATTTTTTGGCCTCAAAAAAGTTTTCGTTTTGTTTTCACATCCAAAAATGTTTTTATTTTTATGAATTATGTTATTTGTTGCAATTTCTATTTTAAATAAATGTTCTAATACATTCTTGTAATCTACCTTAAAACGTGTGTTCTTTTGTTGATGTTGAATACGGGTCATTTCGGCTTTGATTCGTATTTGCTCTTTCACGAATAGATTATTCACTTCGTGATGCAATTGAAAGATCGGGCATTCATGTTAAAAATGAAGGTATTGTAAAATTGCAGAGTGTAAAATTTTCCTCAAACAACAACAAACACATACAAATAATTTACCACAAACCAGACAATTTTTCACTTTACACAATCCGGTGTAAAGATTTGGTATCGCAACAAGAGAAACCATTTTGTTTTTAATGAGAAATTTGTGTTTTTTCTGATGCATATTATATGCAAACTAACGAGTTTACACTCCCCACTTTGCGAATTTGGTTTTACTTGTTGATTCAATTTTGTTGCTCATGGTGACTTAAAAAATTCACCATTTCAGTAAATAGATAGAAAATTTGACAAAAAATTAAAGTATTTGTAAAGTAAGTATTAAATTAAAAAAAAAAAAATAATAATAAAATATTGTTAACATTTTATCCCAAAAAATCCTATTAAATTTTGTTGTCATCCCCAATAAGTCCCCGTCCCTATTCACATAAAAAATCTCCTGTTCACGTGATAAATCCTATTAACTGACAGTTGTACAGAACTGTTTGTGTAAATGAAGTCTTTTGAAATAAGTTCTTTTGTAAAGCAGAAATAAATAGTCTTATGCCTCGTTTACATCTGCCTTTATTACGAAATTTCGACTAAAATCGAGATTTAAGTGAAAATCTCGTGTAAGTCCCGCAAATTCACGAGATTTATAAGAAATCTCATAAAACTCTCACTAATCTATTATTATTATTGTTCACTTTTGAAGTTAATTAGAAAGTAATTTTTAACTGTAGCTACAAATTTTTCAACAAACAATATTAATTCATCAATTAAGTTAATGTAAATTAAATACTGCGTGCAATTAACAAAAGCGGATTATTATAAAAACTGGTAAATTTTTTTTATGAAGTTTAAATATATTTTAAAATATTTTTTAAAAAAGCTTTAAACCCTTTTTGACAATTTGCATTTAGTTTAGAATTTTTACTCTAATTTTGAATGATTCACTTTTGATGTGATTGAATAATTTGTTTTATGTTTTAATTTGCGAAGTATAAATCAAGTGAATCCTTTTTGAATGATTTGTTAAAATTTAATTCTATTAAAGAATGAAAAAAAAAAAACAAATTGACTCCTTTTTTTAAATTTGATATTGATTTAACGAGAAGAAATTTATTCAATCAATAAAAAGTTTTGGAGTCGATTCGTTAAAAATTGAAAAAAGAAGTAATTTTCTAACATTTAACGAAAAAAATCGGTAATTTAGTAGTCAGTTTTCTAGGAAAATATGAAAACTTAACAACCGAATTTTATTATAAAAAACTTAAGAGAATCCTACTACAGATTTAAAATTTAAATCTTGAAAGTATGTATTTAAAGGTCTGTGTATTTTACCATACTCACCGTTTACATTCGTTCAGTGTAATAGTCATCTGCACCCGAGACCATAAGGGCCATTCCATATCAAACCGCACAGAAAACTGTCATTTTCGGATTTGTCATCTCCTATTTTAATGAAATTCGGTTTTCGAAATATGACGTCATGAAAATTGACAAAAACGTCAAAATATCGAAAAAGTGTCCATACAAAGTCGCCCATATTTTTTAAACTATACAACCTAAAATTGTTCTGTTGGTACCATTTTAAAGTTGACACAAATGTAGAGAGGCCTTAGTTTTGAACATGTATTTTTTCAGAATTTTAAAAAAATTGTATTTTGAGATATGGCTCTTTGAAGATTAAATTTAAAAAAATTGCCTTTAACCTTTTAATACAAAAAAAAAAAAAAAACTTTTAGGACGCCATTTTGAAGGTAATGTTTTTACCTTTAAAATGGTACCAATTTGAGGTTGTATAGTTTAGAAATTATGGGCGACTTTATACGGACACTTCGATATTTTGACGCTTTTGACAATTTTCATGACGTCATATTTCAAAAACCGAAAGGGTTTGGGGTCAAAAGGTTAATAATTTGATAAACACTACCCATTTACAATATTTGTGGCGAATTTCATAAAATCGGAGATGACAAATCCGAATGCTGTGCGGTTTGACATGGAATGGCCCATTACCCTAATCTTACTGCATAGGTTAAAAAATAAAATATTAACGATGTAATTTTTTTTAATCAATTATAAAATTCTTTTTGTATCATTAAACATCTTTGTATTTACAAACTTCATTCTGGGAAATGATGTTTAATAATAGCTGTGTTTATGCGGTACTTTATGTTCGAAACGAAATTTGACATTTGTTCACGTTAAGTGTTTCCGGGTAGAATTATTGACGTTATTCTCAATCTCTTGCATGTTAACACCTTACCGCACAAACAAATTACAAATAATTACAATAAGAAGTTTGTAATTTGTATCTGTGTATGATTTAAAAACTTAAATATTATCCAAATTTAAAATCGAATCTTTCTTATGTAGAACTGAAAAGGGTTGATGTTGTTTGCGATGTTGTCTTAATCCAGCTGCTTGGGCAAATGCTTTATCACAAACGTTGCATTTATATCGTTTTTCATCAGAATGTATATGCTGGTGAATTTTTAAACGTTTCTTTGATGTAAAACTCTTATTGCATACATTGCAAACTATGTCACGAATATTAAGATGAGCTTTCACATGGTTATTTAATTCATTCAAATGGTTGAAGCCATGATTACATATATGACATTCATACCGAAAACGATTTTCATGACGTCGTATATGATTTCTGTAACTATGTGGTGCTCTAAATTTTGCACCACATATCTGACACAAGTAGGGTGATTCACCTGTATGCGATCTTTCGTGTACTTCTAGTTCAGTGGAAAATGGGAAACCGCGATCGCAAAATTTACAAAAATGAATGTTTAGGTCCATATGCCGTCTTGCATGAATTATATAATAGCCAAATTTTTGAAACGAACTTTTGCACAGTGGACATGGAAATGGTACAGTATTATTATGTTTGGCCACATGTATCCGATAGTTGTCATATCTTTCGATTATTTCATTACACTGTGAACATTTAAATGGTCCTTGGCAATGGCTTAGAAATGACATTTTTTCATACAGTGCTGTTGATGGCTGAAAATTACATTTTTCGAATTCACATTTTAATTGAAGCTTTTTATTTTCGGAATAAACACGAAGCATGTAATTGACACGTCGGTGTAAATTATCTACAGTTACATTCAGATTATAATTTGAATTCAATTCCTGTACGATTTTTTCAAAAAATTCTTCCTTTTTTCGCTTAGCACCAAAAGCAATATTATTTACTTGCCAAAGACCATCATATTTTTTATACACATCAATTAAAATAGCTAATTGCGAATCGTCCATAGTTTTCTGAAAATATTAAATAATAATATATATTAATATTTTGCTATAGTTCAATAATAAAAATCACTATAAGTATTAAACTGAAACTTATTCAAAGAAATAAGGAAGAAAAGAAAGAAAGAAGGAAGGAAGGATGGACGGAAGGAAGGAAGTTGTTGGTTTTGAAAATAATGTAGATGTGAGGGCGTTGTGGTTATAGCGTTGAATTGTTACACAGAAGGCTGCGGGTTCGATCCCCAGCGGCAACATCAATTTAGAAAACTAATAATATGTGTTTCTATCCCTCATAGATACGCAACGAAAAAAATTCTGGATACGACTAAAAAACTCCAAGGAAAGTTGGCTGGTGAGTCGGGTAAGAGTGTGAATCGGGCAAAAATTCTGGATAGGATTAGTTAATATGTCTAAGTATCTTACTAGAATAATTGGCAACGGCACGTGCCGGGAACAGGAATTTTAAATAACTTGGCTGGCAAGTTTTAATAACTTGGCTGTTTTTCAACCGATTTTTATTTTTATTGCCTCATTAGAAAAATAATTTATTGCAAATTACAATTATTCTTCTTGTAATCATTTTTGCAAACCTTAAGGTCGATACAACACCTCTTCCCATGTCCGATTATCTTAATTTTTTGCAAGCCGTGTTTTTACAACTATATGAACAATTTCTAGGGGCTGGAATGGTCAATAGCTTTAAATTTTGTTTTTTGGAGCACCCTACTGTCTATACATACCATATAGCAATCAAACTGACATACAACTTGAGAATAAGCTTTTATTAATAGTGTGTTTTAAGCTTTTCTTAATTTCGCTTATTATAATATTTATAAAATGTGAATTCACAAGCAGTATTTAACAATGCTAGAGAAAAGATTATTATACATAACTTTTTCTCAAGTATGCTTATGAACACCATACAACAACAACGCAATATGACGATTGAAATAGAAATATTTTCCAATGCATTCTAGTCTTATTGTTTTTGTTCTACGCTTATAATGCATACAACAAGTGCCATTACTTTTTCTTTACAAACTGTACTTGTTACAAAGGAAATTTTCAGAGAAATAATGCAACGCTTCATCTAGGTGAAAATCAAAAAAAGGCCATTAAAAATTCAATTCAGATTCAAAATTTAAAAAAATATATATAAATACGAAACTAGTTGTATAAACAAAACTACAAATATTTTGTCAGTCTACTGAATTCACTCGATTTACCGACACAAGTTTTTTCAAGTTATTTGTTTATCGAAATCTGGCATTTAAATTACTCAAATAATTATTTGATAAAAAAAATCATCGAACAATCATGTAACGGTTGTTAACCGATAAAGTACCCTAGTGTATATATTGAGTTAATAAAAATATATATATTTTTTTGTTTCTTTTCAGATATCGTATATACATATTTATCAAATTGAAGTATTTTTTATATTATAAAGTAAGTAAGAAAATTTTCGTTTTTCAGATAAGCGATAATGATTAAATTAAACTCATTGAAGATTTCATAGTGCTTATTTAAAAAAAATCCCGTTGCATACTTAAAATCAGTTGCATTAGGCGACTTTTGTTGGGAAGCGATATTTAGTTGTACCAACCGATTTAAGTCGTAGTCAGCGCATTTCAGTTAAAAAAATTACAACATTTTTTCACTTTTCTATGAGTGAAAATGACCGTTGGGTGGTGTTTTATAACCCATTATTTGTTAATGAATGTTTTTGAATGGTAATTTGAGAGTATCGTAAAATACGATGCCAGCTATTCAGTTATAATTGTTGATAGAATATATGCATATATTTTCTTTAATATTTTTTTAAAGCAAAAAATGGTAATTCGCAAAAAAAAATTGAATCCAGTTTTCGAAAATGATATCGTCATTAACAATGAGAGAAATAACATTGTCCCAACAGCTAAAAATCTTGGTCTAATACTAAATAGTAATCTAACATGGACAAACCATATCAACATAATAGTGGTTTAGTAAAAATTACTCAGTAACAAAATTACAGAAAAATCACTCCCAAATTGAAATATATCAAAAAAAAGTACGCAAACGAAAAATTTTAAAAATGGATTAGATAGTTAAAACAGCTGATTGTAAATACCAAACAAAAAAAATCAACCGGTCAATATGAAAAATATACCTAAAAATTAAAATTAGATGAAGTGTTCTCCCTGAACATTCCGCACTTCTATCTTACTTCTTCCATCCTAAATAAGCTGATATTTACACATTTTTAATGTGTTTGGACAAATTCTTAATTTTTCAATTATATTTTTTTCAATCCGTTTTTTTTTCTTACGAATTCTAACTGGTAAAAATTTATCCAGTATAAACCAGTAAGTTCTCTTGCAACGATTTGTCACTTTACTCTCTATTTTTGCTCTCTCCTTACTGAGTATTTGTGGAAACAAACACCTTCCAGTAGAAAACGTTTACAAATCTGTACAAATTTTTGAGTTCGAATATAAATATTCAAAAAATTTTTGTTGTTGCTTATTTTAACAACTCTCAACTTAAATTTTGTATGCTTAACACTATTATTTTTGCTGTAGTGGTTGTTAACTTTCCTGCTATTTCCATTTTACTAATATTTAGTAAAATTTGTTGCCAATTTTAGCCAGTCGATTTTAAATCGCAGTTTTCAGCAATTTGCTAAAATTTACTAGCGCTTATTAATTTCAATTTGAAATCTATATCGTTTACATTTCGAGCATAATGTTAATTCGCGAAAAAGTACTGCTGTGCTGTATGTTTATTACGGAACATCATTTCTCATCGGTGGCGTATGAGTGTTATTTTAATGTTTTAAAATAACACTCATACGCTACACTAAAAAAATAACTGACAAATAGTAAAGATTTCCTCAGTGATTAATTGATGAATGAACGCATTTTTTTCACGGCCTAATCATGTCTAGGACGTAAAAAGGGCGAGGTAAAAACGCAAATTTGTTCGTATCGGAACATATTTGAAATTAACAAAATTCCATTGAAGTAGATACTTGAAAAAAAAATTTTTTTTTGTTAACCACATTGCCTATTGGTCTAGATTCAGAGCTTCCACCTATTTAAAATATTAGAAATGTAGGACAAAAAAGCGTTTTATGAATATCAAAAAAGCCCTTGTTATTTCTTCTGCCCTGTTTGACCCAATTTTGAAATTCAAAGTTAAAAATATTATTTCAAACCATACAATCAATACACCACTGCGTACTCGAATTAGGTTTACCCACCGCTATTTGTTTAACCATTTTACACCCACCCTTAATTTTAAAAGTATTTCCACTATATTCTTACTTACCATAGGTTTATATCTCGGTACACGATGCTTTAACAGAAGTTGTACGTTTTCTTGTAAAAATGTCATATGGGCCGCGTACCATGGTAATTCATAATCTTCTCCTAATTTTTGCTTTTGCATTTCTTCTGTGTAGTCATTGCGCATGATTTTTATACGTTTCCTGGCATCTTCCCAAGTTATATTAGATTTTAGCTTTTCATTCACTTCATTTGCAACAATTTCAAAATATTTTTTATTAACGTGTTTAAATTTTGTTCGCTCGTTAACCTTCCACAGTACAGTTTGTTTCTCCAATGCTTCCAATAAAGCTATGGATAATTGTTTTTCATCAATTTCAGTTGCATTTTCTTCAATCGGTTTTAAATGATTTTCAGCTTGATCAATTGTATCTCCTTTACATTTGGCTTTAATTATTTTTTTCTTAAATAAATATAAGGGAAAAAGTAACTTTGAGTATATGTTCACTAGGGTTTTTCAAAATCGTGTGCAGAAACAGGATGTTCTCCGTTTTTTTCTTCTTAAGGATGAATCTAGGTTTAGATAATATAGCAACATTCCAACCAAATTTCAAATAAATTGTTTGGAGGAAAGCGGTCCTTAAAAATTGCAGTTTTTCTAACCTTTTGCATGGAAATTTACATACAAAATAAAAAAAATAAATTTAGGGTCGGCTGACATATTTTAATACAAATATTACCCTTGGTTAAGGGAGGTGGTTTTTTCTTAACCATGAATTGAGTAAAAACGAGAAACCCTGCTTGCGTCTTCGAGACTTGATCGCCATTTCAACGGATAGACGCACAATGGATAGATCGACTCATCGGGCGATTCGGTCCTTAAGATAAAATGTTGTTTATTTAAGAAGCTAAGTTTTATTAAAATATTGAAAATTCTACCAATTTTGATTACAATCGTTTTTTTTTTTTTTTAAATAAAATTCCATAAAATTCAAAATACTGTTCATTATAGTTTTTGGTAGAATGCATAAAGTTTTTAAGCAATTAAATAAATCGTTTTTAAGCTAATTTGACAAAATCAGTATACATAAATTGTTTAATAACGAAAAATTTATTAATCTGTTAAAGTTGGTTGAAAAATTTATTAATCTGTTAAAGTGGGTTTAAGCCTAAAATAGGCAATTAATAAAGTTTGGAAAATGAAAAACATTTTTCAAACCATAAAACAGTGTTTGAATTTATTTAATGACTTTTTCATCCACCCAATAATAACTAGAAACGAGTATTTAATATCCGAAAAATTACAAAAATCTTCTGCAATTGCAATATTTACTCTTTTTTCGCAAAATTTCTCAAATTGCTACATACTAAATAAAAAAAATAAATTATACAGAATAGTGATGTTAATTTAATCAAAACATAATCATTAACAATACTTTCATTATTCGTAGTAATAAAATGTCTTTAAAGTATTACGTTACCACCAACACTTCTAAGTCATGTTTAAAAATTGGTTTTTATTATGATTTGATGTATCATAGACTAATTTTATTCATAAAATCTGCAAAAAAATCTTATTCTTCTACGATTAACGAGTCAATCGTTTATTAAGTTTATGAATCACTAATAATTTATTTGAGAGTAGTGAAGAGAAATTAAATAAGAGTCTTGCCAGAATACAGGTTGGTTGAATAGTTCCTGCGCTCACCAAGAGATGGCACTTTTAGCTCCAAACTTTTTTTTTCTCAAGTTGGTATAACTGTCCTGAGAACACATGCAAAGTTGCAAGTCATTTAGTCAATTCTTTATTTGTTTACAAGCCATATGAAGTTGACGTGTCATTGATTTTTTTTAATACGGAAAAAATTGAATATCGTGCAGTCATTAGATTCTTTATTTTGGAGGGTTTAAAAGCAAAGGAAATTTATGAACAATTGTTAGAAGTGTATAAGGAGTCCTCACCTTCAAAACGCACCGTTGAATTTTGGGCTGGTGAATTTAAACGTGGTCGTACCAGCCTTGAAGACGATCCAAGCGAAGAACGACCAAAAACTGCAACCACAGCAAAAATCATTGAGCAGGTACAAAATATGGTTAGTGAAGATCCAAGTTTGACTAGGCATGAAATTGCTAATGTCGTAGGCATCTCAGACTAACGAGTACTCCATATTTTACATGAAGAATTACGTATGAAAAAACTGTTTGGAAAGTTAGTGCCGCACACATTAACAATTCAACAAAAACTGGATCGAAAACAAATTTCTCAGCGTAATTTGGAGCGTATTAAGCCGAATAAAACCGACTTCTTGCGTCGTTTTATAACTATGGATAAGACTTGGATCTACCACCATGATCCTAAATTGAAACAAGAACGTTTACAGTGGACTGAAGCTGGTTGTTCAGCTCCAAAGCAGGTGAAGTCACAACGATCAGCAAAGAAGGTTATGGCATCAGTTTTTTGGGATGCAAAAGGAATTTTGTTGATTGATTATCTTCAGAAAGGTAAAACAATCAACTCTGAACATTATTGCAGCCTTTTGGATCAGCTGGATGAAAAAATTCGTGAGAAAATACCTGGTTTAAAGAAGAAAAAAATCATTTTTCATCAAGACAATGCTCACAAAAGTGGCTAAATTCAAAGAATTAACGTACGAATTGCTTGAACATCAACCGTATTCATCAGATTAGGCTCCCAGTGACTACTATCTCTTCAGAAATCTCAAACAATTCCTTCGTGGAAAGCATTTTTCGTCGAATGAAGAGGCCATAGTAGCCGTAGACGGTTATTTTGCAGAGCTTCCGGAAAACCATTATAAGGATGGGATAAAATTATTGGAAGATCATTAGAACAAGTGTATTGAGCTTCTAGGAGATTATATTGAATAAAAAAATATATTTCGTAACAAAAACAGTATTCTTTCATTTCGAGCGCAGGAACTTTTCAACCAACCTGTAAAACAAAAATTTAACAAACTGTTATTTCGCGATAATGCATATCATTTTTTATTAAAGGTTTAATAGGGAAAATGTGTACTTTAACAAATGTATACCTTATCACAAAATTAAGAAATGTTTATAATATGTTTTTTTTTTATTAATTTTGCACATCACAATTACAATAATAATGAACTGTCACTATTAAACGGTTAGTTTAGAGTAAAGCCTACAATAAGAAACTGAAAATAAACGAAACTGTTTATTAGTGCTATTAAACGTTTATGCATGACAATTTCTTAATTGTTTCTTATAAGCGTCTTATAAAACTGCCAAAAATGATTATGCAAAAGACTGATAACAGTATTTTCATTATAGTCTTATCACAGAGAGTTTTATTTAAAGTCCAGAATATAGAAAAAATTCAAAGTACCAAAGGCCTTAGGGAAAGTTTACTCTGGTTTTAGGATCTGGAGATTTTTTGGGCCTGTGTTATTTAATTTTTGACTTTTTACTTGAAATAAAATCACATAAATTTATTGTGTAAATACACATTTATTTATTTTTTTTTTATTAGCGTCTCAGACATCTGAATTTTAATTTAATCATTATTTATGTAGCACTGCAAAAGGCTTATGTTGCTTTCGATGTTGTCTCAATCCGGCATTTTGGGCAAATTCCTTACCGCAATCTTTACATTTGAAACGCTTATGCTCTGCATGTATATCTTGGTGATTTTTTAAACGTTTTGTAGAGGTAAAACTTTTACCGCATACATTACAAACAATGTCACGTATATTGAGGTGTGCTTTCACATGATCATTCAATGCATGCGAAAGATTAAAACCATGATTACATATATGACATACATAGCGAAAACGATTTTCATGACGTCGTATATGATTGTCGTAGCCGTGTGATGTTCTAAATGTGGCACCGCATATCTGGCATAAATAAGGATATTCACCCGTGTGTAGTCGTTCATGTAGTTTCAGTTCGGTTGTAGTGTGAAAGTCTTTGTCGCAAAATTTACAAATGTGATTATTTACATCCATGTGTCGCCTTGCGTGATTTAAGTAATACCAATATTTGTCAAAGGTCCTTTCACAGAGTGGGCAAGTAAATGGTACGGTGTGATTGTGTTTAGCCACGTGTTCCCGGTAGTCACCATATTTTTTGATAAATTCCATACACTGCGCACATTTAAATGGTCCTTGGCTCTCGCTTAGAAATGCCATTTTTTCATATAACAATGTTGATGGTTCAAATTTACGCTTCTCCAATTCACAATTTAATTGAAGGAGTTTATTTTCAGAATATATACGTAGCATATAATTGACACGGGGATGTAAGGTATCTACCGTTACGTTAAAATTATGAATTGAATTTAACTCTTCTGCGATTTCTTTAAAAACTTCTTCTTTTTTACTTCTACTTCCAAAAGCAATATTATTAACATGCCAGAGAGTATCATATTTTTTGTAAACATCAATTAAAATTGACAATTGCGATTCCTCCATAGTTTTCTAAAGTAGAAAATAAATAAATAAAATGTTCATTTAAGTATGTTCAAATATGAAAATGTATGGTTGCATGTATGGACAAATATGGGCATGTATGGAAGTATATGTGATTCCATATATGGACATGTATGGAGGTATATGTGATGATATATTTGCAAAATGGACTCGTGTATGGAAATATACATATGTATGTAACTCCATATATACAATGAAAGTATTTCATATCTGCAAAAAAGACATTTTACATTTTTCGTCCAATGACTTGTGAAAACCTACCAATGGTTTCCCAAAATTCATGCAAGATTTGAATTTGCCGCCATTTGTGTAGTAAAGTTTAGCCAATCAAAAGAAAGAAAACAGTTTGACAGCTGACAGTTTAGAGTTAGTAAAAATTGAGCATGCAGCAATTCAATTACTGCATGAGGCATTTTCTGCACGCCAAAAAAAAAATAATAATTTATAGCTAATAATGTCAAAAGCTATAGAGTGCCCAGTAAAAAAGTTAAGTCCAAAGAACAGGTTGCTTAACACCTTATACTGCATTAGCATATGTTCTAATTTATGTTCTACAACCGGTTCTTTTTGTATAAAGTTTGGCCTATTAGCAGTAGGTTCGTTTCTAGAACCAGTTACAGAACGGGTTATGATTCCCGGCAATCAGTTCTAGAAGCAGTTCCATGAAATATCAGGGGTTATCTATCAGAAAAAGTTCTTAGATTTTCAGGAGTTTTCTGCAGGAGAAAGTCTTTAGCTTCTGTTGTTTTGTCTGTTGGAAAAGTCTTAAGAATATAAAGGCAAACGTTCTCCAAATCAGAGGATTTCTCTATTGGAAAAGGTCCCTAGAATATAAGGGTGAGGAAGTCGCCAGAGTTTAAGAGATTTGTTTATAGAAAAAGTTTACAGAAACTGAAGATTTTTTATCAGAAAAATTCCACAGATTCTAAGGGTTTTGTTTAGAAAAAACTCATTTACAAAATCTCTCAAATTGTGAGAACTTTTCCCTATAGAAATATTCTCTGATTCTGAGGACTTATTTTTATTGAAAAGTCCTCTGGTTCTGAGTACTTTTTCCTATATAACAACACCTTAGATTCTAAGAACTTTTATAGAAATCCCCAAAATTTAAGGATTTTTTTTATAGAAAATCGTCTGGATTCTGAGGACCATTTTTTAAAAAAAATTTCTCAGTTTCTAACAAGTTTTTATAGAAAGTCTTCAGATTCTGTGAACATTTTCTAACAGAAAAAACCCTTCGATTTTGAAAACTTTTACGAATAAAAAAGTTTTCGATTTTGAGGACTTTTTTAATTAGAAAAGCCATTTAGCTATATCTCCTATAGAAAACCTCTCAGATTCTGACAATTTATCCAATAGGAAACCACTTAGATTCTGAGGAATTTTTCATGTAAGTAATCCTGATTTTAAAAACTTCCTTTTGGACTTTTTCCTATAGAAAAACCCTCAGATATAACTGTGGGGAAAAAATTAATTTAATTTTAATACAGTGTATATTAAAATATAAACCATATAAATCCCACATCAATTGCTTAAAAACATTTATATTTGCTCCACTTACAATTGCAAAAAAATCTTCTGACCATCGACATATGTAGGTTTGAGATAATTTGATCAGTGGCGTAAAATTGAAAATGTAATTTTTGCAGATGACTCATCAAAGAAACCAGTTTGTCAAAATTGATTTTTTATGGTTATTTTGTACACTTCGTTCTTTTCTAGAACGTGTTCAAAAATATCTTTCGCAACTTGATTTTAACCGTCTGTTTTCAAACGTGTTCGTTCAAAACCGCTCGTGTGATTACACTGTTGAAAAGGACGGATTTAGTCGAATACGAGGTAATATTAGAACGCCGGCTGATTATTTTTTCTCTAATTTTTTTTTTTGACGAACTGGAGTAATCAACGTCTACTGTGTGGATATAATCGTTGTTCGTGTTTAAACGTACATTTTTACCCGTGCGGTTAAAGCTGGCAGAAAAGAAGAAAGTGTATGGCCGCTTTAATAAAGAAATATATTTAATTTTATTAAATATAAAAGGAAAAAATAATTTATACTCCGTGAATTAAACAAATGCTCGAAGGGGGGTTGCCTTTGGAACACCGTTGGGTTGTATTTTGGAATACCCTTTATAATTTATACAAAAACCATGGTCACTCCAATCCCAATAAATTGGCAAACATTTATGTCTGTGTATGAAATTAAGCACAAAAAAAATTAAGAAAAAAACCTTTTTATTAAGCTTCTCTTCTTCTACCAGATTATTTTATTTATAATTTTGATAGTTGTTGCGCTGCCTACTATGAGAGTAAGAAGGACTATAATTTTAAAAACGATTTATAAGTTACTTACCAAAGGATGATATCTCTTTACGCCTTTCTGAAATTAAATTTAAGATTTGTTAAAACTTATCTCAAAAGTTTTTAAATGCATTTTTAACTTACTCGTCCTTTCAATAGAACTTCTACATTTTCTTGTAAAAATTTCATATGATCCGAGTACCAAGGTAATTCATAATCTTTTCCTTTATTTTTCTTTTCAATTTCTTCTGAGAATCGTTTATGCATTTTTCTAATACGCATTTTGGCAGTGGCCCAAGTTATATTGGATTTCAGCTTTTCATTAACTTCATTTGCCACGATTTCAAAATGTTTTTGGGAAACGCTATTAAATTTTGTTCGTTCTTTTACCTTCCAAAGAATGGTTTGTTTTTCAAATGCTTCTAATAAAGCAATGGATAGCTCTTTTTCATCGATTTCTAGTGCATTTTCTTCACTTTTCTTTAAATTTTTTTTAGCTTTTACACTTGTGCCTTCTTTTCTTTTGAATTTAATTCCATTTTTCTTAAATAAAAATCAAAATGAAAAAAAATAAAACTGCGTTTATTTTTTGAGAATTTTTTTTAAAGTTTTTTGACAAAAAAAAGAACGGGATGTACTTGGTCTATTTAGATGTGTATAAATGCAAACCGGGGGAAAACATACACGGAACGAACATACGTAACATATAAAATAACGATTAGCATTCAAATGTTTTCAATTCTAGTATTTGTTAAATCAAAAACTAATTTCACCATACATTATTTACTACAATTTACAATTGTTTGTGTAATAAAATAGATTTTGAGTAAAAATAGACTTGTTAAAAAAAAAATTTAAAACTTTTTAAAAAAAAATATTTTTTTTAAAATTAAACTTTTTTGTGCTCAAAGAAACTGTTATTATGGACTTCCATGATATCTTAAAAAACTAATGCATGACCTTCTAAAAAGGTCTTTTGAAAAATATTTTTGACAAAACAACTTTCGACGATATTTCAGTTGTTTTGATGATGAAAATCAACATATTCGTATTAAACTTCAAATAAAACAACATGAACTAATTTATATGATAGAGGGCTATGCAAAGCTCGCATATTCGCAAACTGTGTAAAGTCTATATAGTTTGACGTAAGACTTGTAAACTTACGATGGTTTACGCAGTATACACGATATACGAGGTCTAACATGAAACCCCAGTCCATTGTATTTACAAAAACATATTTATTGTTTAAAGAAATCTATAGAAACATTATTCAAATTCAAGCGCCAATTCTTTTTTTTGTTGGGCTGCTAAAGGTTGATGTTGCTTGCGATGTTGTCTTAATCCAGCATTTTGCGCAAATTCTTTACCACAATCTTTGCACTTATAACGTTTTTTCTCAGAATGTATGTACTCATGATTTTTTAGGCGTCTTTTGGAGGTAAAAGTTTTACCACATACATTGCACACAATATCGCGTATATTAAGATGTGCTTTCACATGATCGTTAAATGCTTGCATATGATTAAAACCATGGTGGCATATATGGCATTCATAACGAAAGCGATTTTCATGACGTCGTATATGATTGTCGTAGCCGTGAGGAGCTTTAAATGTGGCACCACATATTTGGCATAAGTAAGGATTTTCGCCGGTGTGAGATCTCTCATGTAGTCTTAAATCACAGGTACTTGAATAACCCTTGTCGCAATATTTACAAAAATGATAGTTCAGTTCCAAGTGACGTCTAGCGTGACCAACATAAAGTTTGTGCTTATAAAAGGTGCGTTTACAGAGTGAACATGAAAATGGTATGGTATCATTGTGTTTAGCCAAATGTTCTCGATAGTCACCATATCTTTCGATAATTTCATTACACTGTGAACATTTAAAGGGACCTTGACAATCGCCTAGAAATGACATTTTTTCATACAATACAGTTGATGGCTGAAAATTACGTTTTTCCAATTCACATTTTAATTGAAGCTTTTTATTTTCAGAATAAATACGAAGCATATAATTGACACGACGATGTAAAGTATCAACAGTTACATTGATTTTATGATTTGAATTCAATTCTTCTGCGATTTTTCCATATTCTTGTAGCCTCTTACGTTTAGCACCGAAACCAATATTGTTAACTTGCCAGAGACTATCGTACTTTTTGTAAATATCAATTAAAATTGATAATTCAGATTCATCCATAGTTTTCTAAAAAATAAAGACAAAAATATGTTTATTACTTTTTAATTAGACTATGTTTGATTTTTTTCTGACTAACAATGACATTTGAAGTTAAGATCTTTTCACAATACTGGAGTAATAGAAATAGATTTTGTTCCCCTCTCTTTCGCTTTTTGTACCTTTCATTTTTCATTTTTTTCTAAATCCCATCGATAGTACTGAGTACTCCAATGTTATGAATTTTGTTCTATACCTCCAACAGAATTTCTATTAGTATCAGTTGAAGTTGGCTTTAAAAAAAACTATATATATTTAGTAAAACAGAAAAAACCAAGAGTTTCTAAGTCTTTTTATGAAAACTTTTTAAAACTTTTACTGCTACCTAACAATTAGAGCAAGAAATTCCATGTAAATGCTTGTTTTTTTTTCGTAGTCCCAAACTGATTTGGACAAAATATTAATTTGAATTATTAAAATTTAGAACAAAATGGCATCGATTTGTAGTTGCACATTTTTGTATATTTTGTGCATATTTTTTTACTTTACTTTAAGGTCCGGCCAGGTTATCATCATGAGGTCGTAATGTACCCCAAGAGCACTTAAGAGTTAATATTAAATTTAAAATATTTTTTGACCTAGTAAAAAAATATCAAGTAGTTTTATCAATATCAGAAAATCTCCTAAAATATGACTTTAAACAGGGTAAATTTTAACCTAATTTTGAGTAATAACATAAGTTATTGATCATGTGTTGCAGTTTGCCAGAAAAAAATATATGCAATTTAAAAAAGAAAAAATAAAAACTTGCCTTAAAGCTTAATAAGTGACAAATATTGCAATTTTCTCGAAATCCACTGAAACAAAATCGCTGCACCAGCGAAATGAAAAATAAATAAAAAATAACATAACAGGGCTATAAACTAAAAAAAAATATACAATTTCGCCAACTCTCCGTCAGATGACGGGCAGGATCTGTTTTAAAAATCATTGTCTCGCGCAAGTGTACCATATACCTTCAAATTTCGGATCCGAAGATATATGGACATATATCACATCAAGCATGGTCATATATTGAACTAAGCATGAACATATGGTTATATATGAACATATACAAGCTTATGTACGACCATGTATGTTTCGGTTTTCGGTTTCGGTTTTTACATGGGTAGTTTTTTTTAATCTTCAGTAAGTATTTCTAGGGGGGGCCTGGTCAATAACAACAATTATTTTTCTTCATACAAAACACAGTGGGATATATGACAACATATTTGGAAATAATTCGGTCATTTCTTACTTAGAGGTCCGATTGATTAAATAAAATAATGAATTCAAAATATTGTTACACTCAAATACTAAAAGAAAAAATCAAAAAAGTCAAATTATTGTGATTTTTCTCAAAAATCACCAGATAAATACTTTCTTTAACTCCAAAGAAAATGAATGGATTATGTCTATTAATGTGGACGCATCCAATTTAGTAGCGGAAGCGGTTGTAGATACCCCAACATATACCTAAACCATTGGATAAGTCCCGTCCAATAATTTAACTTCATACGAAATTCCAAAATATAAAAATTATGTTGGAATATGACAAGGTTCCACTGGAACTTCTAAGTCAGGACAATAAATCATGCCTCTAAATTTAATAAAAATCGACCCAATTAAAGTACTTTAAGTACTTAAAAGTACTTTTCAGGTCATTTCGAAATTTTAATCGCTTCCCGGAATATAATCCACATTATTCTTGATGTAGGGCGTCATTAGTCCGCATGCCCGAATTTAAATTTTTGTACTAGTTTTTTTTTTTATATTCTGATGTATGTATTTTCTATCTAAATTCAGATGAACAAAATTTAGGTTCAGAGCAGGGTTGACTGGCAATACCGCTAAAATACCATTATCGATTAAAAAACATTATACTGACTACCGTTACCCTTAAAATACCATTACCTAAATAACTGTCCTTAAAATACCGATACCGAAATAAATAAAATACCGCTACTAAAATAAATAATACATAAATACCTTTGCCCTTAAAATAAGGTTACAGTTATTTTTAGTTCTCTGCTTTTGTGTAAATTGCACAAGGTTATTAGGTGAATTACATACGTTAATTATAAATATTGTTTTTCATTATATCAGTGTGCCCCGAAATAAGTGAATACCGTTATCCTTAAAATACCTTTACCTTAAAATACCGTTGCCGAAATAAATAAAATAGAGTTACCCTTAAAATGCCCCTACGCTAAAATATCGTTACATCGGTAACCGCATCATTTAATTTTCATTATATCAAACGAAATATTGCGAATTAAAGCTCTCAAAAATAAATATAAATAAACAATTTAGGGATGTATCTTTAAACTAAACTTAAACTGTAATTAATATATACACACACATATCGAATTTAGATGATAAACTTTACTCACCAATGGTTTATATTTCCTTACATGTTGCTGAAAGTAAATATTACATTAGTAAAAGAATAAATTTTATTAACAAAATAAATCTATGCACCAAAAATTCTATAATTGTCATCTTTATAAGCGCCGGAAAATGAAATCCAAAGTTTTAATTAATTTTTTTATTAATGCTTAAGCTAATGAGGGAGTTCTCCTCTCTGTAGAGTATAATCGATTTTTAACAATGTTAAAGGTGAAATAACCCTTACAATGGCATAACTGAGATGAAATAATGAACAGTAACTATGTTTATTTAAAATGTAGAATTTAACTATCGCAAAAGTTGCTGTACTATATTAAATTTCGTTGATTGAAACTAAAACTCTTCTTAATCGGCATTTATACTGAATTTGCACTTTACCGTAATCTTGTTTAAAATCATGTTAAATCCAGTTTCAAATTACCCCCGTTTACACTACGATATTTGACAGTTAAACTGAGTTTCGTTTTGACAAAACGAAAATAAAAAAAATAACCTTAAATTTAGTGTGTTTGTAAAAAGCTATTAATTTACTGGTGGATTGTAAAAACAATGGTTAGCTTATACAAATTTTTTTAATAAGAATTTTTCACTTTGTTCATGATAGGTGTTCCAGTCACTATTCCAATACTGTTTGCAAAGATTTTCTTCGCCGGAGACAAAAATAAAAAACTGGCTTTACTAACATATTTTATTGAATTTATAACTTGTATTGGTAAGTGTTGTTAAATAATTAAAATTTATTTATTTATTACACGGTTCCAGTTGTTGAAAAATTTTCAAAATGCTGTATAAACATAACAATGAAATTGGATTTTCCGAAAATCTGGTTGTGAAACCGAAATCATTTGTATGGGGAAACTGGTTTTAAATCCAGTTATGAACTGGATTTTCGCTAAAAGCCATTTAAAACAAGATTTCGGTCATAGTGACAGTATTAATTACATAGTGTCAATATTAATTGAAAACGTTAAACACATTTATCTCGAAATCGATTTTTTTAGTTATGTCGGTCTTCTCGCAAATGAGCGAGATGTCAGACCACACCATTAAGTTATGTAGGTTATTCCAAAATCTGACTGGAAATCAGAGAAAGGTATTGATATCTCTATCTCTAATTGAGTGGCGCACAAAAAAGTTTTGTGCTTTTCTCAGCAGTTGGCTCAATCAAAAACTTTAAACCTATTTATCGATTTTTTTGAGTTATACCAGTCTTCTCGCAAATGAGTGATATGTCAGAACACACCATTACAGTTTGGTTAAAAGTTCCTGCGCTCGAAATGAAAGAATACTGTTTTTGTTACGAAATATTTTTTTTTATTCAATATAATCTCCTAGAAGCTCAATGCACTTGTTCCAATGATCTCCCAATAATTTTATCACATGGTTTTCCGGAAGCTCTGCAAAATAACTGTCTACGGCTGCTATGGCCCCTTCATTCGACGAAAAATGCTTTCCACGAAGGAATTGTTTGAGATTTCTGAAGAGATAGTAGTCACTGGGAGCCAAATCTGGTGAATACGGTGGATGTTCAAGCAATTCGTACTTTAATTCTTTGAATTTAGCCATCGTCAAAACACTTTTGTGAGCAGGTGCATTGTCTTGATGACAGGTTTTTTCTCACGAATTTTTTCATCCAGCTGATCCAAAAGGCTGCAATAATATTCAGAGTTGATTGTTTTACATTTCTGAAGATAATCAATCAACAAAATTCCTTTTGCATCCCAAAAAACTGATGCCATAACCTTCTTTGCTGATCGTTGTGACTTCACCTGCTTTGGAGCTGAACAACCAGATTCAGTCAACTGTAAACGTTCTTGTTTCAATTTAGGATCATGGTGGTAGATCCAAGTCTCATCCATAGTTATAAAACGACGCAAGAAGTCGGTTTTATTCGGCTTAAAACGCTCCAAATTACGCTGATAAATTTGTTTTCGATCCAGTTTTTGTTAAATTGTTAATGTGTGCGGCACTAACTTTCCAAACAGTCTTTTCATACGTAATTCTTCTGAGATGCCTATGGCATTATAATTAGTAGATTTCAATCTGCATTAGTAGATTTCAATCTGCATTACTTATATATGATATAGTTACTGGGAGAATTGACTGTCCTAAGCTGTTATCGCTGATATCGTTTTATGTGCCACGTAGAATACTTCGCTATAAGCATTATATTTTTAACATTCCTTTTCATCGCACTAACTATGCCCAAAATAGTATTTTAAATCGAGCGTGTAATGATATAAATTCTATAAATGAGATTGCTTTCAATAAATATTCAAACCATGTCATTGAATTTTGCACTTCGAAAGAAACCTTTAAATTGTTACTTTTTGAATTTTTGAATTTGTAATTTTCTTTTTTAACTATAATACATGTTGTATCTAGTATGTAAGGACTTTTTTATATTCCATTGACTTAATAAACTGAAATAATAAAAATAATTTCACGCTTAGTCAAACTTGGATCTTCACTAACCATATTATGTACCTGCTCAATGATTTCTGCTGTGGTTGCAGTTTTTGGTCGTCCTTCGCGTGTATCGTCTTTAAGGCTGGTACGACCACGTTTAAATTCACCAGCCCAAAATTCAACGGTGCGTTTTGAAGTTGAGGACTCCTTATACACTTCTAACAATTTTCATAAATTTCCTTTGCTAAACCCTTCCATATTAAAAAAAATCAATGACACGTCAACTTCAAATGGCTTGTAAACAAAGAAAAATTGACAGAATGACTTGCAACTTTGCATGTGTTCTCAGGACAGTTATACCAACTTGAGAAAAAAAAGTTTGGAGCTAGCAGTGCCATCTTTTGGTGAGCGCAGGAACTTTTCAACCAACCTGTAAATTATGTAGGTTATCTAAAAATCTGACTAGAAATTTTATGAGCAATCTTGAATTTGAGAAAATTGGTTTCACGTCGAAAATTTTTCGCCACAAAAAAGTTTTAACCTCAAAAAATTTCTTTCACCATAATTTAACTTCTAAAGTTTTTTACATTATTTGCATCAAAAACAGTAGAGAACATTTTTGTTAGGCCATTGGTAGAGGGTATTTAAAGATTCGGCACAGCCGAATTTTATTATCACATAACGATTAAGTATCAAAGTTATGTTTTGTTTCCCACTTTTACAATACAAACACTCTGAAAAAATATATTTTTTCAACAATTTTTCAGTGCAATTGTATTTCGAAAAACTTGGTTCATGTAGGTGACACTTATAGAATGTTCGGTGTATTTATATTTTAAACTTACTCGTCCTTTCAACAGAACTTGCACATTTTCTTCTAAAAATTCCATATGCTCCGAATACCATGGTAAATCATAATCTTCTCCTTTACTTTTCTTTAGTATTTCTTGTGAGTAATGATGGCGCATTTTTCTAATACGCAATTTGGCAGTCTCCCAAGTTAAATCAGATTTCATCTTTTCATTTACTTCATTTGCAACAATTTCGAAATATTTTTGTATATTCTTGTTATACAACACTCGTTCTTTTACCCTCCACAAAATGGTTTGTTTTTCAAAAGCTTTTAATAAAGCTATTGATAATTCTTTTTCATCATTTTCTGGTGCATTTTCTTTGCATTTTTTCATACGTTTTTTAGCTTTTTTACTTGTGGATTTAACTCCTTTTTTCTTAAATGAATAAAAACCAAAATGAAGGGAATAAGAACGCTGCGTATTTTTTACGAACATTTTTTGTGAATGAATGATTTTTTAAAAATTAATTTTTGCCGTAGTACTTATTTTAGTAGGGATAATGGAAAGTAAGATAGTCGTTCATACAATGCTGACGTTTTTTCGTGAATAATAATTTTACTCTCTTATTGACCGCCCTTATTAACACAATTTTCAAAAGCGTGAATGCTTCCTGCAGGTTTTAAATGTTGATTACCCGAACACAGCTTATATTACAATGCCTCTGCATTTAAAATATATATTTATTTTTTTTTTATTTATTATTATACAATTTAGCCTCGAAATCTACTTTAAACTGGAATTCGATCATACGGTAGGTACTTTACACTATTATACATCAACTATTGTAATGTAAATGCAGTTTAGAGTTTATACTACGAGTATCAAAAATTGTATTAAACATCTGTCACGATACTAAAACTTTCAAAAAATTTCTAAAAAAATATTAAAACTTATTTTTTTTGGCATTTAAGGTCGATTCGCATTGCTGGATTACTCTACTAAAAGCGTTAAAAAATTAGTTCAGTTCTTTTAACATTATTTAAAATTAGTTCAGTTCCTCTAACAGTTCTTTTTTATCATTGGTGTTGAAACCGTCAGAAAAACGGGTTATAAAGGACAAGAGGTTGTTCTACAAATCGTTCTTTGGAACAAAAAAATACCTGTTATGTTATTGCTCCAAAACTACAAAAATCTTGGAAATTTTTCTTAAGTCGAATATTTTAAGGCAGCTCTTGTTTATTTAGAAAATTTTCTAAAAAAAATCCCAAGATTCCAAGACATGATAATTTAAAAAGTCTCACGATGCTTTTAATGACCCTGAACAAACACTATAAATAAACCAATGCAGTAGACTTAACTTGATATTTGACATTTATTTTGCATTAAACAATTAAATGTCAATTTTTCCAATTAATCAACTTGAGTAACAGATTAATCAATTTTTGTCATTTTTCGAAAAGTGCCATAATCGGTTAACCAGCAGGTTCGAATAAACGACAGGTATACTCTTTCAAATAATTTCGCAACATGCTTAATTTTTTTATTTTGTAGTTTCCGTTTAAATATCCTGGGTATTTAGTAAGAAACTGTTCACATTTTTTTTTTATTTTTTTACATTTTATCAGATAGAAATTATATTTTATGACATAATACTTTTTATTATTATTTATTTATTTGTATTAAATTTTATTGTTTGCTTTGTAAACTCAGTAAAAATTTGTAACTGATTATGGCATTTAAGCTAGGTTATTGTAATTAATAAAGGAATAAAGGGAAGGGCGAATCACTCATCTTTCCCTCAAGCCCCTTAAGCTAGAAACCTGAAATTTGAATTATGTGCACTCCGGAATATTAAATATGTGTTCCCTTGGGGGTATACTAATTCTCTAATAATGTACTTTATTTAGGGGGTAAGGGGCAACTTTGTTTCTATGCTTACAGCATAGATCTGCAATTACTGATTTTTATTTTAAATCACTGATCGAAAAATTTGTTTTTTAAATCACTAAACGGTTGAGTGAATTTTAGCCTTTTCACTGAACGGTTGATAAATTGAACGAATTGCTTTTTTCCCTTTGACTTATAAAAAATCCTAGTGATTTAAATCTTTTGATTTGATAAAATGTACTGTTACAATTTATTTAAACTGTTTTAAACAAATCATTTCAGTGATTGGCCATTTTGGTTTAATTCGTAAAAATCTGGTTTTTATAATTTATTAATAAATATATATTTGTTAAATTTCGTTGATGTTTGTTTGCCTAATTGCGTGTTTTTTCGGGTTTGTTAATTTGTTTCCATACACTCAATATAAAATAAACAATCATTAAAACATTAACCCAAAAGAGGCATTGATACTGAAAATACTAGTTTTCTATCCTGCGGGCTCTGATAAAATTTTTCAATTTTTATTTTCTATAATTTACTAATAAAATTTTCATGTTTTTTGCATTTATAAAAAAGGGTATGATTATATAACCTTAAATCCTACTAAATATCATTAATAATAAAAAATTTAAAGAAAAAACTTGTTTTTCGGTAAAAGTTAATCGCAAATTTTCACAAAATAAATCTAATTTTTAAATTTGGTAATAACATTAGATCTGCAGACCTATCGATAGTTTTATTTTGAATGGACTTTTGATATTTTTTTCGATAGCGATATACTATCACCTACAAATAGTATTACTCAAAGGTAGGAGAGTTTAAAAACCTTTAGATAATTTTTTAATAATCTTTCTTTTTAAAGTATAAAGGCAATACTCTCTTGTTACTGTAACTTTAAGATTAATGAAATTAATAAACGTACAACTGCCAAATTATTATTTTTTAGTTACAATAAAAACATGTTTTTCTCCTTTTTTTTTGTTTTTGTTTTTAATTTATATATTTTAATTTATATATTTTGTTTTTAATTTATATAAGCCAAGTCTTTGGATGAAACATGAAAAAAATGTATATATAATATATATTATATGTGTATTTTTATATACAAAAAACTTGGATAGTGCCATTTACCCACTATATTGGCAAACATTTTTTTGCGTGTATGGTTTTTAGTAAAAATTTTTAATTAAAATTTTTGTTCGTTAAAAAATATTTTTTTTTTTTTAATAAAATATTTAAAAACACAATTTTCAAAAATATACGATACCATCGATAGTATTACCGCAAACTATCGAAAATATCGAATTTGGAGACTATCGATAGTTTTGCAGCTCTAGTTCACATTCGTGATCCACAACCTACTAAAATCGATCAAAATTTAAATGCGTAAGTTTTCGTGTGAAACACATTTTAGTGTGCTTGAGTGAGTTTTTCTTATGAGTTTAGGACAAAAATAATTTACAAATTTGTAACGCAACTCGATAAATGCAAAGTTTCATAAAACGTTAAAAGATCAGTGTAATCGGCATATAGCTTTTATTGATTTATCAAAAACTGCAATAACGAGAATTTTAAGAATGACCCTAAACATCTTAATTAAGTAGAGAATCTTTATACATATATTATATTTAAAAAAAAATTCACTTACCTTTTCCGGTATTTTGACTTTTTTGCGCTTTCTCAATTTTAATAATTGTTTACTTTTTGTTTTTACTTTATATTCGCTGCCTGAACTTTCACTATTAGAATAATTACTATCATTGTAGTCAATACAATCTTGATAATCCGTATCGTCCTTATTAAAATCATTGTCTTCGTAGTCCATTTCCAAATTAGGTTCCTTTACCTCCTCTTCTTTAATTTCCACATCCATTAACATTTCCGCGCTTTTAATTTCCTCTACTACTGGAGCAAATGTTTCTAGAGGATCTTCATAAAGTGGTAGACTAACAGTTCTCTGCAATTCATCTTTTGTTTCGATATTACTAAGCTGTTCATCTTTAATTTCTGTTATATGTCTTATGGTCTTGTCTTCAGATTCCTCTGAAAATTGTTGTATATGTTTTTCATCAAGATGAAGGGAGAATTTTTTCAATTGATCACAATTTACATCACAAAATGCACAGTTAAAAGTGTATATTTTATTTTTTTTATTTTTTGCTTTTATATTAATTAATATTTCACCACATTTTTTAAGAATTGATTTTTCATCAGCTCCCATTTTGATTAAATTAATTTATTCTTGATATAATATAATTTTTAACAATCCACAAGAATTTTCTTTTGTTTGTTTATTTCCATACCCCCTGTCCACAAAGGCCATAAGTAATGACATGATATTAAGAACAAAAACAACAACGACAATATTTTTGTTAATGTTCTGTGTGTATTTACAAATTGCTTGTTATTTTTATTGCAATTGAAGACATTGTTTAAGGAGTGTGTTCAGTGATTGATATACTCCTTTCACACTGATGTCAATTATTTTCAACTTAATGGCAAGAGCAGATCCAAAAATCGCTAGATATCACTACACACTATAAAAAAGTGGTAAAAGTTTACCAAGTACAAGTACGATTTTAAAAATTTTTATCAATGAACTTGCTGTTTTACTATTTTTTTTCCTATGAGTTGACATCCCTATTGATATGTAATAAATGGAAAGTGGTATTATTTTACTTAAAATATTTCATAAATGTAGCAAAGTATTAAATATTTTTTATATTTCAGCTTCAAATATTAATATTTTTTACTTCAATTTTTTTAAAGTAAATATAAAACGGGTAAAAATTAGCCTAAGAGTGGGTAAGAAAGCACCAAAAAAAAACTTATTTAACAAATATTAAATTATTCGGTATGAGATAATTTTATTTAGTTTAAGAAACAGTTAATTTGTACATAAGATACATAAAATGATTTTTGTAATTAATCTTATTTTGATATCTTGTGCTCTTGATTTTGTAATTATTATCTTTTATTTAACCTTTTTTTAATAACTAATTTATTTTTTGAGCGTAAGGTTTGTTTTTTTTATAAAAAATTTTATTTATTTTTCAATATTTCGCTACTCCATTGTGTGGCATCATCAGGAAATAATAAATATGACAAATAATAATTAATAATTATAACAGTTAAAAAAAAATATTTTTTTTTTTACAAATATTTTTTTTGGTCTTTTTTAATTTTAGTATCAACATTGTGCCCGTTAGGAAAACAACTTAACCACATGTGTGATTGCTAAAAAGACAGAAATGTAGCAAAATATTAATTTTTAATAGGTTTTTTGTTCAGGCTCTGCCTTCTTTTAGAGGCTCTAGCGTGTCTAAAACTCTGAGCTACGTAGCTTTACTATATGAAAAGGTATATGTACAAACCTTAAATAAATGATCAATACCAGAAAACGACGTATGCACTTTTGTATATAAACAAAACATGCTTTGTTTATTTTGCCTTGGTTCTTTTGTTAAAAAGTCAACTCCTGCCGTATGGAAAAACTGTTGCAAGAATTCATGTTTTTTACTTAATATGTGTCGCAATAAGTTGCTGTGCATAGCATTCTTTTCATAATGACACCCAATACAAAATGCTTTGGATATGTCCATTGCAGGTCTTCTTCATTTTTTATAAGCTAGATTAGTCTCCTAAATTTGTCTATATTTTTATCGAAAAGCGTGAAAATTTATCCAAAATATTTGCATACTTCTTTTGATCATTTATACGCCACTTGTATAATTTTAGAACGAATTCCAACATACGTTTAAGAATTTTTATTTAGTGTAAATTAAAGAGTATCTCTGTTGTGTATATATTTTTTCCACAGCGTGTGCTTGATCTTTTTAAATTTGACAGAAAACTCTACAAACACTGAAAAAATACAGTAAAAAATTGCTTGTACAAAAAAGAAAAAGCGAAAAGCACCATAAAAAGTGCTTAAAGCACCAAAATGGTAATACTGTTAATAAATCTCGAGTTTTACCGTTATAATTATTATTTTAGTGAAAAAATATTACAATTTTCTTAAAAAGTACTTTTTTCTATTAAAATATCAATTTTATTACAAATATTACATTTTATTAAAGCAGTATTATATTATTTATAATTGATGTGTCATATTGTAAATATGCTAGTTCAAGTACGGGAGTGTCAAATTTACTATATTTGCATGAAATTATTACATTACTACAATATTTTGTTGGTCTGCTTTCTCGGAATATTCCAAAGCGGTAAGTTCCAACATATCAGTTTCAATATGGATAATATATGTACATATATCCATATTGCCAATTAGATATATAAGATTCTATTCATGCAGTGTAGGCACTCACATGACTGTACGCCTCGGGCCGTTGAGAAAAAGCAGCATATGATTAGATGATTTACCAAAGTTAAGTTACCCTCATGATAGACTAAATGCAAGGCAGTATGATTATCCTGATTAATATCAGACATATAGGCTTTTAGAACATTGATCTAAAATGAGGTAGTGAAGATCATTTAACTTGATTGTTTTGTGCAGATTATATAATTTGATCGTTTTGTATAGCATCCCTGGAGGAGCTCCTAATAGACTAAGTCCTTTTGGGAAAGATAAATACAAAGATCTTTCCACAGCACCTACCAAATCGTATTGCTTCATTTCGGAACAAGAATTTGAAAAATAATTTACCTCTAAAATTCGATTGAATTTTCTTTTAAAGAAAAGTTTGATTATGATGAATATATATACGTTGCAAATATGCATCGTGTATAAAGCGCCAGGCCAGAAAACTATAAACGACAAAGCTTTGACGCAATGGTTTATAAGATGATTTAACTGTTGACAGAGCATAGGCATTACTAATTTGAAAGCGAGTTGACAACGAATTAAATGATAACCCAAATATACGATGTTAAAGTTTTGCATATGCTTTTAAAATATATTTTTTTTTTTAAGTACTTTGCATTGCTTTCGAAGCAAAACTGTAGTTACTTCTGTGAACAATTGGAATCTGACTTAAGCCCTTCTAAATAAAGACTTAAAATTATTAATGTCACGAGCTTTTTTTCTTTCCGAAAGTTCCATAAAAGAAAAAGGGGTGGATCTTATCGATTTTTTAACACTGAATCCAACTTTGGTATCAGAAATTTTCAACATGTTATGTTTTGTAATTACAGAATAAAATGCAAAATCGGTTTTTTGTATAAATTAACGGATTCCTTAAGAGAAGATTATTTATTATCCATATTGTAATACAAAAAGCATTTAAGGCAAAAAAAAATGTATTACATAGCAATACACTCCTGAACAATTCTTTAAAACTAATTAAAACTACACATACAAAATATATAATATATATAAAACAAAAATTAGTACACTCAAACATAATTTAATAAGATTAATGTGCACTACAAGGATGACAAATTATGTTGTTACTTTTTTCAGTATCTTTTTTTATAACAAAAAACGACAAATAAGAACAATCTATGAAATTAGGTAAATTATTAAAAATATTTAAAAAAAAATTATAATCAGTTTATTAGGATTTTTTATATGATTTTTTCAATAAAACTGACTTTTGGGATTTTTGAAAGTAAGTCAATTCCGATTGTGAAAACTATGCTATTAATTAAATTAAGTCGCAAATTGAGAAGATCTGCAAATTATTGCGAGCAATCCACTGGGGAATATTTTTATCTTTTTAAACCTTTGATTTAAATGCTTTTAAATAAATGTATAATGTCCTCTGTTAACCCTTTAACGTATCTTAATAATGTGGTTGTGATCTGCAGTTTTGTGCAAAAAAAATATTACAGGCAGTACACAAGGTATTACAATTACTTCAAATTCGAGATTAATATATGTATTTGAGGATTTTCATAGTCAGAGTTCGTAAAAAGTTTATATAAATGTTTTTGTATAAAAGCCCAAACTAATAAAGATGCCTTAGGATATTCTAAATTAAAAACATGAAATATTTTAAAGCATGTGTCAATAGCTTTTACGGCGGAATGCATGTAATATTTTACACCCTCAAAATATACTACCATTTCTTTGGGCTCTAAAATGGATCCCGAAATTAATATCAGCGGATGAGTTGGTTTTTTAGTTTCAAATCTGCTGAGCAGCTCTTCCTCACAGGCGGAAATTGTCCTTCCATCTATTAAAAAGCTTTTTTGTGAGTCTTTTATGGAATAACGCGTATGAATTTTTTTTCCATTTTCTACCTGGACACTTTTTGCCGAAGGTACTAAGGCACTATGTATCAAGAAGAAGATACCGCAGCAACGGCCATCTAAAAATTAATCAAAATATTATTAGCGAAAAAAATTAAGAGAAATATAAGGTGGGGCAATAAATATTAGCCTATTGTTTTTTTTTTTTTTTTTGGTATTGACATTCATGAAGTATACATGTACGAAATTTAAAGTACATAAATAGCATTGAATTGCTTTTCGCCTCAAGAACGCGCGATGATTGTGCTCAAACAATTCGACGACAGCCTCGGCTGAAAACATTAATACAGTAGAGAGTAGAGGACCCCGAAACATCCACAAGAAAACATGCTCAACAATGGCACATTTTGCGGCGTTGCTTTCATCGCATTTTGACTTTGGACTTGAAAATGGTTCCATACAATATTCAGGTGGTCCAACAATTGTTACCAAACGACTGTGGGGCCCGTTAGGAACTCAAAGACAAAGTTGATGATTTTCCATCAAAATTAATCATGAGCGAGGTGGCGCATTTCTCGGTATTCTTGGGGGACGGAAAATCTACGCATAATTCATGAAGCACCATATTACACCATCTCAAAGTCAGTTAAGTCGGATCTCTTGCCGAAGGAGCCGACGGTATACTATAACGGTGACCGGCGACCACTCTAGAGCCATGTTGATTGAATTTTTCTTACCGGAAGTTGACGATCTGGCATAAATGCAATCAAGAGAGCCCAAATTTGCATCAGTTCCACATTTCGTTAAATCAAAATGTATATGTGCGAATAAACACAATGAGCTATAAACCAAATGAGTTTTCACTTTAAACAAATGTTATATAGCGAAAGAAAATCAGATAATGGTTTTTGCCCCACCTTTTAGAAACTTACTTTCCGTTATGTATGTAATTTCTTTCATTTTTTGCAAAATCTGCTTACTTTCTACATCCTTAATGCGATCCTCAAATATAGAAATAATTTTTAAAGCAAATGTTTCGTAATTACCTATAAGATTTTCCGCATTTGGATATAAATGCTTGAAATCTATATCTATCTATATAATGGACGACATAAAGTATACAGTTAGGATATGCTAAGAATTCGTATAAATAAATTATTATATCACCTACCAACTTATAGCCCAGGGGTTTTTTATACTGTACCCATTTGTCAAGTATATCAGCTTTCGATTCTGCATTTATCACTTTAGCTAGCCGATAGTTTTTAGTTGCAGTCCAATGACTTTCAATTTCTGTCCATGTACAGTTATCCTGTTGTATTGCCTTAATGCTATCATCAATATTTAATTCTGGAGGATCTAAAAAGTATGTAAATTCACTTGTCCGCATAAATATTACATGCTGTATTTATTTTTGTGAGTTTTTACCTAGATGGAATGTTCGTTTTGGAACACACGTTGGACCTTGATATGAATAGGACCTTTTTTGCACAATTCCGTTATTCTTGAGCTTACGCATCGCGTTAAAATATTTATCATAAATTTTTCCTTGTGGTTTTTTTCCACGTTGTTGTGAAAAGTAATATCCCTTGAATATACAAGAATTTTATAGTTGTAGATATTCTGTTAAAAAAAAAAAAAACAAATGTATTCTTACCAAAAACTCTGTTTTAAAAACTTTTAAAATAGCTTCTGCTGTTTTTTTAGCCAACAAAACAGTCATACGAATATCGTTTTGTATCATATAATTTATTACAAGGTCAACAATGACTGTTCGAGACCCTTCATTCAATCTAGAATCATGTTCATAAAGATTTAAAATTGACCTTCCCTGTGACGATGTTTTCATTATTTTTTCGATATCGAGTGAAATATTGTGATGCCCATTCGTATTCACAGATGTATAGAAATCAGCTTCAGAACCATATAATTCATTTATGTTGTCATTATTGTTTTTCTGTCCTGGTTCAGAACGAGCAGATGTTACAAAAGCTACTTCCTCAGATTTTTGCCAGGACAATAAAATATGCTCGAATTTGATTTGAATACCCAATTTTAATTTCCATTTCTTTCCTAGTTGCTTCAGATGTTGGGGCGTCATTATCTGTAATGCGTTAACATCAATACATTCATCTGCAGAAAAATACAAATATTCAAAATCTATCATCATTTCAAAATCTATCATCTATCATTAAACTTCGATTTTAAATTTAAAACCTTCTTTTAAAGTTATGTCTTTCTAACAAATATTATATGTATACATTACCCAAAAAAACTGGAAACAGACTTCCAAAGTTCCATTTATACAGTAGTTTCTCAAGTTCGGTAATTGCAGTAGGTGTCATCCAGGAGTCCGCAACAGAGTTTAGTAAAACTTTATCGCGATACTAAAAATAAAGTCACAATATTAGTTTACGTTTCTACTGAACGTGATTTGAGCCAAAAAAAAACTGTCCTTTTTAAACTTGATCAGAAATATCAGTCGCAACTTGATTTTAACTATCCGTTTTCAAATGTCTTTGTTCAAAACTGCTCGTGTGTATGATTACGCTGTTTAAAATGGGTTTTGTCAGAAACGAATACGAGGTAATATTAGAACGCCAACTGATTATTTTTTCTCTAATTTTTTTTTTTTTGACTTGAACTGAAGTTATTAACATCTAGTGTGTGGATATATCGTTGTTCGTGTTTACAGTTTCGCTCGTGCTGTTAAAACTGACAGAAAAGAAAAATGTTATGCGTATACAATATTCTGTGTGTGTTAGTGTTTTTTGTAGTAATGTGCATGTATTGGTTTTGTGTTGCTAATGTGGGGTAGAAGCTGGTTGAAACTTTACGACAACAGAAAACCATTCTCTCCGCCCCGCTTGCCTATAAGATGTTCTCGTGTGTGATGGCTCATTTAAATTCAAGTTTTGGTTTTGTTTTTATGGGAAAAACAACCCTCCATGGGCTGCAGAGAAACTGCTGCGCACATATGGAAATGTTATTTTTTTTTTTTTTGAAAATGAGGAAATTTGTTTTAAAATCAAATAAATTCTCTTAGAGAGGAGGGAAATTTGTACACAAAGGGGAAGAATTTGCTTTGAAGTCAGGGAAATGAGGGAAATTTGAAAATTCTTCTTGTTTTCTTTCATTGGGGAGCCCGTTACCAAACCTTTATCTGCACAAAAATTTGTTGGAGCATTGATCATGATGCTATCCCTTTAGTTTATCCTTCCTCTGTGCGAGTACTGGAAAATTTGTAAAAATTTTTCTGGATGGCGTTTGTCACTCAAATAATAGGGCATGCAATCCGTTAACCTTTGTTTGGAGTTTTCGTCGATTATATATATTTGCAAATTTTTTATAAATTTTTCCATGTAATTCAAAGAAATGTTCCTGTTACAATTTTATTTAATTGCAAATATGAATAAATTAAAAGGCATGAATAAATTAAAAGGCATGAATAAATTAAAAGGCATGAATAAATTAAAAGGCATTTTTACATGCACTAAAATTTAAACCTAGGAGGTTTTTTATTTCTGAAATATGATGCAATAATTATTAGACCGGAGTTTGTAAAAGTATATCTTATTAAGAAATGCATCTGTAAATCTAAAACGTCATTTCATTAAAAACGGGCTTAATATAAAAATTGATATCCATTTTGTCTTGGAATTACAAAAGTGATGAAACATTTAAAATATTGAGTAGGTTAACTAAGTACACACCAGTGTAATCTCTTTACATTGTGTGTATACTTCCGATATGAAATACTTGTATATAACAATTTTATATGGACTTAAAAAAGTTTTTGAAAGTACTTGTGGATGCTAGTTAGTACACACAAAGCTGCATACAATTTGTCTTTCATTACATGTGGTATGGCGGCAGTGTAGTGACATACAATACGATAATTCATAAATTCATACAAATTATAATGGCATCAAAGAGAACAATTTTTGAAAATTTTAAATTCCATTGACGATTGTTAATTACAAGTATATCCCACATCGTAAGAACACACAATATGTTTCTTGGGCGAACGTTACTGTGGGAACCCAAATTTATCAAAATTGTTTTTTCACGTAATTTGGGTTACCGCATTAAAGACGTGAAGACGTAGTAGACTGCATTGTATGTACTTAGACAGTTTTCTAAAGGGACATGACAATCAAAATTAATGCTTACATCAAAATCGGCATCCTTTGAATCATTAGAGCTTATATCTGATCCATCCTTAAAGGTCTAAAATTTTAAATATGTAAAATGTTGATATATTTATATATAAATATTAAATTAAATTTAATACATTCATTTTACGAATTCGGTTAGATTCTTGTTGATCTACTTTGACATCATCCGCATGTTTGCTTTGGTTATTTTTGTCATTAGTGTTACAACTATCTTGATTTTCCATATCATAATCATTTCCCTCAAGCTCAATATCGAATATATCTATAGGTTCGTCTTTAACTTCATGCCCATGTACAGCCGCATAATTGTTCCGTTCTTCCGTAGATTTATTATGCAAATAGTCCAGATGTAAAGAGAAATTCTTCAATTGATTAAAATTTGCATCACAGAATGCACAATTAATTGTCAATATTTTAGTTTTTTGATTTGTAAAAATTTCGCCACATTTTTTTTCATCTGTTTCCATTTTTATTGAGTATGTTTGTTTTACTTTTCTATAAAATATACAAGAAAAAGAAAATACTTTCACGGAAAATGGTAAACAAAAATCATTCAATCACAGAATAATTCTATATGAGTAGTGGCTTTTAAGAACGAACTCGTTCAATTGAAATATCAACATTAGTGCAAATATTAACATTCGTTTGTTCTTTTCGTGGAGGAATTACCAGTGCCCAGACGATTATCGTCCACTTTCGAATTTAAATATCTACCATATTACATACAAATTTTAGGCTGTTGTTAGAAAATTGGTAGAAAACAGTAATTTTTAATCTTATAGTTCAACAATTTGATAAAATTACACCTTTTACCTATATTATTTAACTTCGAAATGGGACGATAATCGTCGCACATCTTATGCTACACACAGACGTTAGAAACATGTGTTTCTTTTTTTAGTACAGACGATGGAACTAAAAACGAAACCATAAACGCAACATCAGTTCTGTTTGTTCGAATATACTACAAAACAAATATACGCGGAAGAAAGCAAATTTTTAAAATTTGTTTTTAAAAGTTTTTCTATATTCTTTGTTATTTTTTCATATGCTGCAGTTTTTACTTTTATTTATACAGATCTCACATTTTATGTCCCATAATTCTTGTAAATTTTTATATTTATTTATAATTCAACTATAATACATAGCAATACTCCTGAGGAAAATCTTAAAAATAAAAATAACATTAATAATTATTAAAAATAAACATAATTACCAAAAATATCAGGGACTGAAACCGAACCCGAACCCAAACGGGTTCAGGTTCGCTGTTTATAAAAACTTTGAACCCGAACCTGCTGAACCCAAATATTTAACCAGGTTCGGGTTCAAAAATATAAACATTCTTGTTGTTCATGGCGTAAGAAATGTTTGATAGAAAAATCATAAAAAATTACATTTCTTGCATTCCAGTTTGCAGTGCTCGACACTATATCTATTCCTTTTAAGCAAATACTTGATCAATGCAGAGCTATTTGCAAAAAATTGCGAACACCAAAAGTTTCTTCTTGAACTAAAAAGCTAAACTTTAAAAAACCGTACTAGACTGTCAAACTAGATGGAATTCCAGTTATGAAATGGTTCAAGCCTTATTGGAATACAGAAGTTTTTGTTCGGAATTACTGTATGCTATGAATGATATTTGGAATATTTGTGAAGAATTCGTAGAAGTTTTTGAACACTGAAACTACAAGAAGTATAGATGACTTTAGGCGATTTTTATAGAATCTATAGAATCTTTATAGAGCTAAGAAAAGATGACAAAACAAAAAAATTTTCAGAAGAATCTTATTTACATATTATAAAAAGAGAAAACCACTTTATTAATAATCTACTTTTGATTGCAGCATTATATCTAGATAACCGATTTAAGTTAATGCTAAAAAACACATTTCAAAAACAATTAAAATTTTTAAAAATTTGTAAATGGAAAGAGAAGAATAGATTTTTATGAGAGAATCATTATCTTGTTTTTCAGAATATGATAAAGATATGCTCGAACAAGTTCTTCAAATGAGAGGACCTTTTTGTTAGTTATAAAGTTAAACGGAAACTTCATTGAAAAATACACAAATTTCTTTTGATAAAACATTTCTACTTTCTTTAAATGTTTAACCCGAACCCTGAACCGAACCGAACCTGAATTTTTTTTTCCATTAACCCGAACCTGAACAGAATATAATAAAGATATGCTCGAAGAAGTTCTTCAAATGAGAGGACCTTTTTGTTAATTATAAAATTAAACGGAAACTTCATTGAAAAATACACAAATTTCTTTTGGTAAACCATTTCTACTTTCTTTAAATGTTGAACCCGAACCCTGAACCGAACCTGAATTTTTTCCATTAACCCGAACCTGAACACATTTTTTCAGGATTTAAGTCCCTGAAAAATATACATCATATAAATATTCAAAGAAAGCATTCTAAAGTAGTTCAAAAATATACAAATTTTCAATGTGTCTACTAATGTTCCTTCATCTGTTGCCAGCATGGTAGAGCCTGAACACTGTTTATTTTTAGGGTTGATATACACGTCCTCTACCCCTATCTACTATTACCCAGCAAAGCTGGCAACACACGTTAAATTTGTCAATGGGGCTGTGCGCGAACAAATCACAAGAAATTGAAAATTTTCAATTTATTGTGATTTGCTTGATGTGTTAGTGGGCTTGTGCGCGAACGTTAATATAACATATATTTATTAATCCATATTGTAATACAAAAGCTATCCAGGCCAAAAAACGCATAGTAATTATAATCCTGAGTAAAAACTTACAACTAAAAAAAATATACATGTATACAAAAAAATAATATATGTAAAATCACATCTTTAAACTTATTGGCTCCCCAGCCGCAAAATATAAAAATAAAATGTATTTTTCTTTTGTTGCTTCATTCGCATTCAGTTTTAGTGCAACAAATTTCACCGTATAAATAGACATAACTTTGGAAGAAACTTTGAAAAAGGAATTATGAAAATTGCACGCAATCAATTGCATCGTATAAATTGGTTCTAGTAAAAACATTTCTTTTTAAATTCGTTCACTTGCTCTTTTTAATTTTCCTTTTTTTTGCTCTCCTCATCTTTAGCCGTTTATATGTACGTAACTAATTAAACTCCAGTTATTTATTGATGCTTTCATTCATTCATTCATTCATTCATTCATTCATTCATTCGTTCAGAACTTCGAAGATTTAATTCAGTTTTTGCATTCCGAATTGAAATTAAATCGTAAATTTCCAATCATTTAATGCATTTAATGCATTTAATTCCCATTTGATTTCTTTTTTAAAAGAATTAATTCATTTGACCTTTCAGTGATTTAAAAAATAAAACTTTTTTGCCGTTAAAAACATAACAAAACAAGTTAAACAGCATGGATTAGCCAGAAGTGAATGTAGCACTGTATATATGTAGTATAAATATATATATACCAGTAACCAAAAGCAGGTAATTATTTATATATCCACAATTATTTCATCCAATATTTTAACATAAACACGGTTACAGCACCATTTGATATTTCGAACTCTTCGACAGAACAATATTTACATTTTACTTTTTCCAGAAGCCTTATGAATTAAATCCGATTCACATTTAATACAAATTTCAGTAATATTACGTCTTGGAACAAACATATGACACTTCAGGCTAATAATGTTAATGTAAAATGTAAACTTAAACAATCTTCATACTTCAAGTATTCACCACAGGTGGAAGAAGGGTATATATAAGTTTGTTATTCCGTTTGTAATTTCTACAATATTGATCTTAGACCCTTAAAGTATATATATTCTGGGTCCTTATGAAGAGCGAAGTTGATTTAACGATGTCCGTCTGTCCGTCTGTGTGTTGAAATGGGTTTTCCGAAGAACCCAGACATGATGGGGACTTGATTGTTTTTTATTTCTGTTACATGTGATCCATTTCTGTTTGCTATTAAAAATCAGACAGATCGGTTAATAAATGGCTGAGATATTAGCAAAAAACCAGGACTACCTCTAATTTTTTCGGTAAAATCCCTTTGTTTAATATGTATGTAGAATTTTACGCATAACAAACACATCCATGTGTTAAAATTCTTTTCTTTCATCTCCACCTTTTATACACAAACAACACACATACAAAGATTTGTCATTTAAATAAAAACTAAACAAATCTCTAATGAACGAAGACTTTTATATAGTATGTACCTCTATTGACGATGATTTTGTGTGAGCTTCAATAGCTCAGTTGTCTAGACATTATGTCACAAATCCTTTTTTTCTCTAAGGCCGTGGGTTCGAATCCCGGTCAATTCACTTATTTATTTATTTATTTATTTATTTAATCAATGTTACACAAAAACCGAGCCCAGAGGGCCATATATGGTTTAAAAATACAACTCAAACATACTACTTAACAAACAATTAGAAGAATATACATATATAATAAATATCTAAAAATATATTAAGTAGATAAAAAAAATAATTTTAAATCCAAAATAAAATGGCAATTGAAATAATTTAAATGATTTAAATGTATAAAAAGCTAAAGGGTACCGGGTAGAAATTTGAACAATAATATAAACAATCTCAATAACATATGTGGTCTAAGCCATAATAAAGGAGTCCAAGAAATAAACTTACATCTCATTCCGCTGAATGTGCTTCAAAAATTTATGTTTGTAAGTAGAACTAGAAAACTCGAAGGATTTTAGATTTTCTGGTAATTTATTGAAAATTCGTGCAACTCTTACATGAAAAGATCTTTCCACTAGGGATGTTAGCTTAGGAATCAAAATTTGACAATTACGTGTAGATCGACTAAATGAAAAAAATGAAAGCAAATATTCAATAGTTCCCCTTTTAAACATATTGTAAAAGCAAAGCAAAAGCCTTATTTTCACATAGTTATCAAATGAACAGCCCAAAAACTTCGCAACATACGTTGATACATGATTTCGAAGTCTTAAGCAGTATAGATATCGCATAACTCTATTGAACAGTATTAAAAGTTTCTTCATATGACGCCCAAGTGTACCAGTATATACTTCAATACCATATAAAAATATAGGCATAACCAATGAATGAATAATCATAACTTTGATATGCATTGGTAAGCATAAGTTGACGTTATAAAGTCTACGTAACGAATAATTAACTCTAGAAGTAACAAAATTAATATGTCTTTCAAATTTTAATTTATTATCTAACCATAAGCCCAGACAGTACATTTGGTCCACAAATTCAACTCTCGTACCATGAATAATAATATCTAAGTTTGGAATAGAAGAACCAAAAAACATAGCCTTTGTTTTAAGAGCATTAATACAAAGTCTTTTTTTTTGTACATTTTTTTTATTATTTTCTTAAGACTTTTTTTGTTTATTTTTGGTTTTTTTAACATTTAATAATTAATTTATATAAAATTTTATATTAATAATTAAATAATCCATAAATAGGCTAAAAACATCAACATTTTTATAAAAACCCTCTGATACAAACAAAATACAAATGTTTTTATACCCTTCACCACAGGTGGAAGGGTCGCGGGTTCGAATCCCGGTCAATTCACTTTTTTTGTACATTTTTTTTTATTTTCTTAAGATTTTTTTTTTAGTTTATTTTTTGTTTTTTTTAACATTTAATAATTAATTTAAATAAAATTTTATATTAATAATTAAATAATCCATAAATAGGCTAAAAACATCAAAATTTTTATAAAAACCCTCTGAAACAAACAAAATGCAAACGGTTTTATTTCTATTTTTTTGCTCCGATTTAAAAGAATTTATAAAAAGATTTTCAAACCATTTTATTTCTCATATAATAAGAAAATTTTATAAGGTACATAATTTCCCTTTGAGTGCAACTATTTTAAGTCATAACTTATAATAATTTATAAAAAAAAATTATAAACTATTTTCCTTCAAATTTTTAAAATTAAGCTAAAGAAATTAAAAATATTTTTAATAAAAAAGCGAAATAAAATCAAAAATGCAAATTTGCCAGCTAAATCAAACGTTTTTGTAGAAATAAAACACATGCAGTTCTAGTGATTTCTTTTAACGATTTGTTGAAATTCTTTTCTTTCACCCCTTCACCTTTTATACACAAACAACAAACACTATTCTAGAGCTGTAATATGACCTATGGATACGTCTTATATAGCAAAAGATCGAAAATCTTTAGTATAACATATTTGCTGAAAAACTCGGAAATATGGGTTCAGATACAAAAAAGTTATGCCCAAAACATACATTTTTTTAAATACCTATTTTCTGGAACCATAAATCTTCCCGAGTCCAAGTTTTATCACCAAACTAAATGGTTAATTGCCTCTTAAAGGCGTCCGTATATAAATCTGTCCATTCTATATATGTCCATATATAAACTTTAGTTTTTTCCCAACCATGGTGAAGGGTATATAAGATTCGGCATAGCCGAATTTAGCCGCTCTTGTTTTTAAACATTCTAATTCTTTGGGTTCGAAAAAATTCCTTATTATAATTGCAATTTTGCCACTTTTTTCTTGTAGTAATAAAAACTAGAATTTTATCATGTTTTAATTTTTTTTTATTTGATATTTTCTCAACTTGGTGAGTTATTATAGTTACTATTTCATAATTTTTTATTTTTATGTGCTTTCCTGACATCAAAAAGCTCTCCATTTGTAATTATAGACGTCACTAAAAAAGGCTGAAGTTAAAAGAATTGGTACAAGTTGGTTCTGAAATTCATAGTACTTAGGAAACCCTATACTATTTTATAATAATGAGTCTCAACCTCTAAAAAGTCCTTAAAAAATGTTTGCCTCATACCAAACTTTTTATTTTTTATTATTATTTTTATTTCGAACACTTTTTATTACTACATAATTTTATGAACGACACATTTAAATTTCCTGAAATTTAAATACATGGTTAAGAAAATTTTCAATTTTCAAAAAAATATATATATACATGTATGAAAAACATTATGAAATAAAAATGAAAAATACAAGTAAGAAATTTTAAAATTAATAAATTTAAATATCAATCTTGATGAATTATAAAAGTAAAACTACCAAATACATTGGCAAAGTTAAAAAAAAATATCGATAATTTTTTTTTTTAGTTTTGGCCGTTTTCTACAAGTGTAGAGTGGTGCAGGGTATGAAAACTTTGTCTTATAGCATAGAGAAAGGATAACTTATGTAGCGGTCAAATAAAATTGTGTTCAGATTACAAAGGTTTGTAACGGAGAGAAGAGAACAGATTTCAAAGGAAAATTTTCACCTTTCTGCAAAAAATTTTAGCAAATTTCCCTGATATTAAAACCAATTGAAAAATCTGTTTAACCCCAATTGGAATTGCAAAAAAACCTATTAGAAAAATACCGAACCTTTGTAATCTGTTCATATAAAAACCAAGAAAAGTTGTTTGAATCGTGAAAGGCATCGATGGGCTGTGCTTATAGTTAAATTAATGTTGTCTGTTCACGTACTTTATTGCTATTACCCGAACCCACTCAAAATTATACCAGTACTCACTAAACCTCCTATTATATTATTATTATTACTCGTAAATAACTCATTTTATATAATTATTGTTTTTTTGTAATACTTAGAAAAGATCACATATCATAAATATTTTCCCATGGTCGACTAACAGAAAATGAAGAAATTATATTAATATAGATGAGATGAGGAGATGTCGATAAAACTCCAACCTTTGTTCATGAAGATAAGGTAATATACTCTTTTACAAAAAAATGTGTACTATAAAGTTTTTAAAACAAAATACTTATCTTTTTAGGGTAATTTTTCAAATCCTGTGTATATGAATCATTGTAGTATGCAGCAGATGATATTGTTAAACCAGCGGTGGTACCTAAAAATAATTTAATCGCCGCACCTGACAAAAGAAAAGGTCTACTGCAACATTCACGCGATGGGAACAATACAACAGATATTCCCTAATGATTAATATCGAATGAATTTTGTCAAAGTATGTATAAGTTAGGAAAAGAAAAATTTAAAAGAATTTATGCCAAAAAATCATTAAACATCTTCTAATTTTTAAATTAATACTTGCATTATGCTTGATTAACGCTTGAATTGAGTGGTAGACTTCAATATAATGAAAAATGAATTATAAACAATATTTAAATAATAGGAAAATTAATGAAATTTAAATGCGTTTTACAGTAATTCCATTCAAAAATCAAGATTTTATTTGAAAATTTATTTAAATAATTAATAATTTACCTTTGAATTCCTTAAGTATCTAGTGGATTTAATGATTTTTTGTTTAAGAATTCCTTAAGTAGCTAATGGACTTAAACATTTTTATAATACATATTTTTATTCCTTTCCATATGTGATGAGGGTTTCACATTCCAGTTGTAATATTATTTTAATTTAGATGGCGTATGAGTGTTATACCGTTTGAATATCACTCATACGTAGGGGTGCAAAAAACCACTATTTCATTTTTTGTCGCAGGGGGCCCAAAATAAGCATAAGCTACATACAAATTTGACAATAGAAACCCTATGACAAGAAGCTGTGTAAACATCGTATTTTTTAAACATTTGTATAAAATTGTCTTACCAACCCGGGTAAATTTATTCCTCAATTTGCTTTCAATCATCCTCAAATACTATTATTATTATGATTGTTTTTCATAAGATATACATATTTCTGAAGAAATGATCATGGTGATTAAAAAAAAACGGGCAAATTACATTTAAAATGTGACAAAAATTGTTGAGGTATATTTATTTAAATACGCTTTGTGTGTCTACTAGTATGTATTCCCAATTATTCATCCCGAACTTACCTAATTATTTGAAATATGACGAAAATTGGTAAATTATTTGGGTCGATTATTTGTTTAACGCAAAATGAATACATTTATTTCATCAATAAGAACTAGAATCGTTTAACCGATTGCTCGATTAATCACCTCTATTTCGATTAATGATGAGATAATTTTAATTTTAAATAATTATTCGACCTGATCAATAGGTTAAAATAGGTCGATTAACTGGTTAAATTTTTAATATGGATTTTTCCATTAAAACTTCTTAATTTCCTTTGTGTAAAAATAGCAAGCAATGCTTGGAAAAGAAACAATAACTAAAATACAATAAAATTATTTTCAAATCGAGTGAAAGAGATCTCTAAGGATTAATAACTTTACAGAGATACGAAAGACAATTTTTAATTTTTGTTTAAATTCCTTTCAAAATTCTAATTAATGTAAATTAAATTTTCAAGTCCTTTAAGACAAGGTTGTATTTGTTTTAAATCGATGTCATATAACAGACAATTGACATGAATTCCGTGTTTTCTTACATCATTCAACAATTTTTTCCATATTTTCCAACCAAATTATACCAAGTTGAGAAATTTGGGAAGTTTAAAGAAAAAATCCATAATGCTAATTTATATTATTTTTATTTATTTATTTATTTATTTATTTATTCATTTATTAATCCATATTGTTATACAAAAGCCATTCAGGCAAAAAAACGCATTACATAGTAATTATAATCCTGAGTTAAAACTTACAACTAATTAAATATACATATATACAAAAAAAAAATAATATATGTATTTTAAACGGTTAATCGACCTATTTTAAGTGATTATTGGGGTCGATTAATCGAGGAATAGGTTCATAGATTAAGCGAATTTGAAATACTAGTATTTACGCCGTATATAAGCACAAAGAAACGAAAACGGAATTTTAAACCGTCACTCGAAAAAAATAAATAAAATAAAATATATTTTACTTTAGAATGCAAAAACATTATCGAAGGACATACAATTTGATATAAGAAAGATGGCTAACTAAATATCAAATAATCATCTACCAAAGAAATGTCCTGTAAGATAAAAGTACTTTTGAGGGTTAATTCAATACTTTTTTTATATTTTTGTCCAAGATTATTTAACAAAAAGTGATGTCAACATTTTGAAAGTAAAAAGCGCATCAAAAATTATAATAACCCCAAAGCTTCAAATGTTCAGACCGAGTTTTTGGGATGTGAGTTAAATTAAACATGATTTAGTTAAACCAAAAACGAATTTTGTCAGCCATTTCCAAGTTTATGAACATAAATTTCTAGGAACAATTTTTCTTTGCATAGAAGCAATAACATGCGAACCACATTTCTTCATCTACGTACTGATTTTAAATTATGAATCTAATGCATATTTTTTGTATTTTTTATATAAATTTTAGTTCTGATATGCCCAAAGAAGATATTTTTAACCATTTAAATACTTGTGTGGAATTCATAACAATAGCTCTTGCTAATGCAAAACATATATTAGTACACTGGTAAGATATGATCAGTAAATTGGCGATATAAGCAAGGACCGTATAAATCATGGCATCATTGTTAAACTGAAAGCTAAAAATTATGCATTTTGTACATCCTGGTTTATACGGTCCTTGATATAAATAAGTACATGTTCACAACAGGTGGATGATTTTTTCATTCTAGTTATTTTGGCGTGAGTCGCAGTTCTACGGCTGTTATAGCTTCTGTAATGAAGCATCGTAATATGGATTTTGAAGATGCTTACGATTTTGTAAAAACAAAAAGGCTCAATTGAAATTATTGCGAGTATGGGTTGTACTATTGATTCAGAATATCAAAAATATAAAATCTATCGTTTACGTTTGGCGGGAGAACAAGTAAGGAAAGGTAAGTTTAGAGAATTGTATATACACATTACACGTTTATAAATAATACTGATTGATTATAGCAAAAATTCTACCACAAAATTTTAATAATCTCATTACACCCGATCCGGCTATAACACAAGAGAATCCCGAACCCATTTTTTATCGTTGTCGAAAATTTCGTCGTGTTTTAGCCTCAAAATCGCATTAACAAAGCCTGACAATACATCCTCCAACATAAATACAACTTTAGAACAAACTTCAACATCGCTGCTCAAATACGTAAAGTATATACAATATTGTCAAAAAATATTGTTTGTCGAACCCATAGCATAGATGCAACATATTTCAAATAATACACAGGGTCGTCTTAATTGTCCAAAATGTGTAAGTTTCCAAAATAAATTCAGAGCTAGACGAACGAACGCATAATACAATTTACCTTTTTCAATCTCTTAAGGTTGTCAATGTCCTTGTGGCGAAGAAGTTTCACCGGCATTTTATTTAATACCTTCCAAAATTGAACTATCAAAGGCTGTTCAAAATGTACAAACTACATTGTAAATTTAAGTTGCAGTTAAATTACAAAACTTGTTGGCAGTTGTATAAGCTAGATTTACGCTGATGGAGTGCTCCACGCTGCAGAGATGGCACCATACATTAAAATTGTAAGTGCAAAAGAGTTGGCAACAAATCCACTCCATAATTGTTAAGTTGCAGTTAAATTATAAAAATATCGAAAAAAAAAATTACCACAAAATTTAAAATTTTGTTCTAAAAATTTGTTATCAAAATATTAAAAACTTTTTCACTCAGTATTATACTCAAATGAAAGGTATTCAAAGGACATCCAATAAAAATACTTTTTGTTTTTGAAAAAATGATGCTTAGGATCGATTATGAAAATTTCATTGCATCAAAATCCATACTAATTCTCCAAATTTTTTAGAGATTTATATTCTGCTTAAAAACCGTATAAATTCCCTTTCATTTAAGAATAATATTGAGTGAAAAAAATTTCGATTTTTTTACAAAAAAATGGAAAATTTTTTATTCACCAAATATTATACTCTATAAAAGGGATTAATAATGGCATCCTATAAAACTATTTTTCACTCCGAAATTCCTTTTTGTTTCCGAATATGGAGGATCGATTATGAAAATGCAAAATCCATACTAAATCTCAGAATTTCAGAATTTATGTACTGCTTAATAGTCATTTGAATTCCTTTTCATTTGAGTATAATATCGAGTGAAAAAAAATTTTCGAATTTTGGCAAAAAAAAAAAAAGGGTTATGTATATATACACTGTCTTTTTTGGCCAAAAATGAAATTTCTTCGCCCAATATTATACTCAAATGAAAGGGAATTTAAAGGACATCAGCTTAAAGTACTTTTCAGAGCGAAATTCCTTTTTGCTTCTGAGAAAATGATTATTTAGGATTGATTATGGAAACTTTAATGTACCAAAATTCATACTAAATCTCAGAGATTTATATACTGCTTAAAAGGCCTTTAAATTAACTTTCATTTGAGTATAATATTGAGTGGAAAAAATTGTATGGTACTGTATATATACACACTACTGGATATTTTTTATTTGAAGTACAAAAATAAAAGGAAAAAAAAGTTTTTATAAAAGTCAAGTTCTTAAGAATTCGTTGGTTGAATTTCAAAAAGCCTCGTATTATAAAAAACGAAAGATTGGACAAGTTTTGAACCAATTTTTAACCTTTATTTGTTGATTTTTTTCTCTTGAAAAATTGTAGAAAAAGTTACATACGTTTTAAAAATATTAATAATTTAACATCATTGGCAAAAAAATAAATACATATGTATATTAACCAAAGCTTTTAACAACAGCAACTGTCTTAAAAAAATCGCTAGATTTCTCACTACACTCACCAAATAAAGTCTGTAATGGCAACTGAAAATTTTGCTGTTATTACGGGAAGTTCTGCTAATTTGAGCCCAGCGGTATTTTTTGCTAATCTTAGCAACACATGTCTGCTGACGTGTAGTACAATGAAATTAGTAGAAAAATTAGTTACCGCTACTAAATTTTAGTAGACTTTTTGTAAAGTGGAATTTAAAATCTGTTTGCTAAAATCAGCAAAAAAAAATACTAAATATTATCTATATTAGTACAAAATTTTAAATTATTTTTTTTTATCGAGCATCAAAAATTTTGAATATATTTTTCAAAAAATATTTTATACAAAATTAAAAAAAAATCAAAGGCTTAACAATCATAAAAATTGATAAAACATAAACGAATTTTTCATTTTGTTTTAATTTGGTAATTTCTGTTTTAAAAAATATTTTAGTCAATTTTTTTTTTACTTTTAAGGTAAAATTTTAATTGTTTTTAGAGCTGATTTTTAGAACTAAAAAAACTTTTTAGTGCTATTTTAAGTGGATGTCCTCTTTTTAGACATAAGTCGGTATCCTCACTTACGATCCCTTTTTTAAACCTATGTAACATGTTAGGGCAATTTAAGTTTGTATGTATAAGTTTTAATTATTAGAAATAACATTTCCTTCAATATCTACTTATTTAAAATTAGTAATTTTTTTGCTAATTTTAGCAAATCGGTTGTCAAAAATTTGTAAAATGATTTCCGAAATTACCAACAAAAATTTGTAAATATTCTGTAAAAATTCTGTAATTTGTAAAATATTAATAGCGAAAAGATTTGCTAAATAATATTTTTTTTACTAAAAATCAGTACAAAAATAGTAATGTGGAATTGAAAACTGTTTACAAATTTTTCTACTAACTTTTTTCTGAGTGTAATAACTGAAAAAGACATATTATTTTATTTTATAGATTTTAATACTGCTCGTTTTGTGTAAAGTTGTCCTAAAAGCAACTGGTTATATTGCTTCCATATTGAACTGGTTCTTCTAAAACCTCTTTTCAGTTACCTTACATTTAGGTTCCATGAAATTGGTTCTTGTAGAATCAGTTCTGGAATAGTCGAGATTGTGATATAATTTCAAGCAGTTCTAAAAAACACCCCATAATTTGGCATTTATTCAGGGAGTGATTCTAAGTCGATTAATATACCTGCTACTATAACAATGTTTTGATAATTAATCTTTTTTTACAATATACATAATAAAATACAATATAATATTTATTTACAATAGTTACACAATATTGGCAGTTACAAACCAGCAAACAAACTCGTACCCCGACTTTCGTGTAGGGGATAAAAATATAATTTTCTGTATTATGAATTTAAAATTTTTATAAATTTAAAAGCAGCAAGCAAAAAATAAAACTTTTTTTGTCAACATTCTTGTATATTTTTCACAGCAACAAAAAGTTGAAACAAGATCATTGTTGTTGGTCCTGTTTCTTGTCATCTTTTGTTACACAGCACAAAAAAAACTGTATTTTGAATCGTTGTTGTTGTCCCTTTGGCAAACATATTCTTTATTTCAGTACTTCCGCTATAGTTTCATATGTTCGCCTGGTATTTAAAATTTCACTGTTCTAAAATATGTTTTTTACTGTGAATAAATTTAAAATACCAGGCGAACAGATGAAACAACAGCAGAAAACACTGCAATATAAATATGTTTGTCAAAAAAACTTATTTTTTATTATTGCAACAATAAAAAAATAGTACAAAAAATCGTTGTAGGTCGTTGTTGTTGTTCGTCTATGCAAATTGTTTATTTTTTGTTCACTGCATAAAAAAATTAACTATTCTTTTTAAAACAAAAATATTTTTAAACAGAAACACTGTTGCCAACTTTTTCCCTTATATGTTAAATTGGACTAAAACAATCGCTAGAATTTAGCGATCACTAATGTTTTGAAATTTACAGATTTTCTTAAAAAAATATCTAAAAATTGCAAAATTTTTTAAATTTAGAAAATTTAACAATAAATCGCAAATTAAAAACATCTCAACAATACTGTCAAGGAAATAAATATATAAGAAAAGTTAAGAAAAATTCAAGAGTGAATCTCAAAAAATCTATAGATTTTAAAATGTTAGTGACATATCGCTAAGGACAATATTATCTAAATACGGACAGAGAAAAATTATTTATAAAAAATCTTTATTCTAGATGACATCTGGTTTTTTTTAAGTGAAAACCAGGGGTTTTCTAACAACAATTTTAAATTTTCTTCTATTTCGCTTTGTTTTTAAAAATATTTTGTAGAAAAATCCCTCTTAAAAGGAGCAAACGGCATAGAGGGGTAAGACAACGTCAATATCGACTTGCAAAAAATCGTTAGATTTTCCGCCAACAGCTAAATCACATTTTGTCCCACTATAGGAAAATAGCTACGTTGGCAACAGTGTTTCATAATATTTGTTTTACTTGCTTAAGAGAGCCAAGTATTGTTTTCGACAAAATTGCTTTTTCCACCAACCTCCTCCTTATCCTCCAACACCCGAAAACAAGATCAAAACCAAGATTTACCCCCGCACCATTAGGGTATACATTTTTTTGCTCTCAATTTTTTTTGTTTTGTTTCAAATCAAACTAACACATCACGTACATACATACGCATCTAATGCGTGTATTTAGTTTTTATAAATAGAGCATTTTTTGTTTAACTTGCATATTTGAAAAAAAAAAAATACTACGAAAATTGTTGTTGTTTTCAAAGTTCTTTAAAAATATTTTTGCTTGCTGATTTTATTGTGCGCCTGGTAACTTCAAACCATTTTCAGGCTTAAATTTCTTAGAAAATTAATTCCTCCTCCTTGTTTGTCATTGCAACACCCTCGCACACCTAGACTTCGTAAACAAAACATTCGCCCCTTGCCTATAAACAATATTTCTATTTTTTTCCTATCCTAATTTGCACTTACTTGTTTTTTTCATTAAAGTTGGGCATGACAATTATAAATACCCTATACCAAGTATAATTTGACTTATATTTCGAAAAGATCCTGATCTAGATCACGGCTGTAAATATGCCGATAAATCTTAATTACAAAAAAATTATTAAAGGAAATACCGGGAGATGGGTTTATAAGGGGACAAGGTGCAAATATAACCTGATTTGCCTTAAATTTGGTGATATAAAAATGTATTGTCCAAATGATGGTGGTTTAATTCGTGAGTCGATTGACAACTACTATAAAAAGGTCTTGGTCAAAGTCGGCTTATGTCATGCATATATAAATGACGCAGGCCAACGCAGGTAGCTTGCCGTATATACTAGAGTATTCAAAAACCGAAACCGAAAACCGGTTTCTTTTTTTTTTAAAACCGATCGGTTTCGAATATTCTGTAAATTCGAAGGAAACCGAAAACCGGTCTTTTTTGTTCGGTTAACCGGTTTTTTAATTACATCACCACTAGAGTATTAAAAAACCGAAACCGAAAACCGGTTTCTTTTTTTTTTTAAACCGATCGGTTTCGAATATTCTGTAAATTCGAGGGAAACTGAAAACCGGTCTTTTTTGTTCGGTTAACCGGTTTTTTAATTACATCACCAACTAGGTTACTTGGTCTCTTTTCCTTTTTCCGAACACTTTCATAATAGTTTGTTTGGTTATGAAGATTTAGATGTAAGTCTGATTGATTCCGATGAAGACTTAACTTTGGATATTAAAAATTCAAATAGTTTAATTTCTGATCTAAATAACACAATAAACAGTATTCAAAATCCTTAAAAAGAGACTGTACAAAATCATTCATCATTATATGATGATTTCATATATCTTGATAAATGCGACAAAAGAACTGAAAAGTTGGAAAATTTATATAATTGTCTTTTGACTATTTGTCCAACATCTACTATTAGTGAAAGAGTATTTTCCACTTCTAGCTTTATCAAAAGCAAACAAAAAAAATCGACTTAAAACATATTAAATTGCATATTATTTCTAAAATATTATTTTAGAAGTGAAAAATAGATTTTCTTTTTACATATTTAAAATGCAATATTAAAAAAACTTATTTAATGTCAAACGTTTTAAACGTTCAAATTACTAACGTACTTATTTTACCCAATTTACAAACTTAATGATCTCTATTCATTTGTTATGAATATTGTTTTATAATATTAATTTTTAAGATATTTTATTAAAAAATATTAAAACCAATAAATAAAATGTTGAAATGAAATACAATAAAAAAATATTTTAAAATATTTTTTTTTCAAAGAATGTATTTATTTTTTTATTTTTATTACTTTATATATTAAATTTCTGTTTTTTTTTTGTTTGAATTTAAAACAATTAACAAATTATATAAGATTTTATTCAAATTAAAAAAAAAACCCGAAAAAAACGGATGACCGGTTTTTTCTGCAAAAACCGAAACCGGTTTTTTTAAAATTCGATTTTTCGAAAAAACCGAAACCGGTTTTTCTACAAGGCCGGTTTTTTGAATACTCTAGTATATACACAGCTAATATAACAATACACAATCTTTATTTACAATGGTTATATTTGTTGCTACAAACCAACTCAAACTCACTATACACACATTTTCATGTAGGGGATAGAAATATTTTTTTATATCATAAATTTAAAATACTCTTATTAGACAATACCAGCAAGCAATAAAAAAAACATTTCTTGTCAACAGTTATTCTTGAATATTTTCTTGCAAAAACAAAAAGTTGATACAAAGACTTTGTTGTTGGTCCTGTTTCTTAATTTTTTTTTTTACACAACACAAAAAAACTGCATTTTTGAATCGTTGTTGTTGCCCTTTCGTGTAAAGCTCACTGCTGCCAATTAAGCGTTTTTTTCACTAAATCAAGCGGTTTCATCTTGCCTCTAATGGCTTCAAAATGTAGTTGTAAAAATTAATTCTTTTTTATTGTATAAATAAGAAAGAATGCATAGCAATACCAGATAGAATATAAGTATTCATAGTATTTAAAGATCCATTCAAAATGCAAACAAATAAACCCAAATTCTGGCTAATGATCTTACCTGGTATTGTTTTTCAATGTAAGAAAAGCGTTATTGATAAAAAAATATATGTATAAAATGTGGTTGCAAATAGAAAATTGATTTTTGCGGCTTTAAATTGTAAAAGTTTTAATTATGACTACCCAAACATATTTTTGTTGAGAAAAAAATTAGGGGTTTGCTAAATTTTTGTACATTTTATAAATCTAGCGACTTTTGGGTCTGATCCAGCTTTTTGATATTAAAAATAGTTGGCATCATTGGTGTAGATTATTATTGTTACATATACAAACAAAACTACGCACACGCATCTAATGCGTGTATTTTGTTGCTAGGTTTTTTTTTGCATATTTAAACACAAGAAAGTTTTTCTGTCTTGTTAAAAATATTTTTCTGCTTGCTGATTTTCTGTTCGCCTGGTAACTTAAATCCGATTTCAGGCAAAAATTAAAACAAATTTATAAAAATTATATTTTTGTTAAAATAAATTAAGCAGAAAGAACTGAATAAAAAATATTTTAAATTTTTGCAACAATAACAATTATGTAGTAGAAAAAACTAATGGTGTAATAAATACCAAGCACCCCCTTTTGTTTTGTTACAAAAAAAAAAAAAACAACAACGCACATGTACACACATTTGTTTGATACATTAATATATGCACCCCCCCTTGTCAACAAAGTAAAATATTTTCTGTTTGTTTAAAAATATTTTTCTGCTTGCTGATTTTTCAGTTCGCCTGGTAATTTCCTACCGTTTTGAAGCTTAAAGAAACCAAAATTATTTTTTCCACACACACACACAATGACAACATTTTTTAACTATTTTTCTGCTTGCTGATTTTTCTGTTCGCCTGGTAATTTCAACAGTTTTCAATTTTTGACAATAATTTGAAAAGGCTGTCCCGAAAATTCTTTTTACGAAATTCTTGCACAATATATGTATGCACCCTACCCTCCCTTGTCCACAAGTAAAAATTTTTTTATTTTCCTGACCTAATTATGCTCCTCCCACAACGAGAGTTTTTTCCTCTCTCTCACACACACACACACACAATAAAATTTGGCTCCGCCCCATGACAATATTTTTTTTCTGCTTGCTGATTTTTCTGTTCGCCTGGTAATTTCAACAGTTTTCAATTTTGGCAAAAATTTGAAAAGGATGTCCTGAAAATTGTTTTTACAAAAAATTGATTTTTTCAAAATACATTTTTTTTTACTAATTTTAGTGCTTTTTATCAACATTTTAATTTTTTATCCCCTGCCAAATGAAACAATTTACAGGCAAAGCCCGGTATAACGAATGATATAATTGTCAGGCCGGGCTTTGACTGCATATTAAAATTTATTGTTTTCAATTACATAAACACAGTTTATTTATACTTTTCTTTCGGAAATATTTATTTAATTAAATGTTTTATTTTGTAATTAATTTTTTTTCTTTTTTTAAAGCGTTAATTCAAGATGCGCTGAACCGATTGACACCAAACTTGGATAATATTCATCTGCAGGAATTTCGATCGATTGATGAAAGGACATCCGATGAAAGCAGTTTTAGTGCGAAATTCCATTCAGAAAATTATAATTATGTTAATCGTTAATTTTAATTTTTCGTCATCAATAAAAAAATGAGATTTCATATTTTTGTTTTAATTATAGATTTACAACTAAAAATAATTTAACATATTTAATAATTTTTACATTGCTAAATTCAAGTATTTTCAGTTTTTTATACTTTTTTAATTCATTTGTTTTTTCATAATATTTTGTTTTAAAACATAAAAATTGCAAATAATTATTTAAGTTTGTTTTTAAGTCATTTTTTTAACAGAAAAGTTATTCAAGATATAAGTATTAACAAGTGTAAGGGGGTTTATTTTAAAAACTATTATGTTTTTTTTTTTAACAAATTTATGATTTCTTTTTTGATAAACATTCATAATATGTGATTTATTTTTTCATATTTGTTTTTTCATTTCATATAGTTGTTAACCTTAAATTTGTTTTTAGTATTATAAATTTTGTTTTATTATTGTTTTATTAATTATTTGGTATGTTACACCCTCTCTTATTTATGATAACTGTCATTTTATATTTTGTTAATTGCTACATTATGGACCTTATATTTTAAATTTTATTTTATATTTTAGTTTTAGGCATTTTATATAGATATATTTTTTTTATATAGTAAATTGTTTTTTTAGTAGTTTACAAACCATATTTGGCCCAGAGGGCTTGATTCTTGAATATTTGAATAAAATAAATAAATAATGAATATACATTTTTGATGTCTGGGGATATTTTTCATTTTAGCAATAAAGTAAATGGGTTTTTGTTAATAGAGATTTTTATATTTGTTAAATTATTGTTTTAAGTTTTTAAAATTTTTCTCTTTTTTCTAGCAATTTTAACTTTTATTAATGCTTACGATTTTAGTTAATAACTAGTTTCTTGTTAAACATTAGTTTAGTTAGGAGAGTTACGATTATTTAGATAAATTTTTCTTTTCTTTAGATTTCAAAGTATTATATTAGATTAACATATTCTTTTGTTAAAATTAATTAATTGAATAAGAGTACAAATTGAAATGTTAAGGAAATATAAATATTTAAAAGTATTAAATATTCAGACTTTTTTTTTAAAGAAAATAACAAGAAACAAAAATTTTATAAAAAAAAATTACAAATTTTATATCAATTTTTAAAAGAGAAAAACTTAAAAATAATTTGGGATTATTGAAAATTATAAAAAATATACATTAAAAAAAAATTAGCTATTATTAAAACAAGTAAAAAATATTAAATTCGGCTGTGCCGAATCTTTGAATACCCTCCACTCATGTCATAGGAAAACAATGATTTACCATGATTCACAGATAATGCATTACATATGCACAAAATTCAATCGATGTATTTGGTAAAATTATATTGTAACATATTTATTTTGTGTCCTTTTTTCATTAATTTTGGGAGCACTAATCAGGGGAACATTTGTGATTAGTACCAAATGAGCCAAAGGAGTGCCATAGTACTTTTATGGTTCTAATAATAGTACAAAAATAAATTTAGTACAAACTTATCAACAAGTTTAGAAGTGAAATTATGGAGATGAAAAAAGCGACTGGTGAAAAGATATGAGAAAATATATTATTTACCAGTCGCTACTTTGAAATTGTATTAAAACAATTTAAATTGTATAGGAATGAAATTTAGTGGTATCTTTACATCTTCACTCTATTAATCTTGGTAAAAATGAGGTCTTTGCGCTGTGTCGCCATTTCAACAGACAGACGGACATTGAAAAATCGACTTACATATGGTTGATGGTATAATAAAAAACCATATTTTGTGATTTATAAAAAATATTTAAAAAAAAAATATACAATTTTAAAGAAAATATTTAAATGATTAAAAAAAATATCTACCAAAACTATTAAAAATATTGCCAGTTTTTTAACGAAATATTCAATTTTTGTCATAATATCAATTTTAATACACGTTTTTGTTTGGAATATTTTTTTTCTATTCATTTTTTTAAATATGATGTTTTGAAAATTGAATGATTTCTTTTAAAAAAATCTTTTTAGATTTTTTTTATTTAACTTTATATTTATAATTATGACATCACTTTTGTTATCACCCAACTAGATGGTACTTATTGTGCTTCACGTTCCAATGAATTGATTTCAGCCAATAGCTGATGATAAGCTCTTTCAGTAGCAAAATAGTATCTTTAAGTTCTTCCTCCTGAAATAATAACAATATATAAACCAAATTTTCAAAATATTCTTCAAGTGTTAGTTAATCAACAAAATGTATTGTACACATTTTACTAAAAGTATTCACAGTAAAGGAAGACTGATTCTATGCTTCCTCTTAGTTACTCAAGCCGTACTCTTGGGTCGCATATTTTATGAATATGTTTTCTTATGGGTTTTTTTCTTCGGCGACAGTTGCTATTCATTTGCAAACCTTGAGAAGCAAAATATCTGTCTGATTTCTGTTACGATGGCCCATTATTTCTAAAATGGTGTTCAATATTTTTTGCAAGGATGTACCAAAATATATCAAGACTGCTCCCAAAATCCCACGTACACATTACTGATATGCAAGAATTAAAAGTTGGCTTAAAGAAGAATGACTCAAAATATCAGCGGAAATGCTTTTAAATTTTGTCAATTCAATCACTTAACATCAACATTTTTTTTTTTTTTGGATATTCGATACAAAAAGTATCTACATACATACTAAATACTTTTAGAGTTGTATTTTTGCCATTAAAACAAACAACTCTATTTATAAGGAAAAAATGTATTAGTTAGAAGAAGAAAAGTATTGAGTTGTAACGAGTACTCAAATAAAAAGTATTAATTATAGTTAAGTAACACGCGGCTAATTAGCATATCATAATCATGATAGATTGTCCTCATTGGTATCACAGGACCAAGACTGACTGCATCAATGTCCATTATAAATGCACGTGAATGCTCAGAATGATTTCAACCAAATTGCTGATCAAATCAAATTGTTTTACTTAATTTTAAAACTCACCTTAAATGGTTCACCATTTTTTAATTTCTTTTGCCTTAACTTGTCCAGACTAGGTGGTGCTACCAAAACGACATATGGTTTCAAATCCAAAGCTCTTAATAACTTTAAACTTTGTGATGTTGATTTTTAACACAAATTTTACCACTCGCCACTACCGTACGTATTGCTTCAAGAGAAGTACCTAAAGATTGAAATAAAATATGTTAATAAGATAATATGAAAAATCTAAAGTGAACACTTAAGTTAAATCTCACACTTAAGTGATAATTTAAACTATATGGAGCACTGCCATTCAGTTTAAAAAATAGTTTAAAAGTTCTTTTAGTGTCATAAATAGTACACGTAGGTTAGAAAAAAGTAAGTTTTCACTATAAAACTGTCCATAAATAGCTACAAACTTACCATAATATGCTTTTTCATATTCGCCATGTTCCACAAATTTCCTAGCTAAAATATCGGTTTCAAAAGCCTGGCGCGATATAAAATGATAGTCCACACCGGATACCTCACCATCACGTCTAGCTCGTGAAGTATTAAAATAAACGAATAAGTTACAGACATATATGTACAAAAATCGGTCAAAAGTTATACTTAAGATCTTTTAAAAAAACATGACATATATACTATTTCAAAATATTTATTTAAAAAACACTAAGCTTTTAATACTTTAAATTTTAAAGGAGCCTAAATGAATCCAAAATTATGGAACAAATGTTTTAAAATTGTTTACTACCTGGATTATTTTTCCAGAGTTTTTGAATTTTTTCCTCTAGTAAATGGAAAACTAAACCGAAAAGTTTTCAATAAATATTTAGACTTGAAACAGCATTAACTGCAAAAACTTTTATAACAATTAAGCGAAATTTCTAAACGTTCTTTAAACGGAATAGTTGCATATAATTAATAAGTTATTAGTTTTTTTTATATCGCCAGTTTATGGAAGTTTAAAAAGATATTAGAAAACTCACTAAGTTGTTATAAAAAATCTTTGTTGGTTCCTAAGAAACTTAGAATTAATTCGCATTTTAAACTTACTTGGCCTGCATCTGAAAATCTATCTGAATCCGCCATTAAACGTTGACGCAATTCATGGCGTCCTATATTGGGTGGACCTATTATAACAATGGGACGTTTGTGAATGGCTCGGGGATAATACAAGGCAACTTTTTCATATGTGAGTATTTCTTCGGGCTCAGTTTCATCAAGGGCGGTCGTAGCATATAAAGGATATCTAAGAATATATATTTTAATTACTTTCTCTATTTTTTTTATAAATACTTTTTAACTTACCCTGCTTCCAAACTAGCTTTTTCGTCTTTCTACCCTTGCGAGCACATAAGGTAGATCCTTTACTGGCACCTTCTTTACCACCCTTTTTACCCTGCAGTCCCGCTTCTTCGGCTATTGCCAATTTAATTGTCTCGCGTTGATGTTGGAATGATTGACTAGGTATAAGACCAGCCAAGGTTTGGTCTTCTTCTCCTTCCCGATATGCTTGCCACCAATTGGGATCACCTTGATATAACATATAAAACGTCACCCTTTTGAAAACTAATACCCAATTCTCGACAAGGTATAAATCGATCATCTTATGGATCATAATCAAATTTGGCTCTTACATGTAAAATGGCATTTCACGGTGGCCGCCATTGGGTGGTGGACTACCGGCTGGAACTATGAGAAATGTAAGAGTACCCTGCATCGTAGTATGAGCACATACTTCAATTTCAGTTTTGCCTCTTTATTCTTCGAGTATTTCATCACCTTGATGTTGTTGTCTCGGCTGCTCCACCTCTTACAAAGGTTCAGTCGATTTTTTAATTTGTATAATACGTATATTGTCATTTTGATCATTATGCATACCAAAACAGGCATCCAAGGGTGGGGAATCGGCTCGATGAGACCCTGTATGTTTCATATCAGCATAACAGGTTTGTCTCGCTGCATTGTGGGGTATGACATTAGGAGGTAAAAGCATAGCTTCTCTTTGAAAAATAATGAGAATAAATACAATTTTTAGAAATAGCTACAAAAATATATTATAAAATATATTAAAAAAAAAAAGAGTTTTAAGCTTTAAAAAACCATAAGAAAATCTGATACATAAATAACAGCTGGTCAAGTAACTGCAAATAATAGGTTTGTTTTTTTTTCGAATTTTATATCTATATCTATAACCACTTCTAAAAAACGACTATCCCTACTATCCTGACTTTTCTTTATTTTTTGTAAACAAATACAATTTGAACATTTGGGGCCGCCTTTGTACGAAAGCTGTTTTTGTATTTGGACTGCGCGGGAACGCGAAATAGAGCAATTATATTATTTGGCCTGCTCTATCTTAACTTACAAACACATAAATCATTTGTTAGCTTTTGTAGTTTTAAATATTGTATCAAATTAAAAACACAAAAATTTCATATATTTTTATGCAAAATATTTTTGTTTACATTTAAAAGAGAAAAGCAAAAAATTTTCCAAGACTAGGCAGCATTTTTATAAATTCTTAATTTTAAAGTAGCTATATTTATAACTACTTAACAAGTCTATATCTACTTAAATTTGTATGGAATATTTATATAAAATTAGAAAAAAAACCAACCTAAAATACATTCAAAGGAAAAGAAAATAAAACAGTTAATAATATTTATCCAGGTTAGATAAGTGTGAGAAAGACGTTCAGTTGCCTATATGAACTGAGGTGTATGCTATGATTCCTTAAACATAATTGTGTAACATTTTTGAAATATTTATGAAATTCATTATTGAACGAAACTTTATTTAAATAGATATAGACTTGCTAAGTATGTATATGTATAAAAATGCTGCCAAGTCTTACAAATTTTTGCTTTTCTCTTTTTAAATGTAAACAAAAATATTTGTCATAAAAATATTTGAAATTTTTGTAACAAATGTATTATGTGTTTGTTAGTAAAGGTAGAGCAATATAATTCCTCTATTTCGCGTTCCCGTGAAGTCCATATACGAAAACAGCTTTTACAAGTAGTTATAGATATAAGATACGAAAAAACAAACCTTATATTTGTACACCTAAAAAGCTTTCAAATTAAAACTTCAATGCTTTGAAATTCCCAGAAACAAAACAAATTTTAAAGTTCCAGTGACATATGTTGAATTTTCTCGTTTCCATGTTCCTGGGTAGAATGGATTGTGAAGGAACCGAAATAATTGTATAACTGATTCTTTGGGACAGAAAATATGGCTGGGTTGTTTTTCATTGATGGAACTAAATTTTCTAAGCTTGTATTATTTTAATAATGCTTTGAGTTTTGGAATATTTTATATTTTTAAAAGCTTTTATAGAATATTTTAGTCAAAGTTTTCAACTAAAGAGTTTTTTACTTACCAGTTATTTTTTCTTCATCTTCTATATAGGCATCATTTTCTACCGAGCCGAGGATTTACTATCCTGTAAAGCTTTAAGTTTACGAGAACCACGTAAACTAGCACCTAAAAATCCATTTTGTTGGGCAATCGTTCCTCTTCTTCATGACGACGACGTAATTGTTCAGGTTTATTTGAATAAAAAAAGAAAACAACTTGCCTGTTGCTGTTTTAAATATTGTGAAGAATTAGGCATCCGATATCAATACTTTTCAATGGGAGATTCCTGTTTGTTTCTGAGAAAATGATTATGGAGGATCGATTATGAAAATTTGAATCCATCAAAATACATACTATTAATAGCCCATTCAATTCCCTTTCATTTGAGTATAATATTGAGTGGACAAACAATTTTCGAAATACATACAAGTATTATTAATAATACCAAATACACATATAATTTGTAATAGAATCCCAATTTCGAAGATATGTTAGTGTCACTTTTCAAAACGTCATGCCATAACTGCTATCGCAAACATCTTTTCTTGTAGAGTTAATATTGGTTATATTTGGAAGTAATAAACATTTTCAGAAAATAAACAAATACAAAATTATAAATTTTCTTATAACGAGATTAGTTTTATAATACGTTCATACTGAACCCTACAATACATATTTTCGTTTTTATTCAGGTTTTCAATTTCAAGTTAATACAAATTTTAAAGCGGTTCCTTGACTTTTTGTTCATTTCAAACATAACAAATATAAAGACTTGTTAGTTTGCATTTTAAGCAAAAAAAGAATTAAGCGCTTGATTACGAAATGTTCAAACTAGCAATCAGTAAATCTTAGAATACTGAGTCTTAAGTGGACACATAACTAGGTCACTTAAGTTTAAGTAGGTAACTAAGCTCAGAAAAATAAATAGATGATTACAAAATGACTGTATTAAAAATTTCAGCTCCTTCAAGTTGAGTATAGTGTTTTTTTAACTAACGACAAAAATAGAAGTACTATCCCCGCAGAAAGGGCTCATGTGACCAAAATGTATATTAGAAAATAATCTGGATAGTAATTGTGCTGACGGTTTGTCATTAATATGGAAATTTTCAACAACATAACGACTTGAAGCATAAGTTTTGGGTCAAGTCTTGGCTGGAGAGGAATCATATTAAGGTTATCGAGTGGCCAGCACAAAGCCCATATAAGAATCTAACAGAGAACATATGGGGAATCATAAAAAGGTCTGTTTCAGCAAGAAACCCTGTAAGAGATCTGTGGGAGATTATTTTAAGAAGAGTGGTATAATATCACTTCTGATCAGTGTTGTGAAGTTGTGAAAACAATGACAAAGCGATGTGCCGAATTATTATGGATATCCCACCAAGTATTAAATAATAAAATATACCATTAATTAAAATAATGTTAATTTTAATTAATAAAAATAATATTTGTTAAAACAGTTTAAGTGTGTAAAAGTATAGTGTAGTTGTAGTATGTAGCTCTATTGTGCTCAACTGCATAATAGGCAAGGGGCGAGAGTAATCACATTAATAGGGAGTTGTTGTATAGACGCCATAAAGGGCGAACGTGTTGTCTTACCTTCTTTGATATAATTTCTTTGACAATCCGAATAACTTTGAATAAATAAACTAAATTTGTATTTTAATATTAAACTAAATGTAAAGAGTTTTATTCGGTGTCCTGACAGATTCAGAAGTGGGATAGAGATCCATAAGAGGAAAACGTGTGAGAAGAAGAATAAAAAGGAAAAACGATTGAGTGTATATATGAAAACACATCGAAATAAAACAACAACAACGAGTGATAACAACGGAAATATATCCACAGACAACTAGAGGAAAATAGTGATGTTGAGACTACAAATGGTAGCAACGTATAACATCAACAACGAGTGGTAACAACGACAACAAATCCACAACGGGGAAAAATAAATCTGCAAACGGCAGCAACGTATAAACGCAACGAAGAATACAAACGATAAAATTGTTTTTGTTGTTGTAATGAAATCTGCAAACGGCAGCAACGTATAAACGCAACGAAGAATACAAACGATAAAATTGTTTTTTTTTTGTGTGTAAGGAAATCTGCAAACGGCGGCGGCGCACAAACGCAACAAAGACAATCAACGTAGAAAACAAAAGTTTTTTTTTGAAGAAGAACTTGACGCTACTACAAACGTATAAAGAAAGAATAAAGAAGGAAAAAAATTGTAACGGAAAGAAAAAAACGAGAAAACGTGGAATATTTAAGAAGATTTTTTTTAGAAAAGAATAGAAGAAAAAAACGAGAAAACGTGGAATATTCAAGAACATTTGTGGAAATAAGAGAAAAGATATAAAAATGCCAACGAAATTAGAGGAGTTACGGGTGAAGCAGCTAAACCAACTCCTGAGAACAAATGGTTTGCCAACTACGGGCACACGCGCAAATAAAATTGCAGCATTGATGGAAGTTTTGGAAACGGATGAAGTGGAAGAAGATGAAATAGAAGAACTTGACGCTACTACAAACGTATAAAGAAAGAATAAAGAAGGAAAAAAATTGTAACGGAAAGAAAAAAACGAGAAAACGTGGAATATTTAAGAAGATTTTTTTTAGAAAAGAATAGAAGAAAAAAACGAGAAAACGTGGAATATTCAAGAACATTTGTGGAAATAAGAGAAAAGATATAAAAATGCCAACGAAATTAGAGGAGTTACGGGTGAAGCAGCTAAACCAACTCCTGAGAACAAATGGTTTGCCAACTACGGGCACACGCGCAAATAAAATTGCAGCATTGATGGAAGTTTTGGAAACGGATGAAGTGGAAGAAGATGAAATAGGTGTCGAGCCATGGGAGGCCCAAATCGACGAACTAAGGTTAATGATTGCCAACCTAACACGTACAGTAGGTACAATCAGTAATGTTCAACGGGGTAATAACATTGAAACACCATCAACACCTAATGCATCCGGTCTACTAGGATTCATGGAAAACGGAAATCAGGCCGTAACAACGCCTGCTAGGCACACCAATAGCACACAGGAAATAGTTGGAATCCTTCCGGAATTTGACCCTATAAAAAGGTCTTTATCATCCGGGCAATTTATACAGAAAGTTGAACAGCTACAACGAGCTTATGGCTGGAACGACGAGAGTGTTCTATTTGCAGTCCAGCATAAGCTTAAGGGTTTTGCGAAAAGTTGGCTAGATTCCCAACCCGTTTTTGGATCGTGGATCGGGTTTTCTACAGCTTTCCGACAAGATTTCCCAGACATGACAACGGCAGCTGATGTTCATCGGGAGTTACAGGATCGTAAGCGATTAAATTCAGAGACGTTGGTGGAGTATTATTATACAATGCTGAATCTTGGAAGACGTGGTAATCTAGATGATTGTTCGATTATTTCGTACGTGATCAACGGTATCAACGATTCATATTTGGTGAAAACGTTATTGTCATCAAATTTTATAAGATGCAATGATTTATTGCTTTCTCTTCAGAAACTCACGGTGTCAGCGGTATTATCAAGACAACATCACAAACCAGATGAACGTAAAGGTGAATCAAAAGGGCTTAAATGTTACAATTGCAACGAACCGGGGCATATTTCGGTTAACTGTTCAAAGCCTCAACGTAAAGAGCGATGCAATGGATGCCATAAAATGGGACACAACGAGAAGGAATGCCGTAGCAAATCAAAGCCTTCAGTGGCCAACGTGGAAGATACGGGCGAGGTTGGAACAATTATGTCACCTCCCATCATGAAACAAATTAAAATCAACGATCAAATTTTAACAGCATTTGTGGACACTGGTAGCGTTTATTCATTAATAAAATCATCTTTAGTACAAAATGCAACGTGTCAGCCAGCACATAAACGTTTACAAGGATTCGGAGGTTCTATTATAGAGGTGCATGAAACGGTTAATCTGCCTATAGAAATAGATGATGAAGTTGTAGATACGAAATTCTACATAATTAGCGATGACGAATTGCCATATGACGTTTTGCTTGGACGTGATTTGTTGTGCCGAAATGATAAACGGATGGTAATTGAGGCGGGTGTACTGCAACTACAGGAGGCAGGTCGGAGTAATTTTACTATGACAAACGATATCGATGATGAACAACGTCGTAGTCTCCTAACGTTATTGGCGAAATTTGAAAATTGCTTTGCTGAAAATATCGAGAATATAGGACGGTGCCAAACGACAACAATGACAATTGAAGTGACCACCGATAAACCGATCCTTGGTAAACGATATATGGTGCCATTCTCGCAACGTGAAATTTTATCAAACATTATTACAAATTTGGTGGAGCATAAAATCATCAGACCAAGTACGTCACCACATGCAGCATCGGCATTGCTGGCAAAGAAGGCTAATGGTGAATTCCGAATGTGCGTGGACTTCAGAGCCCTTAACGCTGTAACCGTTAAAAAGCAGTATCCAATGCCAGTGGTTGAAGAGCAGCTATCCAGGTTAGCTGGAAATACATTTTTCACAACGTTAGATATGACTTCGGGCTATTATCAAATACCCCTGGATGAAAAAAGTAAAACGTATACCGCTTTCATAACGCACGAAGGACTTTTTGAACACAACGTCATGCCTTTTGGCTTAGTGAACGCCCCGATGGTATTCCAGGAAATGATTGTCACCATTATAAAAAAGCTAGAAAATAAAAACAAAATAATCAGTTACGTTGATGAAGTGATTATTGCTTCGAAAACTCCTGAAGAAGGAATTATTATCTTGAATGAATTTTTGGAAGCTATACGGAAATTTGGTCTTACGTTACGACCATCCAAATGTACGTTTTTAAATACAACCGTTAATTTCCTTGGTCACATAGTTGGTGAGCATGGTATACGACCAGGTACGCAGAAGACGCAATGTATTCACGAATATCCATCCCCTAAAGACGTTTCCGGTGTAAGAAGGTTCTTGGGAATCACTGGGTTTTTCCGAAAATTTATACCCAACTATAGTTTGATTGCAACGCCACTAACTAAGTTATTGAAGAAAAATTCCGAATTTATATGGAACGAAGAACAAGAACATGCATTTAAACAGCTAAAATATGCAATCACCAGTAAACCAATACTGACACTATACGATCCAAACCAGGCGCATGAGGTGCATACGGATGCGAGTTCGGTGGGACTCTCTGGAGTGTTATTCCAACGGGAAGGTGAAGATCTGAAACCCGTGTTTTACTACAGTCGTCAAACATCAGATGCAGAACGAAAATACGCTAGCCACGAATTGGAAGTGTTAGCAATCGTGGAAACCTTACAACGATTTAGAATGTATTTACTAGGTAAACATTTTATTATAGTTACTGATTGTAATGCAGTAGTAACCACAAAGGCTACTAATCCCTTACCGCCACGCATAGCCAGGTGGCTATTAAAACTACAAGAATTTAATTATAAATGTATGCATCGAGCAGGAAGCCAGATGTCATACGTAGACGGTATGAGTCGTAGTCCTACTCTACCTCCAGCCCAAACGACAACGGTAGCCGAATATGTTTTATTCAATTTTGACTCAGATTGGATAATGTCAATGCAGCTACAAGATCCGAAGTTGAAATTAATAGTTGATGTTCTCAAAGGCAACGACTTCACGAATGAAAAACAAATAAAAAAGGAATATTTGATACGCACCAATCGACTTTTTCGAAAGTTGAATGGAGATGCGAAATTAGTAATACCTCAGGCCATACGTTGGCGCATCACCAGGTCATGCCATGACGAAGTGGGTCATTTTGGGGTTGAAAAGACAATGGAAAGAGTTTCTAGAAATTTTTGGTTCCCACGTATGAGGTGCTATATTAAATCATATATCCAAGCATGTCCAGACTGTTGTTTAAATAAAGCGAAGGGTGGTAAACCAGAGGCTCAACTGCATGTGTCGGAAGTATTGCCAATTCCGTTCAGAAGCGTACACATCGATCATTTGGGACCATTCCCAAGAAGTAAATCTGGTAATATATATATAATCGTTTTAGTTTGTACTTTCAGTAAGTACACCATTCTAAAAGCATTAAGAAACACGAAGACCAAGCCGGCTCTCAACGTTATAAGAGAGATGATGACTACCTTTGGACAGCCATTACGTTTAATAACCGACAGAGGAACGGCCTTCACCTCTAAAGAGTTTGAACAATTCGTCTCAAATTATGGAATCCATCATATACAGACAGCGGTCCGTACACCACGGGCTAACGGTCAAGCCGAAAGAGTAAATAGAACGCTACTCTCATCATTAAAATGTACAGCTGGTAATAACACAGATTGGGATCAGGCACTCCCAAACATCCAATGGTCAATTAACTCTCAACGAAATTCAACAACAAAATTTAGTCCTAATGACTTGGTTTTTAACTACAACCCACGTGATTTTAGCTCAAATCGAATGATTCAAGCCCTTAGTGATGAAATTAACGAGGAACCTCATCATTACGATCTACGTCAACGAAAAGCCGCAGACAATATAACCGAAGAGAAACGTAAATGGAAGGAGCGATTCGATAGAAAACACCAAGCTCCACGACAATATCATGAAGGTGATTTGGTCGTCATCGACCATGTTCCAGGTGCTACCGGTACATCCCACAAACTAGAGCCACTCTTCAAGGGACCGTATACTATCACCAAAGTATTGAATAATGACCGTTACGTTATAGAAGATCTCCCTGATGTTCCTAAAAATCGTCGTCGGTACGTGAACGTATTTGCCAGTGATCATATAAAGCCATGGTGTGGTCTACCTAACCTAGAAGTAACCGAGGAACCGCCACCCAACTACCATGAAGACTCCTCAGATGACGAACCATCAGGAAAGGCCGAGCTGTAAAAGTATAGTGTAGTTGTAGTATGTAGCTCTATTGTGCTCAACTGCATAATAGGCAAGGGGCGAGAGTAATCACATTAATAGGGAGTTGTTGTATAGACGCCATAAAGGGCGAACGTGTTGTCTTACCTTCTTTGATATAATTTCTTTGACAATCCGAATAACTTTGAATAAATAAACTAAATTTGTATTTTAATATTAAACTAAATGTAAAGAGTTTTATTCGGTGTCCTGACAAGTGTATTTAAAAAAGTTGAAAAAGCTGTTAAGTAATCGTAAATTGTTTATATTTTTATATTTAATTTAGTTTATAAGATTTTCGACAAATTAATAAAACTTAATTTTTTAATGGCTAAAAAAATATATTTATTCTTGTTAAGAGTTTGATGAGTTCGAATGACTTAATTTTGTGACTACTACTGTATATTTCAAAAGTCCTTGGTCTTTTTTGTACTTGCTGTTTTTATAAAAGCTATTAATTTAGTTATGGTCATTGTCGAAATAAGTTGTGGTGATTAGGAAGCTAGGATTGTCTAGGGCAAAAGCATTCTTCCTGATTTTTGTACCGTCCTTCGTTTAAGAATTAGCTTAATGGCTATGCATATGGCTGTAATTGTTCAAGTTTGAGGGTAAACAACTTTATAATTTGAAAATCTAAAGGTCGTCGTATATTTTTTTTGTAACTAGGACAAATAGTACACCATAAGAGAAAATATAAAAAATTCGGAGCGGTGGCCGCCAACTGTAGTTATTCCCAAAATATGAACTCATTCGGAATAACAATATTGAAGCAGATATCAAAGCAAAATTTGGTAAATTGTATATATTTTTTCAATGGTATAACAATTTAAGGGCAACCCGGCAAACAGAGAAATCTACTTGATAAAAGTCGGCCACTTTATACTACCGTGTAGAAATAGATGTAATTTTAGAAATTAAAGGAAATTTCACACTAAATTTTTCAGTAAATCTTAATACAAAAATATATATTTCTGAGAATCGCATACATAAGATCCCATATTTTAAATTTCTAAATGATTTGAAAAGCATTTTGGCCTGGGCGAGTTACTCAAAAAGAAAATAACCACGTTTATATGAATGGTGAAAATGTGTTTAAAGAAAAGCAATGAAATTTAAAAACATAACAGGTACGTACCTTAACAATTGTTGGCGTATTTAAAATATTTTTTCGTTGCTTTATTAATATCACTATTATTTTATTATTTAAAAATGAATGAAACAAACAAAAATACGAAAAAAAATTGTAGTTAAACTTTCAAGATTGCTTTGACACTCACTGTTGACAACATGGAGTTTTTCATACTAATTTGGCGCTTTTTTATTGTTCATAGCGGGGTAGAAATTTTTCGAAAAAATCGCGCGATTTGTATTTTTCTTTTGGGAAATTGTCATCATGACAGAAATGATATTAAGGGCTGGTTTTTAGGATGTCAATTAAACTTAGCTTAACAAACAATTAGGTTAATTTCGAAGTATACTAGCAATACGGTTTTTGGCCTTAAAGGCTTATTGTATTGCAAATAAATAATGATTGTTTTTCAGTGGTGGTTTAGGAGCCGTCAATTTCGGTAGTACTGCCATACTTAAAAAAAAAAAAATGGCATCATTAAAAATGTAAAATATTAACATGGCAGTACTATCAAATGTCATAAATAAAAAAACTTTAGCGCGTCCTTATATTTTTTTAAAATAAATTTGTATTAATTTATAAAAAAGAAAAAATAGTAAAATTTCTTTGAAATGGATAATTGTTTTTATTATTTAAATTAAAATATAATATTTTCTTAACACGTGAAACACTTTAATTTGACAGGTCTAACTGGAGCTAACCAACCAAGGCTGCTGGGTTAAACCTAGATTAAAAGCAAAAAAATAAACAACTAAAAAACGGAATTCTAGAGTTAACCATTGTTTAACGAACAAAAAACGCTTATTTACATACCAAAAACAAGGCCTAATAGTATTATGAATACTAATAAAAAAACTAAATTTTTGAGATTCTGAGATATTTGGGGCCTAAGGCCCATATTTTTTTGAACGCTTGACAAAGTGTACTTCAGCCAAAAACCGTTATACATTATGTATATTATTATGAATACTATTAAAAACAGCATTTTCGAGATCCTGACTCTTTACCTGAATGCTTGCAAAATGTTGCTAAATTTTCTTGCATTTTGTTTATGTGTCTTGAAAAATTTATATTCACATTCTGTCGGTTATAAATTTAATATATTTTCATGCCGCTTAAATTAAAGTAATTTTTGATGCTCTCTTACGCCACTCAATAAGCGCAGGAGTTAAATCTTTTTCGGTAATACAGGTCATACGTTTCAAAGAACTATGTACACCAATGTCAGCTATCGACATTTTGTCACCACCAAAGTATTGTTGTTTCTGCAGGCGGTTGCTTAAAGTTCTTATCATATTGGCCTTGCTTTTGACGGTGGTGCAACGCAGTAACTGATAGCAAGTGTCCAGCACTGCATCAATTTCATTGCAAAGAGGGGAATCTTCATAGCAATATTCGGCAGGACCAACACGACCCAAATAACGTATAATATTGACCTCGCCGTAAATGGGTACATACATCGTGGGGGAACTTATCATTTCAGTGTGTTCACCTAAGTCAAAATTACACAACATTACTTTATTAAATAATGTTTTAAAAATGGTTTTAATACTTACAATTTTTCCATATTAATGTTACATTAATTGTGGGTAGTGTTGGATTAGCGGATATTGTCTGCAAAGCCTCTTCAAAAGCTTTGGCGTCTTTGCCGATGTCATTCATAGTTGAATGAGTAAACGTTTTAACCTCAATGTTAAACAAATCTTTCCAAGCATTTTTTAAAGCCAACAAAGCAAAAGGTATAAAATTGGGATGACCATTTATTACTACATCATGAAGAGGTTCCTAAGATATAAACCAGTTTTTAAGCTTTTCAAAATCAACATAAAGCCTATAAAATTACCTCTCGTAAACATCCATTATTTAATGTGCTATCTTGTACTCCTTTCTGACACAAACCCAAGGTTGAACGTATACCAGCTAATTGTGCTTTTAAATCGTTTAGTTGTTGCAATACCTTCTCCTGTCGCTTAGACACATTTAGGGCTTCTTCCCCAGAGATCTGTTCGTAAAGAAAATAAAAAAAAAGTTTTATAAATATATATTTAATTAAATTTATATTTTTTAAGGTTAGTTTTATAGCATTTAAATTGAAGAATAATAAAAAGAAGCATAAAAGCACCTCTGCACTCATCTCTTTCGATACACAAACCGCTATGAAGTATTAAATGTATTTATGGCGGACAGCACACTAACCCTTTAAAAATTCTTCGTCTATCTAATAAACAATGGGAAACAAAATAAAAATAATTTTGAGCACAAGCGACTAGAGATGACATGTCTATATTTTTAAGATGAACTTTTTTTTTGTGTAAAAATATATCGCGTACCGCCTTTATTTTTTGGTGTTTTGTAAATATATTTTTTATGTTTGTTATGGCTGGGGAGTCTATATTAGCTTTTTGATTGAATATTTATTTATTTATTTATTGATAATTCTTGTGTAATATTTTCTATTGAGCCAAAGATCTTTTATTTATAAAAAATTAATTATAAATATTTATTTATCCCAATATTTTGTCAACACATTGGGTGACTTCTTCAGGGGAAATTGTTTTTATAATTAATAAATGAAAAATATCACAAAATTTTAAGTAATTAAAAATATTTGTTAAAATTTAAACTCGATTTCTAACAATTTTTTGTTTGAAATATTTGTAAATTGTTATTTTTCATATAAAAATTCTTTGAAAATAAAAATTAAAGTTACAAAAAGTTTTTTGTATTTACAAATTCCATTGTTGGTGCCTTTTTAAAAAATATCTATTTTGTTTGTATTTACAAAAATGCTCTATGGACGATGTTCAATATTACAAACAGAATTTTGTAATTTTAGTCTGTGTATATATAACATTTTTTTAAAAAAAGGCGGTAAATCAAAAAATTTGTTTTTCCAATATTAAAAAATTAAAATAACGCAGAAAACAAAAATAAAAATAACGATATCTGAAAAATTAAAAAAATTACATGAACAAAAATATTTTATATACATGTTATTTAACATAATGTGATACCCGTTCTTTCAAAAGTTGTTAAGCACATTATAAAAGATCAGATGATGTTTTATATTAATGCTAAAAGATTGCTTCATCCTAACCAATCTGGTTTTAGACGGAATTATAGTACTACAACTCTTCTTCTTGGGTTAACTGATTCAATAAGACGTAAGCTTAATGAGAAAAAATGTAGTGTATTGCTTTCCTTAGATTTATCAAAGGCCTTTGATAAAGTTTTACATTCAAGGCTGATAACTAAATTATGTAATTTTTTTAATTTTTCTAAATCTGCATGTAAACTTATATGTTCATATCTTGGTAAAAGGTCACAATTCGTTTCTGTAGGAGACAGGAACTCTAGTTTATTGGAGGTTACCAGTGGTGTTCCACAGGGTTCTGTAATTGGCCCAATTTTATTTATGATGTATTTAAATGATTTTATTAATGTCATTGATAATAACTCTTTTGAAACATTTATATATGCGGATGATGTACAGATTTTATTTTCTGGGGAAAGGCAATTTTTTGATGTTTTGGAAGCGAACATTGAGTTTTACCTTAATAGGATTTCTCAGTGGATGGATACTAATGGGTTGGAAATTAATCCTGGCAAAACAAAGGCAATGTGTTTTGGTTTTGACTCCAGTAATTTGAATGTATCATTAGGAGGTGTTAGGATAAATTTCGTCACTGAAATTAAGTGTTTGGGTGTTTTTGTGGATGATCAATTACGTTTTTCAAAGCACATTGATTACGTTTGTGCTCGTGTGAATGCTACCTTAAGGCGATTGTGGTCTCTAGATTTATGTTTGCCTCTACATGTGAGGAAAGGTGTTGCTAGTGGTCTTCTTATGTCACAATTATTATACGCCTTAGAGGTGTTCACGGGTACTAATAGTGTTTTACTTAGACGCCTTCATCTTACATTTAATCGTATCATTAGATATGTTTATAGATTAAGAATGAGGGAACACGTCACACCTTTTGTATTAGATTTTGTTGGTATTTCTTTTGAAAATTTAATAAAATTGAGAATTTTGTTGCTATTTCACAAGGTGATTAAGACGAATTGTCCTAGTTATATTGTTGAGAACTTTAATTTCACAAAATCGAGTAGAAACCCTCAAATAGTTTTTCATCGTATAACTTCATCCATTTATGAAAGATCCTTTAATGTGAGGATAACTAGAAATTGGAATTCGCTTCCTAGATACCTTAAAAATTTCGTTTTTTCAAAGGCTACGTTTAAATGCAAATTAGTGCAGTATTTCGGTGTGTAACACCCTCTCTAATTTATGATAACTCTAATTTTATCTTTTCTTAATTGCTACATTATGGACCTTAAATTTTAAATTTTATTTTATATTTTAGTTATTATTTTAGTTTAGGCATTTTATATAGATATATTTTTTTTATATAGTAAATTGTTTTTTTAGGAGTATACGAACCATATTTGGCCCAGAGGGCTTGGTTCTTGAATATTTGAATAAAAAAACAAAAAAAAAAAAAACATATTTATTTATCTTCTTATATTCTGTAAAACAAATTCACAGAAAATAACAATAAGGCGCCGGGTGACTAGACCATATGCGCTCTAAATTTGAATAGCTTATAAGATAATATTAAAGAGCTTAAAAATAATAAAAAATAAATATAATAAGAAAACAAAATCTAAATAACAAACATATAAAGTTCAGTTGTATATAACAAAGTAGGGAAAAATTAAAAACAATTTAATAGATTTATATAGAATGAATACTGGTTTTATACATTTTGGATGCCATGTTTCTGAAGACAGCTCCATATTCTCGGTATGTTCCTGGTGGTTGAGCAGTCTAGAATATCATCAAGTGGTAAATCAAGTCTCGTATCTGGACATTCCGTAATTATATGAGGAACTGTAAGTGTGTTATTATATAATATATATCCTAGTTTTTATTAACTAAATGTCTGTAATTTTGTGCAATATTTGCTATGTCTGTTTTATAACACTGAAACAATTCCAAAATTACGGGGTTCCGACGATATATTCTTGTTAAGGAGACCAAAAAGATGTATACGTGTGTTGGCGTTTTGATAGTTAACATCGGAATTTAATTTTAGAGGCGGTTAAAGTTTCCCAGCCCTGGCCTGTTCTTGCAGCATATCGGTATATAAAAATATGTTTTCTTTACATCTGAAGTTCAGCAACTTTGTAGATAATGGTATGACAAATATTTTTGTAGAACATATTAACCCTCTAACTCCCCCTCATAACGGCATTTTTTGCTGAATTGTGTAATTAATTCGTTGTGTAGATGGTACTTTCATAATTTGTAACATTTCTAACATATATCTGCGTCTGTAATTATTTTCTGTGTTTAAAATTGAAGTCCTATTAAAATCAGGATAATAATTAAAACTCGTGCAATGTAATAATAATAATTATGTCCTGCTATTCTTGTTTTTAATTTATTCTTTGTTGTACCTACATATACTTTACTACAATTCTCACTACAAGGTGTTTTATAAACTAAATTGGACATTTCAGATATATCTATTATATCTTTCGTTTTGCTAAATAATCTACCTAATGTGTAACATGTTTTATGTGCCACTATATATTTCTTATTATCATAAATTTTTGATTTTTCTAATCTTTCAGATACAAGAGGAACATAAGTTAGAGATTTATAAATTTTAGGTTCAGTAACCGTTCTCGTAACTAAATTATTCCGGTTTTTACATTGTCTTATCAATCTACAGATTAATTGAATTGGGTAATTATTATTTAACAAAATATTTTTAATCTTTTCTATATTAATTTTATGAAATTCTGTATCGCTAATCTTTTATATCCTTTTAATTAAGATCTTAGCTGTATTAAGTATGATTCTTTTTGGGTGTTTAGAAAAATAGTTAATAACTCTTCCAGAAGCTGTTGGTTTCTGATACCAATCTATTAATAAACTTTCACCCTTTCTTATTATCAATGTATCTAAATAAGGAATTTTAGAATTACATTCTTTCTCAATTGTAAATTTTATATTGTCATGAAATGAATTAAAAGTTGATAAAACATCATTAATTGAATCATTCGAAATAATGCAAAATAAATCATCAACATATTTTGTGATGATTTTTGGTTTTACATTTAATTTTTCTATACAATAATCTAATAATTTTTCAATTACAATATCAGCTATAATTGGTGAAGCTGGAGATCGCATTGAAAGTCCTTGTTGCTGTAAATATCTTTTATTATCATATTTAAAATATCTGTTGTCTATTATACAAAATTTTAGAATACGTATAAAAAGGTTCCTTTTAATTCCTGTATAATCTTTTATAATTTATTAAAGGCCAAAAACGTATTGCTAGTATACTACAAAAATTAAAAAAAAAAAAAAAATAATTACAAATTCTTAATTTTAAATTAAAACAGTATATACATAAAAGATGACAGATTTTGACGAATATTTGTCCAAAAAATGTCGATTTTTGCTTCAAAAAAGACGATTTTTCGTCGTAAGAAACTTTGTTGACCCAGAAACACATTCAAAAGAGGTAAGATAACAAAACGGTGTTTTTTTTGACTCTAATCATTTGGTGTTATTTTATTTTTTACGACTAAGTTTTGCAAAAAAATCCAGAACTGGACCGTACAGAAATGGGACCAGAGGGTCAATTCTCGTTCTGTGAAACGGTGAAATGAAAAGTTTTTTCACGTTTTCATAGTACTTTTGATTCGCGTTCTGTGAAAAAATGTAAAGAAATATCAAAACGTTTTCATATGAAAAAAAAGTGGAACGAAACAAGATTTTTTCACGATTGCACAGCACTGGCGATTCTTGTTTTGTGTAACAGTGCAAACAACTGTCAAAATATTTTTATATGAAAAAATTGTTTACACAGACTATTTATAAGTGAAATAAACATGGAGAAGACTGTAAGAGGAAAGCGTGCCAGCGAAAGCCAAAAGGAGTATTTAATTAATTATTAAGAAAAGCATGTGGACATTGCAAACGATAAGTAAGTAGCTTAATTACCATAATCACACTTTTATTAATCCCATATTTACAAATTTGTAACTGCAGATGGTGCCAAATTTAGAGACGAAAAGTGTAACGAATTAGCGGCGAGCCTTAACAGTTTTATTGGGACCCAAAAGGACAGTGAAAAATGGCAAAAGTATGGCATATTTATTTATAGTTTATTTATATTCTTTATGAAATTTTTTTTTTCTTTAAGTAATATTAGACTTCATCCTCGCACCAAATATAGTTCACTTAAAGTAAGCCGATATTAATCCATGAAGTGCTTGTCGGTTGTCATCTCGAATGCATTGTGGTCAGCACGAAGTATGTGTCTCAGCACTCTCAAAAAATTCCTATAAGTTATTAAATTATTTACTGCAATGAAATGCTTGTAACATCATTGTCTTACCTTTGTTCATCCGGAATTCTTTGAGTAATATCCAATAATACAATTAATCCAGATATTTTTATATAATTATTTAAAATAAATTTTACGAACTTAATTCTCTTTTGTTTACGTTTTTCTCTGTTTTGACATTTGCTTTAAATTTTGGATAACACAGTTACAAAATTTTCATGGATACAGTGCGAATGAAACATTTTTTTCATAATACATACGAGAATCGCAATTTATGTATTTGTGAAAAGTTCGAGTGAAAAGTGCTTATGAAAACGAATATGAAAAGTTTTTTTTCATTTCACATTATCACAGAACGAGAATTGACCCTCAGATCACGTTTTGCTTCAGTCGAACGAAAATACAATAACGAAATACATTCGTCTCGCGACAAACGTCTAGTGGAAACACGAAACAAAGTCAACATGATAAATTCGGATGTGTGGGTCTGCTTTTCGGCGAATGGAGTTGCACCATTCCAAAAAATTTGTGTAAAATTGGACGTGTGAAGCGAAAATAATTCCACATGCTGAATGAAATATGCCACTTCGATGGGTTTTGCAAGGCGATAATGACCCGAAACATACATCGAGGTTGGTCAAAGAGTTCATAGAAGGGAATGGAGTTCAAGTCCTTGATTGGCCGGAAAAATAACCCGACTTGTTCCCCATTGAAACCCTATTTGGAATTTTGAAGATTCCGAAATCGAAACGAACTAATCGAAATTCTAAAATCAGAGTAGAAAAGTATTTCTGAAGCCGTCTTTACCACTGACATTTTATAACCATAAGTTAACACTAATGCAAATGAAAATGAAAGCATTACCATTTAATGGTAATGAAATTTTTCATTAGAATTTTATTACTAATGGTTAAAATGGCAAAAGCTTAAAAAACTAATTATAATTGATGAAAAAAATTTATTTACATACAATTTATACGACTTGAAAATTACCAAAGTAGCTTTAAACAAAAAATAATAAAACGAAATAAAAAATATAAATACAAATAAAAAATATAAAATATACAAATATTATTAGTTCATCTTTTAAGAAACGGTTAAGTTGGTTTTTACTTAATGTGTTGCTTACGGAAATTTAAATAAATTATGAAAAAAGTTTTTGTTACAAATGCACCTATTCTAAACTAAATGACTTTATTTTGTTTTAGTACGGATTTTGTTGTTTTGCACAACACTGTATATAAATATTTTCGAATTTTGATTAGTGATGTTATGAATTAATTAGTAAAAATTTAATTTCGTTAGGAATTAAAAATGGAACAAAATATAACCTTAAGTAATTGCTGTATTTGTAAACCCAGTTTATCCAAATCAAGAGGACAACGCGTGCGAACAGCAGAGGCAGTGGTTGCAGACGAAGTCTTACCCTTAATATTTAAAAAGCCCTTTTAATATAAATAAAAAAATGGCAATTTAGTAAATATATTCTTTTTAATCTACAAAGTATATCTCATCACTTAAAACGCAAAAAGTCATAACTTTTTAATTTTGTTAGGAAATTTTTTTCCTAAAAATTTCTTCCAAAATTTTTTCATCCCAGCTATATATTGTGTTATAAAGACAATGTCAACAGAGCATTTTATGGGACAAGTAAGCAGGTGCAAACATTTACTAGAGACGACTCAAAGCATATCTGTAGTTGAGTCGTCTTTAGAATTTTTTCTTAGTTCGGTCCAACTGTCGACAGTGTCAGAACATTTTTTTTTTAAAACAAATTTTGCTAACACAAATAATTTGTTGTTATTATTATTATTACTGTTATTATACATTTTTTGGACTTGATTACATAACTTTAAATAAATAAAATAAAAATAAATACCGTGATGGCGATTTTAACCGCGAATGGAATAAAATAGAATCTAGAAATATCACGATTTGTTTTAGATTGAATACACATATCTGAAAAATTTAAAAAGTATTTTCAATATAAAGGATAGTATTTATGGATGCCGTCCGAATATTCGAGTTTAGCAAAAAAAAAACGACATTCGGCAACTATCGGTATTCAGCAAAATGTTGACCGAATAATTGCCGAAACCAAACCTTTTATTTTTTACATGGATGGTTACAGAAACGATGCGGTTATCGGTAAGGATAACGATATTTTAGTTATTTCGATTACGGTTTCTTAGCTATAACGATATTTTAATCATTTCGGTGAGGGTATTTTACGGGTAACGGTATTTTAAAGATAACGGTTATAACAGTTATTTCGGTAACGATATTTTAAGGGTAGCGTTATTTTAGTTATTTCGGTATCGGTATTTTAAGGATAACAATATATTATAACCCTTTCATGATCAAACTTTGGGATCTGTTTACTTCACATCGCCCCCTGGTAAAAATATTTATAACTAAAGGCAACAATTTTAAAATAATGCAACACGCATGGTTTGAAATCATTAAATTACAAAAATACAAAAAGAAGTATGTATGTATAGGGTTTTAAAGCCTTATTTTGCTTTTTTTTAAATTGAGGTGAGAGTTAAGGAGATATAGAATTTATTTTTTTTAAGCGCAATAATAATAACTTGAAACAGTTATGTATATCTTTTAAATGCATACTACGATTTCTTTAAATAGTTACGAGACATGGAAGTTTAAAGATATGGGGAACTCTAAAATTAGTCCTACGATTTTTTTAAATAGTTTTGTTTATATTACATTAAATAAATAAATGAAATGAATTGAAATGAAATGAATAGAGTACAAGTATGTACCGACCTTTTTTTATGAATCAACACTCAGGGGTTGCAGTGCATTGTGTTGATGTCAGGAAAATAGTTATGAGAAGGAGGAAAGAGAGGGTAGTGTTTTTGGATATGACTTGCGGAAATTTAATACTTAATAAATTCTTCCCCGAAAACATGAAATACAACCCTGTTTTTGGTCGGCAAGTTTAAGCCTGTTTTTGCATATATGAAAAAAGTATTGAGTAGTATCGGGTGATCAAAAGAATCGAAATTTTACAACCCTAGACTAAACGCCCAATTAGATTTGGCTTAAGTGACTTAAACTTTGTTTTGGTATGAAACCAAATTTTGGAAATACAAAATTTTAATTTTAAAAAATTTTGATTTTTGTTTCATACCAATACCTAGCTTAAGTCACTTACGTCAATTCTAGTTGGTCCTTAAGATGACTATTCTGTACTTTTGTTAAGATTTTTTAAAATTTTGTTTTTTTTTATTAATTTAGTGCACAAATTAAAAAAAGGAAACAAACAAATAAAACAATATTTATTTGTAAGGAAAGCAAAACACAAGAAATTCTTTCTGCTAACTATTGTGTTACTTTCTTCGAAAAGGTGATAGAGAGTTGAAAGGTGGTGAAATATGGAGGGCTTCAAGTATGGCAACACTGTATTGTAATTGTGCGAGATGATTGATTTTAGAACAATTTTTGCTCTAATCTAATGGAGAGTTGACGAAATTGTTAACGCATTTTAGTTCATAAGCATGTTATTTTACGCCGACATTGCAATTTGTATGAGGGATAGAAAAATCATACATATTATATTTCTAAATTGACGTCGTCGGCGGCGATCGAAACCGCAACCTTCTGTATAACAGTCCAACCCTATAGGAATACTTATAAAAAGATTTATGCGGGTTTATAGTATTCCTATAGGGATACTTTTTGGTCATAGGGTTACTGGATATTTTAAGGAAAATTTTTAAAAATTACCTACTGTATTGGCTTTTTAAGTGTAAGGCTTCATTATTTCGGTAACGATATTTTAAGGAGTTTTTTTAAATTATTTCTTTAACGGTATTTTAGCGATAACGGTATTTTAGTTATTTCGGTAACGGTAGTTAAGGGGTAACTATTTTCTATTTATTTCGGTAACGGTATTTTAGGGGTATAATAGTCAGTTGAAAGGGCTTTGAAGCAATGACGGTATTTTAGCGTTATTGCCTGCCAACCATGATTTTCTTATCTTTAAATGCAGAAAAAACGCAATAATTTTATTGTGAAACAAAAAAAGAAACATTTTAAAAGCACCACTTTAAATAATTTGTACAATCTTTAAAATGTAACCTTTCCAGGCAGAATGTGCCCACGGTACGAAAAAACAATACTGGGAGAGTACAATTTTTATACCCTCCACCATATATGGTGAGGGTATATATCAGTTTGTCATTCCGTCTGTAACATGTCGAAATATAGGTTTAAGACCCCATAGAGTATATATATTCGTGATCTTTATGCAATTTTAAGTCGATTTAGCGATGTCCGTCTGTCTGTCTGTCTGTTGAAATGGCGATCACGACGCGAAGACGCAAGCGGGGGTGCCTATTTTTACCAAGATTATTGAACATCCTCCCGAGCAGTTTGGTATTTAAAATGAGCAAAATCGGTTCAGCGGTTCAAAAGTTATGAGTGAAAATGTGAAGGTACCTCTAAATTTTCCATACAAATTTGTACAATTTTTATACCCTTCACCATAGGTGGAAGGGTATATATAAGTTTGTCATTCCGTTTGTAATTTCTACAATATTGATCTTAGACCCTATAAAGTATATATATTCTGGGTCCATATGAAGAGCGAAGTTGATTTAACGATGTCCGTCTGTCCGTCTGTCCGTCTGTGTGTTGAAATGGGTTTTCCGAAGAACCCAGACATGATGAGGACTTGATTCTTTTTTATTTCTGTTATATGTGATCCATTTCTGTTTGCTATTAAAAATCAGACAGATCGGTTAATAAATGGCTGAGATATTAGCAAAAAACCAGGACTACCTCTAATTTTTCCAGTAAAATCCCTTTGTTTAATAAGAGTGTGAAGATAAATACGTAGGTTAAATACGTTTCACAACTATTGTGAATGATATAAATAAAAAACAAGTAAGAGCGGCTAAATTCGGCTATGCCGAATCTTATATACCCTTCACCATGGTTGGGAAAAAACTGAAGTTTATATATGGACATATATGAAATGGACAGATTTATATACGGACGCCTTTAAGAGGAAATTAACCATTTAGTTTGGAGATAAAACTTGGACTCGGGAAAATAGGTACTTTAAAAAAATGTATGTTTTGGGCATAACTTTTTTGTATCTGAACCGATATTTCCGAGTTTTTCAGCAAATATGTTATACTAAAGATTTTTGATCTTTTGCTATATAAGACGTATCCATAGGTCATAATACAGCTCTAGAATAGTGTTTGTTGTTTGTGTATAAAAGGTGAAGAGGTGAAAGAAAAGAATTTCAACAAATCGTTAAAAGAAATCACTACAACTGCATGTGTTTTATTTCTACAAAATAGTTTGATTTAGCTGGCAAATTTACATTTGGGATTTTATTTCGCTTTTTTATTAGAAATATTTGTAATTTCTTTAGCTTAATTTTAAAAATTTGAAGGAAAATAGTTTATAATTTTTTTTATAAATTATTATAAGTTATGACCTAAAATAGTTGCACTCAAAGGTAAATTATGTATAAAATGTTCTTAATATGTGAGAAATAAAATGGTTTAAAAATCTTTTTATAAATTCTTTTAAATCGGAGCAAAAAAAAGAAATAAAACCGTTTGTATTTTGTTTGTATCAGAGGGTTTTTATAAAAATTTTGATGTTTTTAGCCTATTTATGGATTATTTAATTATTAATATAAAATTTTATTTAAATTAATTATTAAATGTAAAAAAAAAACAAAAAAAAATCTTAAGAAAATAAAAAAAAAATGTACAAAAAAAAAGTGAATTGACCTGACCGAGATTCGAACCCGCGGCCTTAGAGAAAAAAAGTATTTGTGACATGGCGTCTAGACAACTGAGCTATTGAAGCTCATACAAAATCATCGTCAATAGATGTACATATATAAAAGTCTTCGTTCATTAGGGATTTGTTTAGTTTTTATTTAAATGACAAATCTTTGTATGTGTGTTGTTTGTGTATAAAAGGTGGAGATAAAAGAAAAGAATTTTAATTATTAATATAAAATTTTATATAAATTAGTTATTAAATGTTAAAAAAAAAAACCAAAAATAAGCAAAAAAAAAAATATTAAGAAAATAAAAATAATAAAAAAAATGTACAAAAAAAAAGTGAATTGACCTGAGCGAGATTTGAACCTCGAACTCCACGGTTAGAGAAAAAAAGTATTTGTGACATGGCGTCTAGACAACTGAGCTATTGAAGCTCACACAAAATCATCGTCAATAGATGTACATATATAAAAGTCTTCGTTAATTAGAGATTTGTTTGGTTTTTATTTAAATGACAAATCTTTGTATGTGTGTTGTTTGTGTATAAAAGGTGGAGATAAAAGAAAAGAATTTTAACACATGTTGTTATGCGTAAAATTCTACATACATATTAAACAAAGGGATTTTACTGGAAAAATTAGAGGTAGTCCTGGTTTTTTGCTAATATCTCAGCCATTTATTAACCGATCTGTCTGATTTTTAATAGCAAACAGAAATGGATCACATGTAACAGAAATAAAAAAGAATCAAGTCCTCATCACGTCTGGGTTCTTCGGAAAACCCATTTCAACACACAGACGGACAGACGGACATCGTTAAATCAACTTCGCTCTTCATAAGGACCCAGAATATATATACTTTATAGGGTCTAAGATCAATATTGTAGAAATTACAAACGGAATGACAAACTTATATATACCCTTCCACCTGTGGTGAAGAGTATAATAAAATTTTATATAAATTAGTTATTAAATGTTAAAAAAAAACCAAAAATAAGCAAAAAAAAAATATTAAGAAAATAATAAAAAAAAATGTACAAAAAAAAAAAAAAAGTGAATTGACCTGAGCGAGATTTGAACCTCGAACTCCACGGGCTTAGAGAAAAAAAGTAGTTGTGACATGGCGTCTAGACAACTGAGCTATTGAAGCTCACACAAAATCATCGTCAATAGATGTACATATATAAAAGTCTTCGTTAATTAGAGATTTGTTTGGTTTTTATTTAAATGACAAATCTTTGTATGTGTGTTGTTTGTGTATAAAAGGTGGAGATAAAAGAAAAGAATTTTAACACATGTTGTTATGCGTAAAATTCTACATACATATTAAACAAAGGGATTTTACTGGAAAAATTAGAGGTAGTCCTGGTTTTTTGCTAATATCTCAGCCATTTATTAACCGATCTGTCTGATTTTTAATAGCAAACAGAAATGGATCACATGTAACAGAAATAAAAAAGAATCAAGTCCTCATCACGTCTGGGTTCTTCGGAAAACCCATTTCAACACACAGACGGACAGACGGACAGACGGACAGACGGACAGACGGACAGACGGACAGACGGACAGACGGACATCGTTAAATCAACTTCGCTCTTCATAAGGACCCAGAATATATATACTTTATAGGGTCTAAGATCAATATTGTAGAAATTACAAACGGAATGACAAACTTATATATACCCTTCCACCTGTGGTGAAGGGTATAATAAATAGTAGTGTCGCCAACTTTTTTTTGGCTAGAAAATGCCAAATTTGACAAGAAAAGCGCTGAAACATATGGAAAAATATAAATTTGAGATTTTACATGACATATTATTTTGGATTAAAATTTTTGGACATTTAAGAAAAAATAAATGGGGATACCGCTTGTTTGTGGAGAGCTATGAGGTAGTAGATTCCAACGATGTATTCATCTCCTTCAGAATACCATGGTGAAGGGTATATAAGATTCGGCATAGCCGAATTTAGCCGCTCTTACTTGTTCTGTATCTATTTTTTTTTTCTGTTAAGTAAGTAAAAATGTTATTAAGTCTTCTTATTGTTCGATTACATTTATTGTGTGTTACTCTAATAACTAAGTTAATGTAAAAATCAACAATGTTAAAGTCGCTAACAGAGCAGACCTCTGTAAATAACATTGCTAAAACTAAATAAATAACATTACTAAAACTAAATAACAAAAGTTCGTTACATAAATTGGCAAAACATATTCATATTACAGTTCATGCAAAATTAAGTATATACGTATATCATATTCAGCCCTATGGTGGAGGGTATTCAAAGATTCGGCACAGCCGAATTTAGCCCTTTTTTACTTGTTTTTTTTTTATGCCAGTACTATTCAAAAGGTGCTGCGCCAGTTCTGTTTTCCGAACATTTACGACCGTTTATTAAAGTTATTTAAATCAACAATTTTATTTTACATATTTAATACAATTTTTAAGTGTGTGAAGATAAATACGAAAGTTATCGAAAGTTAAATTCGATAACTTTGTGTGAAGTTAAATTCGGAAAAAAGAAAAAAAAAATGCGGAAAACATTAAAATTAACACTAATTGAAAAATAAAATTAAAAAAACACCGGGAAAAGACAAAAGTGACGCTAAGTGTGAAGTTAAATTCGAAAAAAATTAAAAATGAAAAAATACGGAAAAAACCAAATCGTTACGCTAAAATGCTCATAATAAAATTTCTCTGAAGGATTTTGGCCACTGTGGCCAAACTGGACGAGACACACATATGAGTGATACCTCAAATTAAACGTCTGACTGTCCCCTATTTAAACATAAAAGCGCTTTTCCTGAATTGATTTTCAGAAAATTTTAAAATTTTTTTTTTATTTCACTCTTATTATTGATTGTTGGGTACGAAATTCCTCTGAAGGATTTTGGCCACTGTGGCCAAACTGGACGAGGTACACATATAACTGATACATCAAATCAAAGGTCTGACTGTCCCCTATTTAAATAAAAAAGCGCTTTTCCTGAATTGATTTTCAGAAAATTTTTTAAATTAAATTGATATGATTTTTAGTTAGCCCTAACCTTCAAAAGACACGTGTATAAATTTGACAGCTGTCGGATCATTAGTTTGTGAATTATAGCATTTTGAGTGAAGCAACTTTTGTTATTGTGAAAAAAATGGATAAAAAGGAATTTCGCGCGTTGATAAAATATTGCTTTTTGAAGGGAAAAATACTGTTGAAGCAAAAACTTGGCTTGATGACGAGTTTCCGGACACTGCCCCAGGAAAATCAACTATAAAGGATTGGTATGCTAAGTTTAGACGTGGTCAGTTCAGATCGTGGCCAGTTTGTATCCTCGGGTGTTGATGTTTCTAATGTTATACTAGTCATAGGTGGTGTCCCACAGCGATCCGTTATTGGTCCCCTTCTGTTTACTATGTTCGTAAATGATTTTTTTACTATATTGGATGTTGGAAGATGTTATCTCTTTGGGTATGCGGATGAAATTCAAGTTTTATTTTGTGGTAGAAAGGATAATTTAGATGTACTTCAGTCTGTGTTAAATTATTCTACAAACTGTATTTCAAATTGGATGATTAATAATTACTTATCAATTAATACAATGAAGACAAAGGCAATGTTATTTTAGACCTCACATAATTATGTTCAGGATGTTTATTTATCTATTAATGGAACTAATATTGAATTTGTACACCATTTATCTATCTTAGGTGTAGTTATTGACTGTAATTTGACATTTGAATATCATATTAGATATCTTACGTCAAGGGTATTTTTTATTTTGAGGAGCTTATATAATACAAATTTTATTATTCCTGTTTATGTCAAGGAACGAATTATTCACAGTACTATAATGCATCTTTTTCTATATTGTTTGGAGGTATTTTCTGGTACTTAGGGACATTCAGTTACTATTTAACAGAGTTATAAGATATGTATACTCAGTACGAATTCGTGAACATATTACAGAACATGTTATTCGTTTTCTTGGAACATCGTTTCGTGATTTTATTAAAATATGTCTCCTATTATATTTCTATCGAGTTTTTAGTATAAATTGTCCTTTGTTTATATCAAATTTTTTTTAGATTTACTAGATCTACTAGATCTTATAGTCTAATTGCACCTTTCAATACTCCTTGGGTAGGTCAGTCTTTTCATAGGCGTGTGGTTTTATTATTTAATGCGCTGCCAGCATCTTTAAGGCAATTCAATTATAGCGTTCATGTTTATAAAAGAAAACTTTAAAATAACTTTTAATAATTACAACAATTTTCTTTTCTTTTTGATAATTTTTTATTACAACATTATTCTTTTTCTCGTTTCAATTTGGGATAGCAAAATGTTATATATTTTATTTATACAGTATGATATAGGCTAGTATGGTGTAGGCTAGAAACAACGAAGCAACGTATTGAGTACATGGGTAGTCGTGAATATAATAGTTTACCGCCAAATTTGAAAAATATAAATAGCATTTCTTTATTTAAAACTAGTTTAAAGAATTTTTTACATCAAAACATAGAGGAGCTTTTAATGTAATTATAATTCATATTGAATGTTAAAATATAATTTTTTTCTTCTTCTTGTAATATAGTATATATATATATATATATATATATATATATATATATATTTTTTTTTTGTATATAGTTATGGTTAACTAGGAACTATTTCTTAAGTTATGCAATATATTATTGCCAACTCGCCTCTAAAATGCCTTCAAGGCGCAGAGGCACATCCATTGTAATTTTGTATTTTTTTTTTTGAAAATAAATGAATTCTAAAAAAAAAAAAAAAAAAAAAAAAAAAAATAAATAGTTATCAGGGTTTTAATTTATAAATTTTAAAGTAACCTTAAGTGAGTGGAATATTCACCCTTATTCTAGTTGTCGTCATCGACACAAGACAATGTCGTCTTGGGATTTTTTTTTGAAATTGGTATTCCCGTTGTCGTTATCGAAAATAATTGATAACTGTCGACAAGTATTTGGTATTCTGTAAGAAAATGTGACGACGATATTGTCTTGAAACGACTCCGATTTTGTCGACACAATTTTTAGTAACGACTTGAGAAAAAGTAATGACTGAAAAAAAATATAACAAAATTTATTTATAGGTTTGGCGAGACTTAAAATTTAAAGTTAAAAAGAAAATGGTAGCCAACAAAGCCGAGTGTAATGCTACAGGTGGCGGAAGATTCAAGCAATTTATATTGAGCCCGCTGGAGGAAGCTGTGGCAAATCTTCTACAGTTTCAGAAACAGCTGAACCCTAAGTTAAAGTCGTTTCCAACACTGAGCTGGTACGACCCCTGGGCTAAAAATCTTAATGTAGCTGCCAACTTTATTGTTTTGAAAATAAATGTGGACTTGATTCCGGTTTTCAAATTGGGTGCTATTGTTTCCAGCACATCTGTTCGGCTGTTTTATTCAGCCGAAAGTTACTTTCAAACCTTTTAAAAAAAATAGAAGATTAACGTTCTTTAAAGTAAGAGACTTTGATTTTGCTACTCACTTGTTATCTGGCAGATTAAAGATATTGGATTTCTGTATGAGAAGTCTTCTTTCCAATACTAGATTTTCTTCATCACTGGTATCAGAATTTAAATTACACATAAAAAACATTTTTTCGCAAAAATAATAAACAAAATAAATCTGCCGACTCAATTTTTAGAGATGTGTTTTTGTTTAAATCGATAAACTGTCGACGTCGTTACAACACTGTTTTAGAATACCAATTTGGTGTCGAAGTGATGTCGACGTCGAAGCAAAGTGATGTTGACTAAAAAACGACGACAACATTGATAACGACAACTAGAATAAGGGTGATTGTAATTTATTAATTGGCCTCTAGGCTTTGAAATTACAAAATGTTGAATAAATAAAAAAATAAAAATGAGCACCGAAGACGGTGAAGGCAGTGGACGCCCATAAGAGGTTTTTACGGACGAAAAACGCCGACACTTGGTGGTCACCGTGTGCTCCCCGAGTGCTCCACGGGTGCTTCCTGGTTGCTCCCCTGGTGCTCCGCGGGTGCTGCCTAGGTGCATGCCTAGTTCTCCCCAGCTCCCCGGGTGCTGCCTGGATTTCGAACGCCGCCACCTATAACATTTCCAACACCGCCACCCAAACATCCTAAGTTGCTCCCCAGGTGCTGCCTGCATTTCGAACGCACCTGTGGAGCATCCAAAGTTTTTTGTGTGGCGACATTAGAAATTTTTTGTGTGGCGGCGTTTGAAATCCAGGCAGCACCTGGGGAGACCCGGGGAGCAGCTGGGGAGAACTAGGCATGCTCCTCGGGAGCACCCTAGGAGCACGTGCGGAGCACTCGGAGAGCACCCGGGGAGCACACGGTGAGCACCTGTGGAGCATCCAAAGTTTTTTGTGCGGCGGCATTAGAAATTTTTTGTGTGGCGGCGTTCGAAATTTTTTAGGTGGCGGCGTTTGAAATCCAGGCAGCACCCGGGAAGCACCTGGGGAGACCCGGGGAGCAGCTGGGGAGAACTAGGCATGCTCCTCGGGAGCACCCGCGGAGCACCTGCGGAGCACTCGGAGAGCAGCCAGGGAGCACCCGTGGAGCACTAGGGGAGAACACGGGGAGCTCTCGGGGAGCACCATGTGTCGGCGTTTTTTCGTCCGTAACAACCTCTTTTGGGCGTCCACTGCGTTCACCGTCTTCGGTTCTCATTTCACCACGTCAGAACTAAGCATACCAATCCTTGATGGTTGATTTTCCTGGGGCAGTGTCCGAAACTCGCCATCAAGCCAAGTTTTTGCTTCAACAGTATTTTTTCCCTTCAAAAAGCAATATTTTATCAACGCGCGAAATTCCTTTTTATCCATTTTTTTACAATAATAAAAGTTGCTTCACTCAAAATGCTATAATTCAAAAACTAATTATCCGACAGCTGTCAAATTTATACACGTGTCTTTTGAAGGTTAGGGCTAACTGAAAATCATATAAATTTAAGTCTAGTAGCGCCATCTATGTGTCAGGCCGGGGACTTCTCAATTGATCTGTTATTATATCATATAAAATTGTATATAACACTATATTAATTATATATGGGTTATACAGGAGTGTATATATTTATATATGGCTTGTACAGAACTATATATACTTATATATGGATTATACAGAACCATATTGCACATTTGCATATTTGCACATTTACATAACCATCAACCCATCGATCCATCAAACCATCAATCTATCAAATCAATCCATACAATCAATCAATCAAATTTTCACTTTTGCACATTTACACTTTTGCAAATTTTCACGTTTGCACTTTGGCAAATTTGCCCATTTCCACTTTTGCGCTGTTTTTTTATTTCTAAAAAACAATTGTCTATTTCTGAAATACAATTGAAAATTACTGAAATACATTTAACTATTCTCAAATACAATTGACTATTTCTAAAAAACAATTGGAAAAGGTGTAGTTTTCGTGTATATTATATTGTTGGATATAATCTGATACAATTAGATCTGACTTTTTTCGCATAAATATATTATTGGGTCTAATTGGATCTGCAATTTTTCGGATCAATTCACATCCTCTAAATCCCCAAATATATTTCTGGATCTAATTTGATCTGCCATTTTTCGGATCAAAAAAGATATTAAGGAATATAAAATTGGATATGACTAAATATTGTGCCAGATTAATTTTTTTTTACCCGGGCATACTTAATTTTTGCTAAATAATTTCAAACCATCTGTGGTTCATTATGTAAAAATGTTTGTGTTAGTTTCTGATATTTACTCGAACGCCGCCACTGGGTTGCCCAACAATCAGTAATAAGAGTAAAATTAAAAAAAATGTTAAAGATTTTCTGAAAATCAATTTAGGAAAAGCGCTTTAATTTTTAAATGGGGGACAGTCAGACCTTTAATCTGAGGTATTACTCATATATGTACCTCATCCTGTTTGGGCACAGTGACCAAAACATTCAATCAGTAATAAGAGTAAAATTAAAAAAAAATTCTGAAAATCAATTCAGGAAAGGCGCTATTATATTTTAATAGGACACAGTCAGACCTTTAATTTAAGGTATCGCTTATATGTGTACCTCGTTCAGTTTGGCCACAGTGACCAAGATCCTTCAGAGGAATTTCGTACCCAACAACCTGTAATAACAGTGAAACTAAAAAAATTTTAAAAATTTTCTGAAAATCAATTCAGGAAAAGCGCTTTATATTTAAATAGGGGACAATCATACCTTTAATTTGAGGTATTACTCAGGATGAGGTACATATCCTGTTTTCCACAGTAAGCAAAATCCAGTAAGAGTGAAATTAAAAAAATTTTAAAAATTTTCTGAAAATCAATTCAGGAAAAGCGCTTTAACATTTAAATAGGGGACAGTCAGACCTTTAATTTGAGGTATCACTCATATGTGTACCTCGCCCAGTTTGGCCACAGTGGCCAAAATCCTTCAGAAGAATTTCGTACCCAACAATCAGTAATAAGAGTGAAATTAAAAAAATTTTAAAAATTTTCTGAAAATCAATTCAGAAAAAGCGCTTTTACATTTAAATAGGGGACAGTCAGACCTTTAATTTGAGGTATCACTGATATGTGTACCTCGTCCAGTTTGGCCACAGTGGCCAAAATTCTTCAGAAGAATTTCGTACCCAACAATCAGTAGTAAGAGTGAAATTAAAAAATGTTAAAAATTTTCTGAAAATCAATTCGGAAAAAGCGCTTTTATTTTTAAATAGGGCACGGTCAGACCTTTAATTAGAGGTATCACTCATATGTGTACCTCGTCCAGTTTGGCCACAGTGGCCAAAATCCTTCAAAGGAATTTCGTACCCAACAATCAGTGAAATTAAAAAAATTTTAAAAATTTGCTGAAAATCAATTCGGAAAAGGCGCTTTTACATTTAAATAGGGCACGGTCAGACCTTTAATTTGAGGTATCACTCAATTGTGTACTTCGTCCAGTTTGGCCACAGTGGCCAAAATTCTTCAGAGAAATTTTTTTATCAGCATTTTAGCGTAACGATTTTTTTTCCGTATTTTTTAATTTTTTTCGAAGTGAAGTGAAGTTAATCACACTTAGCGTCACTTTTGTCTTTTCCCGGTGTTTTTAAATCTTATTTTTCAATTAGCGTTAATTTTAATGTTTTCCGCATTTTTTTTTTCTTTTTTTTCCGAATTTAACTTCACACTTAGCGTCAAAGTTATCGAATTTAACTTTCGATAACTTTCGAATTTATCTTCACACACTTAAATTTTTTGCCCTTTTTATCCTCTTGGTAAATAGTTCAATAATTATCATCTTTTAAATTTATACCAGCCGTAACAAAATTCAAAATGGCCTGCCTTTTATTGAGCAGAAACACAATTTATCAGTTTTGTTCTTAACACACTGACAGCATTAAAGACATATGTAAGTCTTTAATGCAGGGTTGGCAGGCACAGTACCGCTAAAATACCGTCGATTCAATACCCTTTTAACAGACTATCGTTACACCTAAAATACCGTTACCGAAATGACTATAATACCGTTACCCATAAAAAAAGCGTTACCGAAATAACTGAAATATCGTTACACTTACAATGCCGTTAAAACCCCGTTTAGACCCAAAAAAAGGGTTGTATTTTTATATTCTCGGGGTAACGTTTAAATCAGAAAAATACAACTCTGGTAGTTGGGTATTGAGTACTAAATTTGCAAATACTTAATACACATGGATTGAAAAGTACGTGGTCTCGCATAGGGATGGCGTGACAAGTGACAATATTTTTTGTTTATTCAGTAGGGCTAACTGTTAGAAAAGTTGCGTCAAATTTTCAGGATATTTCATTTATAAGAAAAAAAATTACCGTTATGAAAAGGATGCTGCTTTTAAAGTTTGAAAAAAATGGATTGCATTTTCGTGTTTTAATTAACCCTTTAATGTCAGAAGTTGCTTATAGGCAGGCAACATTGTATAACTATACATAGTCATAGCTGCAATAGTTTTTTGTTATTTTTGCTAACAGTTTTTTTCCAACTGAGGTTTATATATGTGATAGAAGCTTGAAATTGATCAGTTCATATTCAAGGCTCAACCAATAACTTAATATATTTACAATATTTTTTACCACGCTCACTTTTATTCTGACATCAAAAGGTTAAACATTGTGGGAAAAAACTGTCCAAGCCAAAGAATGGATTAATAAACAGATTTTTAACCTTAAAAATTTTGAATTTCATTTCATACCGATACCTAGCTTAATTTATTTATCGGTTACCATCCATGCTTTAATATTTAAATTAATATTTTGTTGAAAATACAAACTAATAAAGTTAATTTTAAACAAAAACAAGAAACAGTGATTTACGAAACCACTGGTAATGCATTACACATGTCAGTAAAACATTTAAAAATTGAATCGATATTTTAATTATGGAAGCACTTGTACCAACAAAGAAAAAATGTTAGTTATAAGAAACAAGGAATAGGTTTTGAATTAAGACAAAAAAATAATAATATAATGCATTACACATGGCAAAAAAATATTTTGAAATTTAATCGATATTTTTAGTAAAATTTTTAATGTAACATATTTATTTTGTGTTCTTTTTTTAATCTTAAGAAGACTTTCAGATACAATTGTTTGAGATGAAAAACTTTTTTTGGATATGAAAACAATTTTTGTGGTTGAAAAAAAAAAAAAAAAAAATTGGCATGAAAAAATTTTTTGTGGTGAAAAAAATTTTCAGATGAATATAAAATGTTATTTACTTCCGAGCGCATGCTGTAAGACAAAATATTTTATTTGCCCGTCGTTACTATGACATTGTTATAAAACAAACCGATTTGTATGAAAAATTTAGAGGCACCTTCACATTTTCACTCATAACTTTTTAACCGCTGGACCGATTTGGCTCATTAATCTTGGTAAAAATGAACGGAACCGTTTTCGCCGTCATTTTCATTTCAACACACAGACGGATATCGCTAGATCGGCTAAAAATTTCATAAAGATCACGAATATATATGCTTTATGGGGTTTTATACCTATATTTCGATATGTTATATGGTGGAGGGTATAAAAAAGTACTATATAATATTATAGCATACTTATGTACGTATATTTACTATTTATTATAATATACAATCCAAAGCCAAGTTAGGCCTAATGATTGATAGTTATATGTAATTACAAAGCGAATAAATCTTAAATTCAATTATATAATCCTAGATGGTCTGTTAAAACTTCAAGGAATGAGAAAAAATGCCGCTCACTATAAGGAAGCATTGCATTAAAAGCTTTAAAATTGTCATTAAAATTAAATTAAATGTATGAGATCATTTAGCGATTTCCGAAACTGCATTTTTATTGTTTTTGCTATATATACTTTCTCAAAAATTTTTGAGAAACTAGCGTTTTAATACCTATTTTCGAATCAAGATTTACACTTTTACTTCCCATCGTTTTAGGGAATAATATGAAACTATTATTTTTCTAGCCAATTATTATTAAAATATAAAATATAAAAATATTAAATTTTTACAAGTTACATTACGTTTTGAACTCATTAAAGTTTAAAAATTTTGGAATAATTTTGGGACACCCTATCTTTCAAAAATAGTTAGGACTTTTATCATTTTAATTGACGATCTATATATTAACTATGTCTTGTCTACAGTTTACGAGTACTTCATCAAAATACATGAAATTTTAACCATGCATTACCTTTTTAGTAGGCCTGGGTTTAAATTTGAAAAACTGAATTTAATTTTTATTTTATTTAGTCGAGCCTATATAAGGTCATATGCCAACGGTGGGCAAATACTGTCAAAATCTCTAACTAAGTTCGCATCGGCAATCATTTGGTAAATCAACAATTTAAGAAACAAGTAAAATGAGGTAATTTAATTTATTTTGGCTGCTTAAAATTAATTTTGATCTATTGCTGCAAAATCTTATCCAAAAGTATGGTTTAATCTTAAATTGCCTTTGTGTTGATATTAAACAAATAAAAAAAAATTGGTAGAAAATAGCTTAATTTAAAAATTTTGCAATAAATTTTTAAATATTTTAATTTCTGTTGAAGAAATACAAAAAAAAATTTGACTTAAAATTTTGCGAAAAATTGGTAAATTTTAGGATAATAATTTAACAATATTGCCAAACAAATAAATGTATTAAAAATGCTTAAAAGCAAGAAGATTTTCCGCTAAAGCATAGTAAGTTCTTCGGCTTTCATGCGGAAAAACTGTTATACTCCATATAAAAAGTTGTTTTTCAAGATAATGAAAATATAGTAGTATTTGTTTTCAAGCAAATTTAATTTAAAACACTATTATTTTTCTAGTGAAATAGTGACGTTTTGGATTAATTGTCAATGTGTTTCTCTTTTTATTTAAAAACTATGAATTTTCAGAATTCACGTTACGATTTGAGGTTATTTAAGTTGTAGAACAATTTTTTCACAGGAACAACAATTCACTATTCTTAATTCCTAAACCCCATTATTTCAATGACCCACTAGCCACTAATTGAGACTTAAACTGACGCATATTTTCCTGTTCCCCATTAATGGATGTTTAATTTAAAAGGGACAATCAGTAATTGGGTCTAAATCATAGTTTATAATACTGAATGTTTCCAATCAAACAGTTCGGCCAAAAAACTATATTTGGTTGGTTTTTCTTTCTTAGACATTTTAGAAAAGTTCTTTGCTTCGAATTTTCTTAAATTTTACACACAAAGTCGAATCAAATCGGCTCAACAAACATTTTTGTTAGCAAAATTTGTCTAAAATGTTATTAAGTGTTTAAAAATCATTGGATTTGACGAGAAAATAGTTTTATTTAAAATTTCGAAATCAATAAATTTAATAAAAATGATGGGAAATAACATATTTTGCTGCTCCTACTAACTAAATATTTACAATTCGGTTTGTACTAACTTAACAAACCGAATTGTGAAGCATATTTTGGATGCTGCAAGAAATAAAATCTGTTAGTAAAACTATATTCAAATGTTATTGCTTGTAATTTTGTATGCTACACATAAAAGTTATTCAGTTAAAGTAACCGAATGCACAAAATTTCACTAAGTTTATTCAAAAATTAAAAAATGTATGTCAGATTTCATTGTAGCTTCGATGACGATATATATTTTGACCTGATGCGGCCCTTTACGATTTATGGAAAACCTCAATTTGGTCCTTGGTGTTAAATACGTGCTCACCTCTGCCATATACAAACTATACAAATTCATATTTGTATACGAACTGTTATTTAAATTATAAATTAAAATAAAAAATGAATTACTAAACAAATAATTTGATGAAAAAATTAGGTATATTTTTAGTTTTATTATTTTTAATATTGGTATATTATTAATTGTTAGAAAAATAGCCCAAATACTTTTGCTATATAACTGAATTCGAGTAAAAGAAGTTTTTTAGCCCCAAGGGAGGCTACTCCAAAGCCTAGATGCTGTATTTAAAAGTTGTTTTTTATTGTCTAAATTAAATTTCTGATTAAAAAATCAAACTAAATATCCTAGATTGAAATGCTGTTCGTTTTCGATTTTCATCAGATATCCTTATAAATTAGGATTACAGAAACTTTACTCAGCAAGACCACTAAACTATTCCTTTTTGTTTTTTAACTAATGTACATAAGTGAGTATACAAAAAAAATTTACTGAGTAATAATACATCGTCTTTAACCCATATTCTCCTGAATTAAATAAATCAATGGATTTGGCAACGAAAATTGATGCAGAAAAACTACTTAGCAATAGTAAATACTATTTGAATTAAGAAATCATCCGAATTTTTCAACGAAATAAGATTTTTATGAATTTTTTATTATCCTAACAGGCCTTCTAGAGGAGCTATTTGCAACCAAAGTCAAGATTTTATAAAATTAAGTTTTCAATTTGTTCTTTTAATTCCAGCCTATTTAAATAATCAATATAAAAAAAACGCAACTTTAGGGATTTTTTTCATTTATTTTCATATTTCCTTTCTAAATTTTTATAAATAAATTAGGACATTGAGCTTTTTAAATTAATATATTGCAACCCAGGAAAAATTCAACGTTTTTTATTTGTGGTTGTAGCAAAACTTGTTTACTAGCTGCGTTTCTGAGGGGAAGCTATCAATGTTTGATTTTGTCATCCCGATACAAAGTTGTCAGCTACTATATTATGCATTTTACTGCGCGAATATTTACCTAGCGAATACGTAGCAAAAAAAAAACTAAAAAGAAAAACCGTCCAGGACTGACCCTTTAGAAAACTCTATAATTGGAAGAGCTAATAGATCATGTCGTGCTTAAAATCTAAGCTTGATGTCTTGGATATAGATACTGAAAGGACTATTATATCATACTTGGGAATTTTTCATTTCCTTTGGAATATCATTACCATTTGTTGACTCTAATGCTAATGAAAAATTCTTATTACCGTTTAATGGTAATGAAATTTTTTATATTACGTACGTAGGTTGAAAGCTCGCTATAAAAACGGTACTTAAGAGAATAATATTGGTAATTTTTTTGATTTGTTTTGCAATAGCTGGAATTATTTAGTAATACAAAAGCCATCCAGGCCAAAAAATAAAAAGTCGAAAAACATTATTAGAATGAGAGAAAATTCGAAGTTGATAAGACAACCTGTTCCAGAGAACAGCAATCTTTAAAACAAATGACTTTAGAAATGTGGAGCATCTTATTTTTAGAATCAGAATCTGTTCATTCCAAGTGGAACGAAAAAAAAACGATTACATAATTGAGTTACAATACCACTTTTCATAGTTCTATAGAATATAATAAATGAGCTACCCAGAAATTCCTTAACAAATTCAGAAATATGATCACGTCTACGAATGTTATAAACAAAACTTAACACAAAATTAACAACATGTCCAAGCTTTTTAAGGTTCGTAACAATGGTACCAGACATCACCTTCAACCCATACAGGATTTTAGGCATCAACAGCGCCCTGACATATCTACATTTAGCAAGCAAATCAAGTAAATATTATACAGGTTGGTTGAAAAGTTCCTGCGCTCACCAAGAGATGGCACTGCTAGCTCCAAACTTTTTTTTTCTCAAGTTGGTATAACTGTCCTGTGAACACATGCAAAGTTGCAAGTGATTCTGTCAATTCTTTCTTTTTTTACAAGCCATTTGAAGTTGACGTGTCATTGATTTTTTTTAATATGGAAAAAATGGAATATCGTGCAGTCATTAGATTCTTTGTTTTGAAGGGTTTGAAAGCAAAGGAAATTTATGAACAATTGTTAGAAGTGTATAAGGAGTCCTCACCTTCAAAACGCACCGTTGAATTTTGGGCTGGTGAATTTAAACGTGGTCGTACCAGCCTTGAAGACGATCCACGCGAAGGACGACCAAAAACTGCAACCACAGCAGAAATCATTGAGCAGGTATATAATATGGATAGTGAAGATCCAAGTTTGACTAAGCGTGAAATTGCTAATGCCATAGGCATCTCAGACGAACGAGTACTCCATATTTTACATGAAGAATTACGTATGAAAAAACTGTTTGGAAAGTTAGTGCCGCACACATTAACAATTCAACAAAAACTGGATCGAAAACAAATTTCTCAGCGTAATTTGGAGCGTTTTGAGCCGAATTAAACCGACTTCTTGCGTCGTTTTTTAACTATGGATCAGACTTGGATCTACCATCATGATCCTAAATTGAAACAAGAACGTTTACAGTTGACTGAAGCTGATTGTTCAGCTCCAAAGCAGGTGAAGTCACAACGATAAGCAAAGAAGGTTATGGCATCAGTTTTTTGGGATGCAAAAGGAATTTTGTTGATTATCTTCAGAAAGGTAAAACAACCAACTCTGAATATTATTGCAGCCTTTTGGATCAGCTGGATAAAAAAATTCGTGAGAAAAGACCTGGTTTAAAGAAAAAAATAATTTTTCATCAAGACAATGCACCTGCTCACAAAAGTGTTTTGACGATGGATAAATTCAAAGAATTAAAGTACGAATTGCTTGAACATCCACCGTATTCACCAGATTCGGCTCCCAGTGGCTACTATCTCTTCAGAAATCTCAAACAATTCCTTTGTGGAAAGCATTTTTTGTCGAATGAAGAGGCCATAGCAGCCGTAGACGGTTATTTTGCAGAGCTTCCGGAAAACCATTATAAGGATGGGATAAAATTATTGGAAGATCATTGGAACAAGTGTATTGAGCTTCTAGGAGATTATATTGAATAAAAATATATATTTCGTAACAAAAACAGTATTCTTTCATTACGAGCGCAGGAACTTTTCAACCAACCTGTATTATTATAGTAGAATATATTCTACGCAAAGCATCAGAAAATCTGCGATGCACAGTCAATGTGAGACTCAAAACTCAGATGACTGTCAAGAACAACCCCTTAACATTTATGTTGACTTATAATTTCAATTCGGTTATGATAATGCATTAAAGCGTTTAAAGGCAAAGAATTTCTAGCCGTCCTCTGCCAAATATTCTCAAGGCAAAAATTAATATTGCGTTCTAAAACATCAACAAATTCACGATCTGTACTGAAAAGACGCAGATTGTCGTCAGCAAATAGAAATGGCTTACATATGTAGCATAAATAAAAGCGGCCCCAAAACAGAACCCTAGGGAACAGCAAAATTTAACAGAAGATTACTTGAATAAGTACTATAGCCACGCCGCATGTCTTAAAAAAGCTAAAATTTGATCCTTTAATAAAAAATCCTTACAATAAATCAGGGAGAATGGAAATGGGTCTAAGATCTTACGGACCTCTAACACCTGATTTTGGCATATGAACTACACGTGCCGTTTACCATGCTTTATGAACTACATAAAATTTCAGTATATAATTAACCAAATGAAGAATTATGTAAGACATATAAGGATAAACAATCTTAATAAACTGTATAGTGATGACATCTATACCAATGGAGTTAGTTGATTGAAGTAAACTAAACCAAAATTCCTGCTACTTGTTTCATCTGCATAAAATTAAATTAATGATGTAATGTAGAGAAAAATCTAGCGTGAATTCTATTCCCGAATCAATGGTAGACAAAATTATATTTTCTAGGTGGTCTCACCTTTTTTTAGGCATGTCCGATAAATTGCATTTAGCCCATAGTCAATTTTCAGAAGAAAACTCGTAAACTGTAGTTGTTTCTATACTATTAACTTACACTGAAATTTTTGGTGGTGCCGGACCCAAAGTAGTTGGCAACAGCATTACCTGGTAAACTTACATTCTTCACTTCATACATACACTTGGGTAAATTTATGTCAAACTGAGGTAACAGAGTTTTTATTTCATACATTTTATTGAAAAAGAAACTATTTGTACGAAACTTTCCAAATTTTTTTTACAAGCTATACCGCACAATTTACATATGGCCAAGAAATTTAAACTAAAATCTGATATCCAATAAAGTTGAAAAAGTTATGAATACTCATGACTGAGTACTATTTAGGCAGGTACTAAATACTCAAAAATACACCATAAGCAAGTGCCACATAGATGTTCAATATTAGCTGTATTTTTGCCGCTTGCTATCAGTTGGCTTGTCATTCCAGTATAAATTTGACATAACCCAACGTTTAGCATTAACGCTTAATATTACTAGTTTAATGGTAGCGACGTAGAATTGTTTAAAAATTGCACGAATTTAAATTCAAGTTCTACAATTCTTTTTTGCTTGTACTAAATTTCCATATACGTGATTTGATCGAAATTACATGTTTTGCTCAAAAAACGTGTTTTGGTACATATTTTCCCATATATTTTTATGCGAACAAACATGTGCAAAACATCTTAAACAACGTGTTCAATTTCAAAACATATCGAAAATAGTCTGATCAACACTGAATTGTGTCTATACAACTCTGTGTTATCCATTCATGGAGAATGATAAATTCGAAAAAAATTAAAATATAAAAAAGATTACATATATAAAAATAAGAAAATTTAACAAATCGAACGAAAAAAATGGCTACAAGTAGTTAATTTTTTTATTTTATTTGTTATAATAATATACTATATATAATAATTACGAAAATTCGAACACTCAAAACACATTTTTGCTAGTGGAAACAGTTTGAAATGTTTTCCTCAAAACATGTTATTTTGGTCATAATGGAAACATGATATTACGTTTTTTATAATAAAATCTGAGTTAGAAAATTAATATACTTTTTATTGTGAATTGAATTTAGATGCAAATTGTCTGGTACAGTTCTATAGCCAAAAACGAGTTTTAAAATTTGAATTTTGTTTACATTTGCTTTAATAATTTAGTCAGAGCTTGCAAATAACACAATGTTTTATTGTGACTAAAAATGATAAACATAAAATATTGTATTGTATTCTAAATATAATTAAGTAAATGGACCAAATTGATTCAGTAATAAGAAACTATAGGTCCATCATGTTTTATCATACAAATCCCATTGTTTTTTTTTTATTTATTTGTTAAATTTTTGCTTCAATTTGATTTATAAATTTGAAGGGTAGTCTGTGAGACCGACACTTTTTTAAACCAGCGATTTTGAATGCTGTTTTGTAAAAGACTGAAAGTCAATAATATTAATGGAAATAAAGGTTATATGAAGGTTATTTAAAAAGACCAAAGATAATCGGGCATATTCTGAATTTCACTTTTAAGGTTAATTTGTTAATTTTGTTAATTTGTTTCCCACACTCAATATAAAATAGACAATCATCAACCCAACCCAATATGGTCATGGATACTGAAGATGGTTAAGTAGCGATAACGAAAAATACTTCTATCTTGCTGGCTCTGATCGAATTTTTATATTTTTATTCTTTTTATTTCCTGTTTCTTTCAAACAATTTTTAAAGAATATGATTATATGGTCTAAAATACAACTGAATACCATTTAGTTGAAAGTAAAAATTTGTTATATTTTTTTTTGTTATGTTTTTGCCCACGTAGGTGTCCAAAAGTAGAAAATCGTTTACACCCGAACGTCAAATAAACTTGCTAATGTGGGATGGATAAGTTTTTACGGGATTTCTTTAAAATTTTTAAAAAATTAAATGAATTATTACTGCACATTGATCACTTTATACAAAAAATTTAAATCGAATCAAATAAAGCTTTGGTACATAGTGCGAAAATTCCAGAACAGGCACCAATCAGCCATTAATATTTAAATAGGTCTTTCGTACAATTGAATAGTTCGAATAATAATAATTAAGCCCTAGGACTTGTAATCTATAAGTAAAAATAAATAAATAAAATATCCCTATTTCTTATTCCTTAGACGAAATGCAGTTAATTTAGATGTGAAAAAATTATGAGTGCCTTTAATCATTTTGCTGTTTGCTAATTTATTTCTTATTCCAATTTTTCAAATAAATATTTTTTTCGTAAGTCAGCTATTATTTTTGACAAACGCTTTCTGGTACGTGAGGACGCAAAAATTATAATTCGTCTATAAAACACCAATAAAGACATTCTGTTTTACATATGGTATGAAATTTTGGCAAGTCAGATGGCAAAAACATGTCAATTGGGGCCTTTAAGAGTTTAATCGTAGAAAATTTAACGTTGGTCTCAACCTCTTCTATATGGGTGCTCAGTTTATAGTGAATGTTCCTGTTAAAGGCAAAGAATATTTCATTTGCCGTCATACAGAAGTTCCCCGTTTACGTTAACGATCGTTACGTTTACGTCAAGTATGAAGCCTTAAGTATAAAGTAGTTACTATTCGGTATTGAGTACTCGAAAAATCAGGTGGTACTGAGTACTCAGTACACAAACAATACATGCACAACTCTAAGCAACTGTTTTGTGTAAAGATAGATTGTTCACTACATAAACGAGACATGGACATTATAGTTCGTTTTGGTGATGTCTTTCTGAATTAATTTGTTGAAAAGAATATTTACTTTAATATCAGGTGCCTATAAAAAAAAAACTAAAAGAAATAAAATTGTTCCTGAAAAATATTAAATGAATTTGCAATTAGTTTTAAACTAAATACTCAATCAATAAGTACAATTAAACTAGTTCGTTTAAGTACGACATATCTAGTATAAACGTCACATAAACGTGGTTAAAGTAAAAAAAAAATATATATATATATATAAACTGTTTAGCAATTATTAAACAATGAGTGATGATGAAAACCAAGTGGATATCAAGTCCCATAAACAACTGCTACATGCCATCAGCAATTTGGGCAAGACCCAGCATATAAGAAAATCAACACGTGACGAACCCAAATTGCATCAAGATGAATTTCAATTGATCAAAGGAAAACTAGTAGTTTTCAGAAAAACATCGCATCCCATTGGTGTCCGTGACATTGTACAGGTCTTAAAAGGTACTAAAAAGCACTTAGATGCTGGCAAACAACTAAAAAATGCGGCGTCGACAAAAAAGGTTTTACAAAAACCATTGGAAAAACATGCTGCTGAAAGTATTAAACGTTCTATTGGCTATGAAAATGTAAAAAAAAAAATGGCCAAATGGGATGCCGTTGTAGCCAAGAACAGATCGTCGGAAACGCAGGTTTGTAAAAAAATTTTAAATATTTAAAAATGTGTACTTAAAAATTTTTTGTTTAGGTTTTCCCACTAAAAACGGAAACAGTTTATGTCAATACTTCCCTAAAACGTCAACCCTTGGAGCAATCTATAAAAAGTGAATTAATGGTTCAAATGGAGGAATTAGAACATAAATATGAAAAATTTAAACGTGAGCAAATGGGCGACACTAATGATCCGAAGGAATTGGAAAAACGCGAACAGGAACTTTTAATGAAAAAATTTACAAAGGAAGAACTTTTGGCCAAACGCAAGGAATTGGCCTATTTGAAAATCCGTGAATCCCAAAAGTCAGCCAAGGCCCGCATGCACAATAAAATCAAGTCTAAAAAGTACCATAAACTAAAGAAACGCCAAAAAATGCAAGAACAAATTAAACAATTTGAATTGTTACAAAAAACTAATCCAGAAGCAGCTTTAGAAAAACTTAATGCTTTAGAGCGATCGCGGGTACTAGAGAGAGCCAATCTGAGACATAAAAACACTGGAACCTGGGCGAAAAATCTACAAATCCGGGCAAAATACGACAAAGACGTGCGTAAAGATTTGTCGGAACAATTGCAGATTAGCCGGCAGTTAACACAAAAGACCACTGAAGATTCCGATAATGAATTACTGGAAAATAAAGCAATCGAAACGACTGTAAATGTACCCGAGGACGAAGAAATGGTCTATGATCCGTTTAATCCTTGGACGAAAATGGGCAATAAAGCACATAATGCAACAACAACTGAACAAGAAGGAGAAGCTAATTGGCGTAAATACTGGCTTGAACGTAATGGCAATGATAAAATATTAGAAGAATATAAAAAACTTTTGCAGGAAAACCCCGAGCAGCAAAATGAGTCGGAGGAGAGTGGTTCAGAAAATAATAAAGAAACAGAAGTGGAAAGTAATAAAGAACTTTCAAAAGATTTCTTAGCTGCTGAGAAATTTACCTTGAAAAAAGTTCAGAAACATCAGAATAAACCTAAAAAAGTCCAAACCCAAATTGAAAATGGTTGGGTGGTAGAAGAGCTACAGCCGATTCCTTCAAAGTCCATAGATGATATTTTTGATGCACAAGAAGATAAAATCAAAGAAAACCTTAACAAAAAATTGAATATCATTAAGGAAAAAGGTACGACGTTAAACTTAAAAAATAGTAAAAAGCAACGAAAACAGCTACAAAAACAAAACGATGCTTTAAAGAATCTTAAAGATTTGTCGTTTAAACACGAAATCAAGAAACCTATAATTGATGAAGAATTAAAAAACGAATATGAATCCAACAATGAAAACAAAACAGAAGACATCCTTAATAAATTAATAAACTCGCAAGATGTGAGAGAAACTATTTCCGACAGTTTTACCGAAACAATAGATCCTCATAAATTGGCTACCGTTAAACTTAAACAATATACACATGGGTTTAGCACAGCTACTAATGAAGCCATGTGTGATTTGGATGTGGATGATGAGGAGGATGATACAGCCGAACGACAAATGACTATAGCCCAGGCATTCGAAGACGACGATATTGTAGCCGACTTCAGCAAAGACAAATCAAAAGATTCCGAAGTTAAAGATGCTGAAATACAACTCGCTATGCCTGGTTGGGGCTCTTGGGCCGGAGCTGGCATCTCTAAAGAACAAATGGAAAAACGCAATAAACGTTTACTTCTTAAATTGGCTCCTCCAGAAAACAGACGTGATGATAATAAGAATGGCGTTTACATTAATGAAACTGCCAACAAACAGCTCAGGAGCCACTTAGTATCCGATATACCATTTCCCTTTACATCTTTAAAAGACTATGAAGCCAGTATAAGAGCTCCCTTGGGTCGCAACTTTGTTACCGAAACCGCCTTTCGTCTATTGACTAGACCTTCGGTTATAACACAAAAGGGTAAAATTATAGAACCAATGGATGACAGTGAACTACTGAAACCACAACGTAAACTTAAGAATCCTGTGGATATAAGAATTGCCAAAATGGCTCAATCAAAATCCTAATTTATTTATTAATTCATTTTTTTTGTTGTATTTTCATATTGCCGTAGTTTTTAACGATGGGTGAGAAGACGAAACAAATAAAAAATAATTTCAATGCCACAAAACATTGCTACTTTTTGCAAGATCCCATCCTTTAAAAGCTCCCATTGTATAGTAGTTGTATTTTTATTAAACGTTCGAATAAAGAAGACCATAACAAATTTTTATTCTATAACAAAGTAGTAGTAATTCTTAAACATTAATGGCGCCTCATCATCGGATATAAAATTACGCTCTGGTTTTACTGAGGCGAATGGATTTTTAGCAGGCGCTTGAATTATTTTTAATTCACGTTTGCATTCTTTTACAAATCGAGTCATATCCAAGGGTGATTCATACTCTGTGTATGCGGTGACAACAGTGGGCACTTGAAGATTTGAAGCAGCCAAAATAGTTTCAGGCCACGTATCTTCCATTTTAAAGCCAGAAGAACGATAAAGGCCTGCATTGAAAAAGCATACTAAAAGAATAAAAATTGTTTCTATTATAAAAGAAAACATAAACATAAAACACTGGTTTTGGGTGAAATTTAAATGGAAGATGAATGCATATAGGTTTGCATGTCCGATTCTGTGAATGAGTACAAAAATATGACAAACAAAATTTCGCTTATTACTTAAAGGGTTTAATATAATAAACTTCATTATTTAGGGTATTTTATATCTCACTGTGGTTAGTCTATACAATTTAACATGTTTTAAAAAACGGGAAAGCTAAGAAACATTTAGCGTGCGTGGTTTATTTTTTGCATGAAAAAACCACTGAAGTAAAAACGCCTAATGTTACTAAAGTTATTTTGTCAAACAGAAATTAATATAATTTGTAAATAATTTGGTTTGAGGAGGTCTCATCATTTAGATACAATTTTTCATTATTTTTGTTTATTTATAACGAGCTTTCAACCTCGGTATATTTACAAAAAATTACTTATTTTTAGCTGGGCCGATTTAAGATTCCTAGAACTCGCATAGAAAACACTTCACATAAAAAACATAAGAAAATTTTATATACGTTTAATCTTCTACATCCTTTGTAAAGGAACAACGTGACTGACTGAATAACTACTTACTACTCAACATCTTCCAACCCAAACCGTTGAAGCTAGAAAGTTGAAATTTTTTACAAAGGCATCTTCTCTGGCGAAGATATTTTTCAAAATGCCTACAGGGAGAGACAGAAAGAGGACTATCCCGCCTTCATAGCCTGTCCAAATCCAGGTGGCCAAAAGCCTGAAATTTAAAAAATGTTTTCGGTGGAGTATAGGCTAACTCACCGATAAGGTATATTTTGGATTTTTTGCCAGAAACGTGACTAAACAGCGGTTTCAAAGGGTGAAAAGTCTATCTCCTTAACTGTTGCTAGGAAGTTGAAATTTGGTATGAAGGTACCTCCTCCGGCGTACACATCAGCTACGACGGAATTTTTGAGGGTAAAAAAAGAAAAATTCTACCACTTGAATTCATGCCAACACCGCTGAAAATGAGTTGAAATTTGGTATGTGGGTTCTTTCAGCGTTGACATCTGCTCCGACAGTATTTTTTGAAATTCCTACAGGAAGGGGTAAAAGTCTACCCATTGAAGGCCTGCCCAAACCGCTTTGGCTAGAAACCTAAAATTTTTCCCCTGGAAATGGTATGTATTTTATTTTTATTACAATAAAAATTCCGTTCGCCCCATAAAGGCAGAGGGTTAAAATATGCTTGTTGAATTTTCGCCAGGGAAGTGACTTAAATGTAGGCTCAAAGCGAAAAAAGCACTAGACACAGTAATGGAAAGGGAAGGAGTGGAATTGAAACCCTATGCAAGGGAAATCAAATGGAGTAGCTAGAAATCAGAAATTTAAAATGCGTGCTGTGGGTGTTGTGGTGTAATGGTTAGTGCGTTCGACTGTTGCATAGAAGTTTACGGGTTTAATCCCCAACGATGGCAACATCAGTTTAGAAAAATAATATGGTAAAAATTAGGCTAAAGAGGGGAACAGTGTCCCTTGAATAACATGTATGAAAGCTTTAAGCGAGTATTCAGACAAATTTTATTAAAGAGGAAGATCATTAGACAAAAGAATTGAATTTTCTTCTTAATATATTCCGATGTTTAAAAATACCGATAACAAAGTATCGGGCTTTTAAAATCCTTGTTATTTTCGCGTACAACTCGGATCCAGCTATGGACCCCCAAGGGGGGGGGGGGCTCTTTTGAAAATTGCTGATTTAGAACATATGCATGCATTTTTTCTACTTACTTAGATTAGGTTTCAAATAGTTTTTTGATCGACAGTAATCATGATAGATGAAAGATTCAAAAAGGTACTTAACATTTCTATTGCATTTTCGGCAAGATCGGCAACACCTACAAGGGAAAATAAAGTTGACACATAAAAGTGGTAAATTCCATATTTTGGCACTTAAAATATACTTTGTCTTTTGCAATTGTTCGAATGATATACTGTGAGGATTCAATTCAGGACCCACGAATACAACATTAAGATTTTTAACAGATGGTGTAATGTGTAAAAAAAATATTTCCCATTTATAAAGAACATCAACCTCGAATTCAATTTCAGCGCCTAAAAATTATTTTCAATGAAGCTAAAGGATTACAATAATCATATTAGTTACCTATTAAATGTATTGTGAGACTTTCATGTTTTTTTAATTGGTCAGCCAACTTTAAAGCATACCAGGCGGTAAAAGGTCCTGTTGAAATTTGAGTTAAAGTAGCATATTCACTATTTTCAGGAATATCTAAAAACAAAGCATTTCTTGTTAAGTTTAATCTAAATATATACGTATCGTTTGCTAAGTGTGCCAAGGTACTAGTTAAGTCATATTTTACAAGAGAGACAAACAACGTTCTAATAACGCTTCCATCCAAGTAAAATCTTAACGACAGATAAATACACAGTACTGGAAAGGTGTCGGCGACAGAATTGTTTTGTTACTCGATTGATATAAGCTGCTATGCGTTGGTTGTAACAAACGTGCCACCGGCGGCAATACGTCCGTAGTTTAAAAAATTAGTGCATTCCAAATATCTTAAATTCAATACAAATAAAATTTTTCCTTCTGGCAAAAATGTTTTGATTCACCCCATAATATTGTTCAATATATAATTTAAATATACATACGTCAATAATATTGAAAATGTATGCGCAGCTTTATTTATTTATATCTAGCAAACGCATTCTGTTGATTTCAGAAGGGCCTTTTTATTTTGAATCATTTTTTAGTAACTTCTTCTGATATTTTCATAGATTTATCTCTATATATACTTTGTTTGATACCGACGGCTTACTTATAAGTAAAGTGTTAAAATAATAAAATACCCAGGCAGAAAGTGCCAACCGTACAAAAAAAATACTGGCAAACCACTATTTTTTCTTTCAAAAACCTACAGTTTGGGTAAATAACCAAAGGTAAAATAAATATTGTACTAGCAAAACACTATATAGATCCGTATAAGAACCAGAACGTTACGTCAATGACGGACCGTTATGTCGTTTAAGAAATGGAGTGACTCCGTTTTCAGAAAGCAGCATTTGTATTATTTAAACCGTGTTGAATCAATAGCACTATAACTCGGTTTGCGCATATGTTGCTAGGGAATAAATAAAACATTTTCGCGATAAAAATTTTGTTTTTTAAATATATGTGCATACGTAAATATGTACCCATATGTATGTACATATATTTAAAAATCGATTTAATACTTCTGCTTTTCATATTTAAAATAAATATTAAAAATGTGAAGTTTATTATAAAATGTGTTTGTCCCTCCTAAAAAGTAGTAGTTTTTGAGATACGTACAATTCCACGAATGGCAGATTGAACAATTTTTGTGTGTTATTGGATAATAGTTGAGTAGGATTTATTATAATGTCAGCCTTATTTTACTCTTTCCGGGCCGGTGGCATAACAATCATACCACTATTCTAAATATTTTTTATAAATTCTGAGAGCATTGGTATGGTACAAATACCGTTTTAGCATGTAATTTAAAGCTTTTATTTTATAAAAAAATATTTGAAGTGCGAAAAAAAAATATATCGGGAAGTGCCAAAAGTAAGCAAAATTCTATAGGTCAGATAACATCATTTTCTGAGTCGAAACAGGGACCTACTACAATAATCGACCTCGACTTGTAATGTGCCTCTTTGTCCAAGCAAAACTAAATCATGCTTTAGTGATTTTCATAAATAAATCATTAATTTTATGCGCGGTGGTATACATTTATGTAATACTATGGCCTTGCTCAGAATCCTACAAGAATAAACATTTTTTTAATACATATTTTTTAATTAAAATCGATAATAAGTGAAAGCAAATTAAAATTTTGTTTAATTTTCACTGATATCTTATAGTGCCCTGGAAAGAGTTAAGTGGTGATTTTGAGTGAGAAATATAATTGTTTTGACCGACATGAAGATGCATGTCTTGTATACTACGAGATAACTCTTTGATATGTCATTTATTTGATATCCCAATCATACGTTGCCTTATATTATCTCCCGCCGTGTTTGGCTCTTAATCATGAGATTTGGTCGATAAAAAAAATACGTGTCCGTCCATTTTTTTCTCCTCTACTACTGAATTCTCACTTGTTAGCCTTTGCACTCTAAGCTAACGATATGTAAATTTCTATGCATTTCTTATCTTACCGAACCCCAATTTATTATACATTTGTTTTGTGGTTGTACAGGCCAAAGGTAATTCTTTTAAAACTTTTGATGGCAAAGCAGGATCCAACCTGCCAAATTTCTCTTGAAGTTCTACAAGTTCTTTGAATAGCTGATAGGATTTACACCATTTTGTGTGTTGTTCGTCATTTTTGTGTTCTGGGAGATCTATACAATATGATATCATGCCACATTCTGAACAATCGTTTAATGTATCAAAACGATATTCACGACAATTCCCATTATTACAAAGACGAGGAAATAATATTACTTCCTGTTCTGTGGCAGTTAAAGGGCGTTTTAAAATGGACTCCACTTTACGTATTGCTATAATGCGATATGAACGAAAATTAGGGGCATCCATTGTTGAACATTTTTTAAAAATGTGACCACCTAAAAGTAAAGAAAAATTTATTTATCAAAGATTATAAATAAGCCCCCTTATCAAGTCAGATAACGCACTTTTTCGCGAAACCGAAACCCAGCAAAATGCAGCAGAACGCAGTACATACATAACAGATCGTTGTTGCAAATATGACAAATAGATGTCAAAGTTGAAAAAGATAAAAAGTGAAGATATTATATTGTAAATATCTCTCCACAGTTTTGTTAATACTATAAACATGCATAAATTAGGGAAATATTTTTTCTAAACAAACCCCAGCGGATTTTTGTGACACATGTTCTAAAACTCACATAGTGAAAAATTGAGCCAAATAGGATAAGTGTTTTAATAAATATGAATACCAATTGTGAAATCTTAAAAACAATTAATAACTTCTGAAAAGCATGTAGAAATGGTGCAGAGAATTCATTTAGCATTACTTCTAATTTAAAAATAATATATTCTAATTACTAATTTCTGAAATATGAATACCAATTGATTACTTCTGAAATTACATTGGTAAATATGAATATTAATTGTTAATTTCTGAAATACAATTAACATATGAGAAAATCAAATGATTATTTCAAAAATACAATTGATAAATCTGAAAAACCGTTTAATTTGCATTATTTTTAAATTAACAATATATATTTTTTCTAATATACAACTACTAATGTCTGAAATATGAATATCAATTGATAATTTCTGAAATACAATTGATGTATGAAAATCAATTATTTCTGAAATTTAATTGATAAGTATGAAAATCAATTGATTATTTCTGGGGTCAAGGCTGGGGTGCAAACTGTCTGAATACAATCTAAATTAGTTTCAAGTTTCCAACTTTCTATTATATTTGAAAATAATTGTCAATTTGTATTAAGTTTAGAATTTATCTTTATTTTCTGATGGCTAGTTTAAGGCAAGGATGAATGCCGTAACCGCTAAATTTATCGATCGATTTGAATTATATACCGTTAAATTTCGTTGCCGTTATTTTAAAAAAAAAGTAACCTTAACCGTTAAAACAACTCATTTCTATTTTTAGCAGGTTTTTTTTGGCTTCATGCCGTTATTATTTTTAACATACATTTTGCAATAGAGGATTTGCTGTTGAAATTTATCATGAGCGACGAGGCCCATTTCCATTTGAACGGATACGTAAACAAACAAAATTCATGCTTCGGTTGATAACATCGTATTATTAAAAAAAATTTTTGTTTTATACATTTTAAAATAAATGGGGAAATAAGGAATATCAGTATAGCATAGAATGAAGCGACAAAACATACTGAACTGATATATCAAATTTTTCGTTATATTTTTTTTTTTTGAATCGAAAATAAATTATCTTCTAAAATTGTACAAATTGTTAAGCCGGCCACTCACGTACAGTTTTAACTGTCAGTTTCAACTGTTGAGTTATAACTGACAGACTTAACTGTGAACTGAGATGTACACACACGTGCAGTTCAATACTTCAGTTTTTAACATGGATTCGAACGAGCAGGACGGATTGGCCGCTCAAAAAAAAAAAAAGATTTCTTTTTCGCGTCAGGTTCTACTTCTTGTAATTTCTTCGCCAGCTTGTTGTAGACAGCAGCTTTTTTGGCGCGATCATGGTACTCGCTAGATTTATCTTGCCATATGCAAGGTTCAGATCTATATATTGCAATAAAATCAACTATCACTTGGTTCTGTTTACGCGACATAATACGCACTCTCGCTCGACACAAATTGAACTGAGAACGGAACAGTTGAACCGCCACACACGTCCACTTCAGTTGAATCTGTCAGTTACAAATATAAAAAATTTTAATTTCTCAGTTAAACTAAACAGTTGAGTTGAACTGTCGGTTATTACCCACATACGTACAGTTTTAACTGAACAGTTGAAACTGACAGTTAAAACTGTACGTGAGTGGCCGGCTTTAAGCAATATTTTTTTTTTGTCTGAAAGTACGTGATGATGGGTGGCAGCCCCGTTGTATCAAATTATTCTTAAAATGTTGAACTGTGTAATAAAAGCACTAACCGATTTTTCATCCAAAATTATACCAATATTGTAAAAATTCCATCTGAGATAAATTCACCAGTCTTTGGATACTCACAATGAAATTTTATAAAGAAAGATTTTTAATTTCATTTTAGTAATTTTTCAAGACATACGAAAAAGTACCTTTAAGCTGGAGTTTAATAGGTTAACATATTCTGCTGCAAATTTCACTAGGGTTTGACATGTTTCAGACACTAAACAGTGGGTTTATTTCTTCACTCAAGATATATAAATAAAACTGTCTCATAAAACGTTTTTCATAAATTTTGTATGATATATCTAAAGTTTTTGTAATGAAGTACTTCATAAAAAAATTGATGACAAATCATTATAAATCTTCATCATTTCATAAACAAATTTAAAGAAAGTTTTTATAATTAAAAATTTTGAAGACACAAATTACAATGTACATTTTTATAAAACAGCTTTATCATATTTATGAAGTGTTTCATTGGACAAGAACCTATGAAGTTTTTCATAAATACTCGTATGATGAAGCTTTTCCTCAGAGTTTTTCAAATATTGTATATACTCACCGCAAGAATCTGAGACTTGTTGCAAGGCATAACATAACTGTTGATGTTCTGTATCATTACGCATGTGCTCCAAACAGCAGTAATATGTCATATGACATTTTGAACATTCCATTATCTTGTGAAGTTTACACAAGTCAGTTTTGCAAAACTTGAAAAAAATGTTTGTAATTATAAAAATAATGAATTAGTTACACATTTTATTCAGACTCCAAGGTCTACACTCAGAGATATTCTGCAGTTATATTCGGTGGTATTAGGATAGAATATATAAAAACAAACAAATATTCTTTTGTTATTAAACAAATGGCAAAAAATATTATTTTTAGTATAAAACGGACGCCAAAATAAAGCTGGATAAAATTAAAAAAACAAAAAAAAAAATTTGTTTATAAAAGCATTTTGAATATTTTACTTAGAAAAACGTTAAGGAAATAAATCAAGTTTTATACCAAACATTAAAGTTGGCCATGCATGGCCGTTAAGGTGTTAAAAAAGTTAGAATTCACGAGCACCACAAACCTACAAATATGCCATTATGGAAAAAATATGGTCTGCCAAAGAAATTAAAAATATAAATTTTATTTAGAGGTATGTGCATTGAAGTTTTAAAGTTGTACTTGTTCTATTATTTTAAATAAATTGAAAATTGAGAAAAATTTAATATATTTTTACTTCACTTTGGTCAAATAACACATTATTTTAACATAGGGGTGTCATTGAAAATAAATAGTTACCCAAAACTTACGAGTATAGACAAATAAGTCATTACCAAGTACTGAAATACATAAGTACAAAAGTTACTTGTAATATTGAAATAACTGATTAGAAATATAAGATAAAATAAGTACATACTTGTAATGAGTAAAATAAGTCATGCAAAATAAGAACATGAACAAATAATAGCTTCAATTCAAAACTTATAATAAAAGTCGGGTAACGATAATTAAAAAAATTTATATCTCGTTTTCTTCATTTGTGCTTTTATTTACAATAAAATCGTACTTCCACGTTCTAAATAATTATACCTATATAAAGGAACGCCACTAACTGACAACTCATTTTAGAATTTTGGCCAGGTACGTGGTAAAAATGGGGAACTCTGGGTAATCATCTGGGAACTCCGTGTACTCCTGGGCTTTAGCCCGAGAAACCTTTTTCTACGCTAACAACGTAGCGGGCTGTGCCCGCCAGTAGTAGCATAAAATACCTCTAGCCATTTAGTTCGCTACTCGCGTTAAAGAGTTGACTTCCGTTGTGTATTTTAATTAAATTTTTTGCTAGAATTTTGGAGAAATTAGGTTTCAAAAGTTTGCTAATACTGAGCATATTAAGGGAAAAATATTTAACAAAATTACAAAGACTCATTTTTAGTCCACCACAGCATCAATTATGTATGTAGTTTGAAAAAATATTTTTTGTATGTTTCTGAAATGTGCTCAAAACATAAATAACATAATAAAAATTAGTTCATAGTTTTGGGTACATTTTTAAAGCAAAACAAGAAAAAAATTATGAAATTTCAACAACCGGAACTTCTGGTAAATGAATTTTCTTTTATAAACTCAACACGGAATATTCAGATTGATGTGCCTTTAAGACATCTTTCAATATTTGATCACTCTTTTGTGGTACGAGTCTATTAAGTTCGGAACTATCTGCCAAACAATCTTAAACTTTTTTCTTATTTCTGTTTAACATATAAACGTAAACTACTCGATTACTTTAACGGATTTCCGCCTTAAAAAATGTTGCATATATGTATCTGTTATGTATTTCTTTTTTTATACTTCATAGTCCCTTGCTATAGGCACTTATTTTAGTACTTAATTTAATATTCTTTTTTTCCAATGTTCACATGGCTGGGGAGCATACATAGTCTTGAATGATAAAATATTTGTATTATAAATATAAATATAATAATTTAAGTTGTATCATACATAAATAATTGGCCATGAATGCTTTCTTTGTATTGATGTTAATAAATAAATAAATGAATAAATAAATAAATAAATAAAATAAAATAAAATACTTGCTTCAAACTAAATGAGCTGTGGCGGACCAAGATTATTTTATGGAAATTTAATTTATATTTTTCCATAAACTTTTCGAGTGCTATTTTGTAAAAAAATTCTAGACTTCGAACGCAGATAGCGAACTATAAATACCGTCGAAGTTTTATTATATATTTTCCAGAAGCAGTAAAAATGTTAAAATATAACTAAAGTATAAAAACACATCGCCTTATATAACGACTTAACTATACAATTTAGGTGTTATTTTTTAGGTAAAAATGTACCATAAAAGGGTCAAAGCAATTTTGCGGGTAGATCCTTTTAAATTCCTAAAAAATATATGTATGTTGATAAGACCCAGATTTGTGGGAAATCCTGACTCGGGAAATCACGTGAAAAACTCTCTGCTTAACCTAAATCTAGTAGTTTTCATATTGAATAAGCTGTCGATTGTCGAATTCCATACAATTATTTTAAATCAGTGTTACCGTTACCGATGTTAAATGTTACCGACATAAGTCTCTGAGTGTATTCACAACATTGGAGAAAAGAATAGAATCCACTCTGTAGCACTGAGTATTCCATTATTGTGAATATATATTCCAATTTTTTCATTATTTTTATACTTACATTGCACAGCGCCACTAAGAAGTACTTCCTTGATTTGTATATATATTCAATGTATTCTTCTTCATCATCACTAGATTCAATATCAGTAATTGGCCCTTGGTCAAAAAGTCGTTTAAAATTGTCCATTATTTTATTGGGTAGATTTTCGTCTTCTAAGTGGAATTTTAATAAATAGTTAAGAAAATTTATAATTTATATGTGAAAATACTCATAGTAAATTATGACAGTAACTTTAAGTTATATTGTAAGTTATTGAGATATTTAAGTAGTAAGTAATGGCCCAGAATACGAACGCGACGTGCAACGATTGCTGCTGTGAGAAAATGCAACTATATTTTAGTTGCTGCAAAAACTGTCATATTTAATTTAGTGTAAAGAGTACCGTACCGCCCCAGTGTCTCCTTCCCTTACAATCGACCCAGTTTTTTGTTTTTATTATATTTTAGTTTTATAAAAATAATAAAAATAAATAATTAATAAAAACTTAGAAACGAACGTACAAAGTTCGTTTATAGTACGTTGTTCATTCGCTAATATATAAAGAAAACATGATAGCCATAGAAAATCGTATGTTAAATTTACAAGTATTTACAAAACTCTGTTAAGAGAATTAAAAACCAAAAAACAAGAGAATAAAATAAAATAGATTGTTTTTTAATTTTCTTTTGTCAATTTGTATGGAAAAATGCGGCACAAGATCCACTCTATAGGGTGTAGTAATCCATAAGGGTGAATGGACCATAATTGTACACCGAAAAATAAATAAATAAATAAATAAAATAATTAAATAAACAACTGAGTTTCAGGTAAAATACTCTTGGGACAGAAACAGAATTAGTTTAAGTGTCTTCAGATTTGTTTTGCTATGAAACTAACTTTTAGAAATACAAATTTTTAATTATCCAAAATTTTGAATTTTCGTTTCTTATTATTTTTCTAATCCGCAAATCTTATAAAATAGGTTAATTGGATTTGCAAAATTTTAACACATGATGCCTGTTTACGTCCCATTTAACTCATCGTCGATTCATTTGACAGTCTTTATGTCAGAATTTTTAGAAAATGTAACCTGAAATGCAAATTTAATAACATGTTTGGTTTAGAAACGTTTTGTATGAATTTACTATGGCGAAAAGAAATAAAGTAAATTTTTGTGTTTTACATACATACATATTTGGGTGTTTTTTTTATTTTAATTTTACTAATACATTTGTGTCACAGAGTCCATATTTGTGAGGTATAAAAAAATCAATTATTATAACTAATTTATTTTCTGAGCTTAAGGTTTGCTTTTTTTTAAGAAAATATTATTTACTTTTCAATATTTCGCTACTCCATTGTGTAGCATCTTCAGGAAATTATAAATATGACAAATTATAAAACAAATATTGAAAATTAATAATATTAAAAAAAAACAAACCTTAAGCTCAGAAAATAAATTAGTTATACAAAAGAAAAAGGTTAAATAAAAAGATAACAATTATAGAATCAATTATTTTAAATTTAGTATTTTTTTTAGATTAAATGCATGTATAGGGAACATTATCGCACTTTGTGTAATACATACATATCGCACTGCGCGTCAAAATTACAAATTTTCAGTAGAGGCAAAAAACAGATTTTTCTAATATTTACTATAAAATTTAAAAACAATTATGTCATTGTAAAGAAATACGAACAACAAGTAATTGTTTTTGCAATTTTTTAAGTAATTATCGAAAAATAACAAGTTTTTTGAATTGTTACTCTTTATCTGAAATTTGTTTATTTATTTGTAAACCGTTATGACATAAACACGGGCACAAATTAAAATATTTACATTTAGTTGAAACAAAACTGATATGAAGTGAGCTTAAATATGGGGAATATTTATCCTTAGTTGATACTAAAGCAGCTACTCTTGTATCACAAAAGAGAAGAGAAAATAATGTAAAATTTTTACAGTGGGTAGATAAAGACCACTGTATATCGTTTTCCTGCAAAAAGTAAAAATTGAAAATTTTTAAGTTGACTTCCTTTAGAGGAACCAAATTTAAGGGTGGTTTGGGCAGGCCGCTAAGAGGGAGACTTTTCACCCTTTGAACCCCATTTTTACCACGTGTTTGGTTAAATAAATATATGGTGATTAAATAAATAAAATTTAAAAAAATTGAAATTGAAAAATTCCAAAATGTTAACCCATACTTCAAATGTTAACCATACTTCAAATTCATATCTACAAAAGTGGATGTGACAAGCCGTCCAGGAGGAGGTTTTCCCCCTTTTTGTCTCCCCCCGTAGGAATTTCCAAAAATATCGCCTGAGAGGATGTCTACGCCGGAGGAGCAACCGATGTACCAAATTCCAACATCCTAGCTTTAGCAGTTTTGGCTGGCATTCAAGGGGATAATTTTAACTCTTTTGCTTCTCCCCATAGGATTTTCCAAAAATTCCCTCCTTGCTGATGTCTACGCTGGAGGAGAAACCTTTATACAAATTTACAGCTTCCTAGCTCTAGCGATTTTGGAAGGCCCTCAAGGATGAGAATTTCACTTTTTATAGCTTCCCATTGGATTTTCCAACAATCCCTTCTTGTCTTGTCGAAAATAATAAGTATTCTATAATATTCTCTAAAATTTGCTAATAAAAAAAATGTTCATGTTTCTTTGCAATAAAAAACTATTTATAAAAAAGAATATTATTACATGATCTAAAATCCTATTAATATCAGTAATTTTTATTTTTTCAATATAATTTTTTTAATTTAATATTGAAATTTAATAGTTGCATTTTTATTATAAAAACAAAAAACGCTGAAATCGCATTCAAAAAATCCATAGTCATCATAAGCTGCATTTACATTAGGTTCGAACTGCAAAAATTAGCAAATAGATAATATAACATATATATTGATTTCTAAGCGCACATAATTTATGATATTTAAAATACGATGTCAAAAATATTTGTCATTGTCAAGAGCAGTTTTCTTTGAAAGCTACCTATCGAAAACATTCTGTACCAAATTAGTTACAAACATGTATGACTTTTTAACTACTTATAACTTATTTCGCCAATGCAGCGAAGATGATTCGTTATTTACCTTTTGCCATCATAGCTTCCATTTTCTTTTGTAGACTTTGTATAAATGCATTTTTGTCGTCAATACAACCTTCCAAATTCTTTTCGTTAAATTTTGATGGTTTTACATAAGCACTGTTGGAAGAATTCGCTTTAATTAATTCTTCGTGGTGTTCATTCAATTCAACTTCTTTTGCAGAAACTGAGTCAGTTGATTCCGGTTTTAAGTTTTTTTGTAATAGTTTATGACGCATTAAACGTTGTATAGTATGAATAGGATCTTCGATATCCTGATTACTAGATGCATTTTTGTTTACACTCTCTGATTTATCATCAATAAGATCTGGAATATCATCATCACTTGCATCATCTGTGTCACCTATCTTGTTAATGACAGAAATTTCTCTTGGATTTTCATTTTTATTTTCTAATAATTTTAAGCGATTGGCTTTATTACGAGGCCTATTTCGTATGCGAGTTTTCTTCTTGTTTGGCATTTTATTTTTATTTTAGGATTCCTCTTAGGACTACTTGTTCTTTTGGTGGTTTTATGCTCAATGTTGTCTATTTCGTGCAATTAAAATAATTGGTTTTCGTCTAGTATCTAAAAGTTTCATTGTTTTCGCTCAACGTAAAACATGAAAACCCGTTAAAAAATTGGCTGTTGGCCATGTCATACCAAAAACAAACGCACAAGAATTATCATCAGTCTGTTTAATTAATCTCACTCAATTACATGTAGGTACTAAATATTTATACCAAATTCTATTTGTAGACGAAAGACTGACAAGGAATGTACCTCATGTGAAAATCTCCGAGTTTGAATAAATTTTAATTTGCATACAACTAATCAGAAATTGCCAGCGAAAAATCAAGTAGTGGCAAGCCACTGGACAACCGTGATCTTTAATATTAATTACTGGCAGCACATATTTTGGACGCTTTACCATTAGGACTTGCAAAAGGCTTGTTTCCAGTATTTCATTTACAAAAATTGTAGTGGTTTATTAAAATAAGACTGGCAAAGGATTGACTTAGACCGTTATGCCAGCGTTTACAAAGAGTGTTTTCCAGTACTTCCCAGTCAGAAATTACCAGCACTACGAGAGTGAATACACGGCTAGCCAGCAGTTATCATTTATTTAGGTTTTTTTCTTTTTAGTATAGTACGTATCGGTATATTGTGCCCGTAATTTCAAGCAATAGATACCTACCAGTGCTTAGTGTAGGGTGTAATAAAGCAAGTTCGCGGTGTAGGGTGTAATAAAGCAAGTGCCATACGGGGTTTACTAGTTATTTCTTGCAATTTGAAAACTAAAAGTAGTTTACTATTTGCTACGCCTTCCTCCCTTAATTCGACATTCATTTGTGTAACCATAACAACATTCTTTTATTTCGCTTATTATTAGTGGTGTAGTAAATATTAAAATATATTTTAGTATTTCTTACAATTCATTTTTTTCAATTAAGGTTATATTTTTAACGCAATGAGTAGCACAAGTAGAACCGGTTTAGTGCCAACTCCTAAAAAAGCTCATACGTTTATAACAAAGGTATCGCTTTTATAATATCTAAAGAATAAGTTACTAAAGTGAATAAAATAATAAATCAACCATCCACAGAAAACTTCCATCAATGCGGATTTGCCAAAAAAATTTGAAGCTTTACCTATGGCATTATCCTTACGGCCATTTGGCGGTCTATTTAACCCCTTTGCAAAAGGATGTTCGGTATTGTGTAATCATCCGGCGCCAGCTGAAGTTAAACAAATTATCAATCAATGTAAACATTCTTTGGTAAGTAAAAAAATATACATATTTTTCTAATATTATAAAATCGAGTATAGAATAAAAACTGAAAAAAAATGGTAAGAATATAAGCCAGAGCGGAACTCGAGGATTCCAGAGAAACGGTATCAACAGGTCTCGAACAATCATTATGGGATCCCGGGGTTCTGTTGTCATTCAGGGAAAAAAAGAGTCATTATAAAAGTTTATGGCATAAAATGTATACGTATACATAGCTTTGTATGTGTTAGTGTTTTTTGTATTCATTTATACTTTATTGGATGTTAAAACAATTTTTGTGGTGTAAAAAAATTTTTAAGGTGAATATAAAATATTATTTACTTCTAAGCCAATAGTGAAAAACTAACAGAAAATATTTTATTTGACAGTTGCTATTATGAAATTTTACTAAAATACACTAATTTGTATGAAAAATTTCGATTTTGCTGATTTTTAATACCAAATTTTTCGGGATCGTCATTTTAAAAGACGGACATCGCAAGATCGGCTTAAAATTTCATAAGGACCACGAATATTTTGACACTTTACACACGAAATGACAAACTGATATACAAATGTATACCCTCACAGTATATGGTGGAGGATATAAAAATAATATATGAAATTTCTATCCCTCACACATATCGCAACGCCTTCCTTCGGCATTCCTATAGCACTTATCCCCACCGAAATAAAGTAAAATAACATAGCTATGAACTAACATTAAGGGCGTCCAAGGTTATATGGCAATTTTATAAAGAGCGAATTAAAGAGTGTTGGGGTCCAATTTGTTTTCTTTCTATATAAAACAAACAAATATAAAGTTTGGGAGCAATCGGATAAAGGAAAGTCGAGGCGGAAATCGACTGAAAAATATATTTTTTTTTCAGTTTTTATTTAGATTTCGTTCTATATTTTAATTTTTTCAGCCACTTATGTTATGAATTGATTTTAGTATAAAATTTTCTTTTCAAAAAGCTACAAAATCAGTTAAGATGATCCAAGAAATAGCAAATGCCCCAGACTAATTTTGTACCAAAACACACTAGGTAATGAAATTTGACGGAACTATTTAAAACTTTCAGAAATTGATTAAAGCCATATTTGTTTTTGCTCTCTATACTTTTGAAATATTGTTTTATTAGCTGTATGTTAGCCTGTCGCGCAATAAGGCAAAAAACGCATAAATTTTTTGGCATAATTTTCAAAATTTCATTTAAAAGAAATGGATTTTGCACTTCAAGAGCTTGTAAAATACATCATAGAGATGAAGTATGCCAATTTTAAGGCAAATCCCTCCATGGACCTCTCGGTGACAAGCTCTTCTTTTTTTCGGATTTCGAGAAGTGTGATTTTTATTAAAAATTAAGTAAATTTACTCTTATTAAGTACTTTTTATCCAAAAATGAATCAATTTTGTACTTTTAAATGTTTTTAACAAATAATGAAGAAGAGAAGTAGTTTTTACTCCAGATAGTGGAATCATACAAGAAACAATATCCTTCACATACAAAGCCCAGTTTAATTTAACAAAGATAAGTTATAGTTTAAATATAATATAAATTTTAATAATAAAATAGTTTTAAAATAAAATAATTTTTTAATAACATTGGTAAGTAATTGTTTTAATTTAAAATGTTGGAAAAAATCATGTTCATAATTCTTCAATAAAATAATATTTCATATTGTTTTATTGACCCTCTACTCTCGATAAGATTGCGGAGAACAACTGTTCTAAGATTTATCATCTCGCGCAATTACAGTGTTGCCATATTTGAAGTCCTTCACCTCTAACACCTTTCCAAAGATAGCAACACATTAATTAGTAGGAAGAATTTCCTCAAAAAAAAATGCAACATCTTAGAAGTTGTAGTTCATATATAAGTTGATATTATCAATATTTTTTTAAAATAAAAAATTATATCCCCAACACTGATGGACAAAATTCTGATTTTTTTTCCGAAATGTCATGCATTTGCAAAAAAAAAAAATTATCTGATTTTGCAGCAGCATCTTAGTTTGTGTCCACATAAACTTTCAGTGCTTCTGCATATTTTAGGAACAGGAACCTAAAACGGTTTTTCATTTTTCGATTTAGTGAATAGAAAATACCGTATTCCCGCCAATTTCTTTCTGTATTTCTGTATAAATAGTAATAGTGAAGTTTTATTTTATAGTCGATCTTTTAAAAATGTATATGATATAGATTTTGGTCTGCTTCGAGATTACAGATTTTTTTTACTTTGAAATCATGGAGAATACACAGACAAAGCTATTTAGACACTAGCGAAATTAAATGCATTTACTGGTCATCAGCTACGACTTTCATCAAAAATCTTCGTGCCCTTGAAAGTGCTGATTGTATATATCCCTTATTAACTCACAACTTAAACGAAAAAGCTCCTTACGATAACCCCAAGTTAATTTATTGATTTAGCATGAAATTTATTTACTAATTTTGTGTTTTGACATTCTCCGTTATAACTATACGAGGGCCGTTCGAAATATTCTTAGCCTGACACAAAGATGGCAGTGTAAACAGCAAAAATTTAAGTGTATTCGAAACTTCCATCTGTCGTATGAACAAATGTTAAATTTCTTTTCGATTTGGCAACTCTCAAAAGCTGTTCAAAAAAGACGCTTAATAATCTTTTTAACCTCAAAAATTTACTAAAAAGCTTTTCATTTGAAAAAATTTCCCATGATCTCGAAAAATATTCCCATTTTGGTTAACGTCTAATTATGGTTATATTTTTCGATATTGATCTCGCTTTAAATGTAGTCAAAGTTCTTAAAATCCACAGCACATACCATAAAAATATTTATTTATTTTTAGTCTGTTGAAGGTAAAAATATACAACACATAAATGAAGCAGTTAAAGCAGATCCGCCACTCGAAGCTAATGATAATATTCCAGAAGATTTATTCCGAAGATATACCGACACAGATTCACGTCCTCTAACGCCAACACCAACCGTCACCAGTATACATACACGCACCAGTGCTGGTTCATTTCTAAACAACAGACGATGTATTACACCGGAACTAGGAAAAACTGATATGATTACACGTAAAAAACTCATATTAGATTTAAGAAGATCTCATTCTCAGGAGACACTGTATTGGAAACCATCTTCAGATTTATCAAATGGTTTGGCAGAAAATGATAAAAAAACCCAAAGTGCCGGAACTATTGAAGAAAAGAAAGCGAGAAAACAAAAATCCGAAGACCAACCAGGGCCAAAATCATCTATGGGTGCCGCTAAAGCAGAAGAAGTAGTAGGTTTTGATGATACAAAAAAGTTAGTACACACCTGTATAAACGAACAAGATTTTGCCGACGAAGACATAAGAAGAGGAAAGAGAAGAAAAAAAATTAAAACGATAACATGTATGAACATTTTATTTGTATAACATTAATTTACATCCCAAAAAAAACTTTATCGAACTGAAGAAATTTTTTCATAAAGTGTTTGCCATCAATTCTTTATATTTATGATTTTCTTTACAAATATGATGACGTGCTTCATCAAATGCTAATCATTTCATAAAAAATGTCATTATAAAAACTGATTCAAAAATTTTATTTTTGATAAAACGCTTCATAAATACTATGAATTTTGAAGTTTTGCGTTTTTAAGTTCAAAACTCTGCATTTTTTAAAAGTCGGTTAAAATAATCTTCATGTTTTTAACTTGAAGGTTTCTTTTCCGGTCTTTTTCATTTCTCGGAAAAACAGAATTCACGCCCAAGAATTAATTAAGTATTGTTTCTAATTAACAGAATTTTCTTTAAAAATTCCTAAATATCTTAAATATATAAATGAAATGGTTACTAGTTACTTTTCTTATTATACTCTTAAAATTTTATATGGTGGATGTCGCGCAAAATAATAAGTTAGTGACGGCCGAGAACAACAACGTGCCGTATTTTTCCATACAAATTGACAATTAAAAAACAGAAATAGAACATATTGTTACGAAAATTCTATTAAATAATTTCCATTTACTCGCAGAAACACAATTTCCCATATGTCAGCCCTGAAATAGGAAAAAACATTTAAATGACAACACCTCACCACGACAAGTGTTTCAAATAACATTCACAAAATTGACAGTATGCATCTTCCGGACGGTGCTGTCACATTCTAATTTTTTTCACACGCCAACAAGGGGCATGTCAGTTAGTTGATAATAAAACGCTAAAGAAGAAGCATTGACGATTAATTAAATAGAGTTTAAATAAAGTCTCTTGTGTAATTGTTTTAAGTTTGTGTTAAAAAAAACAGAAGCTATAAAAGAATTAACGGTGTTTATTATTTGCAATATAAAAGGAACTAGATTTGTTTAAAAAAAATAAATCATCGATTTTAAAAGGTATAATCATAACAATATTTTATTTATTTTCAAAAAGTTTTTTCTTATTCTCTTGTTCTTTAAACACTTTTGTAAACAAAAAAACATATGATGAGTAAAATTTGATAAAATATAAATCATTATCATTCATTTATTATTAGAAAAGCATTATTATATGTTTGAATGTAATGCAGAAAGCAAGTTGGTATCATTACTGGTCGTCCAAAAAATATTGAATACCAAAAATAATTAGTTAATCCTGTGCTGATAAGCATTTAAAAATAAATGGGAACAGGTTTAAAGGCTTACTCATATAACAATAGCACATTATTTTTATAATTAAATAAGTAGTCGTGCGTAATAACTGCTGGTCTTGACATAAGCACTACAAATTTTAAGTTTCATTATATGAATGTTATAACCAACTGTTTGGTAATGAAAGATTTTGCTGGGTAGTTACACCATTGGTTATTCCTTACAGGGCAGTATTTGCAAGAAAACAGTGGTTTGACAATGCTATTTTTTTGTACATGTATGAGGAATAAGGTCAACAATTTGTATTTTTATGAAGCACCTTTATCATATTTATAAAGTGTTGCATTGGACGAAAATCTTTTAAGTTTTTCATCATATTTTTCTGAATGTACGAATTATGTAATTTTTTTGTATTTATTTTTTTAATTCTAGCTTCAGTCACAACTTTTCATTTAAGCGAAGATCCTGAAACCCAAGTGGCTGCCATAGGCCCAGACTCATTAAATCCCAGTACCCGACCCAGTCTAATACCTAATATCGTTGGATTATTACCTAGCAAACAAAAGCGAGAAACGGATGAGATATTATTAAAAGATAGTTTCTTAACGAATGAAGCTTTCCAGGCATTAAAAATCAAACTTGATGTACATCTAATAGAAAATACCTTTGATAGATATGTACGAAAAAAATGAAGTATTCGAAGAGTTGATACGAATTAGGGTATACACGAGTGTACCATTAATGCGTTTGAAGTAGAGATGGGCACGTGAGCGATTTTTGACTCACTTTAATCACTTGAATGAAGTGTTACCATACTTATTACATAAAGAGAAAAACGACCGCTCACGGTCACGCACGATCAGATCACGTAAGTTATTTAAATTTTGGATCACCCTCACGCGTGAATCACTAAATTTCGTCTCGCGTGCCCACTTCTAGTTTGAAACTTGTTCAAAACTTTTTTCTTTGAAAACTTTTTACAATTATTTTGCCCCATTGGATAGACCTTAAAATACCCTTCTTTTGATACTCATTCAGTACATATTTCCTTTGAAACATGAGATTGCTCACCCAGTTTTGTCCTCTACAACATTTCCCATTTCATTAAGATCTGTGGGTGATATCAATTTATCTACAGTTTTTTTTTTTTAAATGATAAAAAAATACTAAATGAAAGAAATAAAATTAACTATTTGGCCTTATACGTGAGATTGGGCTGCTAAAAAGCTCGTGTCTCTTATTTTTTTCTCTTTTATCATATATCCGAATATAATTAAGACCGGAGCGAACCCATTGTGATAGCTTCCTTTTAACTCTTTGTTATTTTTTAATATTTAAATTTGGTTAATGCCTGTTGGGACTGAGAAGTTGTCAAGCGAAAGTTTTTTAAATGATCAAGTGTGTCGAATTTCCCCTAGTTACTTGCAAGAAAATGCTAAAAATAATTAAAATCATTGAAATGTTAAAATAAATTAATATATATACATGAACTTCCTGTCCCCAGTAATCTGTATACTCTTATTCGTGTCCACTTTTCAGTTGTTAAAATAAATGCATATTAAACTACAAACATTTAAATTTCAGCTTAATAGAGCCTATAGAGAAGCTTTTAAATATTTACCCAATAAAACCAAAGAAAATAATAGCATAACTAAGGAAATCGGGCAGCTCAATTTGATTTGTGAAAAAATGCCAAGAAAATTTTCAAAATCTGCTACAAGATTTGATGTACCAATGAGCTTAAAATCACTACAAGGTAATACATTAATGCAGAGCTTTTCAACTTTTTTAGTTACTGTTTCCTATAAATTAAAAAACAATTTGTAATACGTCATTGGTGTAGAATCGTCAGCAGAATGGGTCATAAAGGAAAATAAGTTGCTTTAAGCCAGATCCACACAAGAGAAGGGTAACAAGCTAAAGATTAAACTGAAGCATCTCTGCAGAGCTCAAACCATTCAATGGGATTTGAATGACACTTAACCCCAATATAAAAAGAAAAAAAATCATTTCTTTCCATTTAAAAATTCTTAGATTTTAAATCTTTCTCAACTTTAGAGTATTAGAACTTTTTGAAAGCTTTAAAAATTATGTGTTCGTAGCAGGGATGTAGTCAGCAAATAATAATGTTTAAAATTCTACACATTGTTACAAGAAAACATGTTTTAAAAACAAGTAAAATCATTAAATTCGGCTTAATCTTCACAGTGTTTTTGTGACGGAAAAATTTTTTAGTCACATAACTAATATTATTTGGCAAAATAATGTATAATTTTTTTTCCCAGAAAAAATTCAAGCTTATATACTTTAAAAATTAAAGGTGTGTAAATAACAGAAGCTATTTAAGCTAAGAAATCTTCAGGGGACGATATTTTTAGAATTTCTAAAAACATTTGTTAGGTAAAATTACAAACTTAATGAGACTTTTTATCGTCTTTTATCGTTTAAACCTTCAATCGTTTAAACCTTCAATTTAAATTTTAAATCACCCCTTAAATGAATTCCTGGCTACGGCCCAGTGCAATAAATTTAAGAATATAGGATAGAAACGTGCTCTTTCATTTTTAGGTAAGGATTAATTAGAGATTTAAGGACTTATTCTTAAATTGGATTCGTATGCGACGCTACCTACATTTGAGAAAGTATACTCATGATCTTAAGAATTTTGTGCTAAACACAAAGTAAGGTGTTTATTGCTGCAAGTTTTTATCGAAAATTTTTAATTATAAACTTTAATGTCTCATAAAAAATAAAAACAGACTTTTGGACTTTTTAAGTCTATTAAGAAGATAATTATTTAATGGGCTGTGCCCGCTAGTTCTCCACGAAGTTCCCAGAAGATTACATTGAGTTCTCCATTTTTACCACGTTCTGGCCAAAATTCTAAAACGTATCTTAACATTGAGCCAAGAAACACATATTTCAAGTTTCAGGGGAGGCTCTTCTCCTTTTTGCCCCTTCCGGTAGGAATTTTTAGAAATCCTAACTGAGAAGATGTCTACGACGGAGGAGAAACCAACATACCAAATTTCAGCTTCCTAGCTTAGTGGTGTGGGAAGGCCATCAAAGGGGAGGATTTTCCACTTTTTTGCAACCCCTTTTGAATATATATATCTAGATCGAAATGTTTGGGAAGGCCGACAGTTGGAGACTTTTTGTCACTAGTGTTAGCTATTTTAAAAAATCCCGCCTGAGTGGATATCTACGGATTGTCTACGGACAATTTTCCCTTTTCTCGCCCACCCCTTAGAACTTTGAAAGATCCAGTTTTAGCTGCTATTTACGCCGGAGTATGAACCTCCATACCAAATTTCCAAAAATACTGTATAACAAGATGTCTACGTCGGAGAAGGCACCTAGATACCAAATTTCAATCGTAAGATTTTCTGAAAATCCAATCTTAGCTGATGTTTGTGCTAGACGAAGAACCTCCATACCCAATTTCACCTTCCCGTCTTAACTGTTGTCCCTCCTCGTATGAATTTTACAGAATACAACTTCGTGGTTCAGCGAATTTGGTGAAGATGGCGAATTTTTCTCTTTGAAACCCCATTTTTACCATGTCAATGGCTAAAATTCTAAAATGTACCTGATCAATTAGTTAGCCCATACTTCTAGTAACACATATTTAAAATTTCAGGTTTCTAGCTAAATCGGTATGGGCAGCCGTGAATGCTTTCCTTTTTTGCCTCTCCGCGTTGGACTTTACAAAAATCCCGTCTTAGCTGTTCTTTACACTGGAGAAGGAACATACGTAACAAGTTTTAACTTCCTAGGTCCAGTGGTTTGGGCAGGTCGTTAAGGGGGAGAATTTTCTCTCTTAGTGGCCCCAGTTTTAGCATGTCCCTGTCCAAAATTCTAAAATTTGCCTTATAAATGAGTTGTCCCATTCTCCAGGTAACAATATTTAAAACTTCAGGTTCCTAGCTAAATCGGAGTAAGCAGGACGTTAGGAGGGACTTTTTCCTTTTTGCCCCTCTCCGCAGGAATTTCAAGAAATTTTGCCTGGGTGGATGTCTACGCCGAAGGAGGAACCTATATACAAAATTTCAGCTTCCAAGCTCCCGCGGTTTTGGCTGGCCCTCAATCAAGGGGATTGACGGCCCTCGCCGTTGAATTTTTTGTATTTATTTTTTTAACTCTAGCTTGAGTCACAACTTTTCATTTAAACGAAGATCCTGAGACTCAAGTGGCTGCCATATGCCCAGACGCATTTAATCCCAGTACCCGACCCATTTCTGCATAAAATAAAATTTTATTTATCTCTTACAGATATGTCAGTTTTAGATTATTTAACCCAACATGTATGGGTTTCCAGACAACGAAAACAAATTTATAAAAGAATTTTTCTCAAATATCTCAAGCACTTCCCCGATGCACAAGTCGAACAGCAACAAGCAGCAGATATTGCATTCCCTTTGCCTGGGTATAAAGAACGCTTTATGAATTCAACACATTTGTACGATGCTCTCAAAGATGTTCTGGAGTTTTATGGCACTGAAAGTAATATAAAACAAGTTTTACATCTGTTGAATTATGAGCAAATTATGGAGCAAGGAAGAGATTTAAATTTTCGCAGCTGGTGTGGCATTGTGGCATTTGCAGAACGTTTGGCATTAGATGATCCTACATGTACGGATTCCTGTGATGAGGTGAGAAAAAGTCACTTATTAACTCATAGAAAGAGTATTAGGATATTTATGAAGTGGTATCATATATTTTTATCTTAACTGATATTAAAATTACCTGATTTTTGTTTTTTAATTGTTTTTATTAACTTTGAAGAAATTATAGATTAGTTAGAACGTTAAAGCTAAATTCACAATGATAGAGTATTCCACTCTGCAATTTCATACACTAAAATCATAAAATATGCATATTCTTTGACCGCACCCTACGATCTCAATGAAGTTAAATATATGTATGTATATATCCAGGGCTTATAATCAGGAAAGGTAAAAACCCGTTTAATGCACCTATTACTAATAGTTTATTTATTACTCTTCAAAAATATATTTCCTACATATATTTTTTTGTCTTAAAGTTTCATGTTTTTTCGAAATTTTGTAGTAGACTATCTTTGATCCCAGTTGTTTTAAATGTGGGAATATATTAAGAAGAAAATTTAATTATTTTTATAAGGACTTTCCTTTTTAAAAAATTTTGTTTTTCGTTTTTAGAGGATGTTAAAATTTTAGATTTCTAACTTAAAGGTGCTCTCGCTTTTTAAACCCAATTTACTTTATAGCTTATTTAAAGTGTCAGATTTCTAGCCAATCGATTTTGGGCAGGACACTGGAGAGGCCTTCAAGGGGGCTTTTCTTTTTTTGCCCCCACCCCGTAAGAATTTCAAAAATTCCTTTCTTAGCGGATGTGTACGCCGGATAATTAATATAATTATTGTTATCACGGAAAACACACAACAAAAGTTATTAAGACACTAGCCGAATGGAATGCATATTCTGGACAGCTGCGAACTTTGTCTATATTAATAGTGCTTTAAAGTATTAATTGTAAATATCTTTTACTAACTCACAATCAATAAAGCTAACCTCACGTTTGATTATTGAGTAAAGATGAAATTTACTTACTAATTTCTTGTTTTTAACATTTTTTCTCAATACGTGCTACACTCTGTACGACAAAAGGACCCAAAAGATAGACCATAGATAGAGCTTCCTCTTCTATTCGCATAAAATCTCGACTAATTACTTATTGTGGTGTAACGGTTAGCGCGTTGGACTGTTACACAGAAGGTTGCTGGTTCCAACCCCAGCGATGGCAACATTAGTACCCACTGTTCCTAAGTACCCACTGTTTATATAACACACCGCTAAGATCACCAGAAGATATTGATCTCTTAATTAAAAACTTTAAATTAAATTTCCAAATTGCTGCTCAGCTCGACAACATAATGTTTTATCTTGACGATAAAGGGAGAGCTCGGAGAGAGTGATAACTCAATCACGTCACTAAATAGATTTCTTGAAAATCTGGAACAACATAATAAATAAACTACGCATTAAGACGTGCTACAAGCAAGCTTACTTCGCGAAAATCAAACTTCGATTGGGCAAGAAATGACCTTGAAAAAGAAAAACTGTTCGTTGAACATTCAAACAATGCATTTACGCCTAATTTATAAAATAGTACAATGAAGTTTACACACTCACAATATTATTTTGTTAAAAATTTTTAAATTTTTTAAAATTGTTAACAATCTGCAATACATATGTATTACAATTATTCGATAAAACAAATAAAGAGAGATCTACTGATTTTTCATTATATTCAGGCCATTTTGTTGTTTATTTTCATTCATTGCTTAATAATCGACAAAAGTAGTAAAAACAGTCGAGTCGTTTAAAATAATCATCAACTTTTAACTAACAAATGTTAGAAAATAACGATTTTTGTAGTTTGTATTTCAAATCTAAAGATTTTACATATATATATTTTTATTTTCGAGCGCCCCGGTAGGCTAGTTGGTAGTGTGCTAGCTTATCAGTGCAGGGGTCGTGGGTTCAATTCCCACCAGAGGCGCTGGTCTGTTTTCGCTACAACGAGCCGATGGCCTTTGTTGCTAGTGCTCGGTTAGGGTATTAACATATAATTTGTAATTATATAATTAATATAAATAAAATAAAAAATAAAATAAATATTTTTATTTTTTATATTTGTACAATATGTATAACATATTTGAACAATTTCTTGAAACTTGTATTGAAATATTTTTGTATATAAATAAACTATCTTGATAAAAGAAACGAAAAGGAATTATTTGAATTTCTATTTTTACATTTAACTGAAAATATCAACTTTTACTGAAAGTCCGTATTCATTATAGTTTGTTTTTTGAAAGACCGATTCAAATAGTTAAAAAAATATATTGCTATATATTTCAGTTGATTCTTTTCTTAAGAACAAACTCTACGTATTATTTTTTAAATAAGCTACAGTGGGTAAAGGAAAATACATTGTGAGTGCACCTGATATATGTATTCCAACACAAAGAGATGCGAGAAGTCGAAAAGGCTACTGTAGAACTAAAACAAAAACAACATGGATCGATAAGAACAGCAGTAAAATGCTTTTGGAATTACCCATTATTGCTGTAAGAATAATAATTTTTCTTTGTAATGCTACCTTACACTTTGAATACTATCCCCAAGATTAGACAATGTCACTGGTTAGGCAAGGATAACACTAAAGTCGAATCTTGCGATGCAATCAATCCTAAAACAATTCAACATATCAAAGCTTTTCAAAAACCTACTCAAAGTGACTATCTCAGATCATCAGTCCATAGGCTAGTAGCCTTAAGGAAAAATATTGTTCTGTATTTTTCACTGATGCCTCACAAGCATTTGGTACAGTTTGGCACGATGGTTTACTCTACAAGATTAAAACCAACTATCACCCCCATGCTTCCAGAAAGCTACATAAGAGGTCGAAGACATAAAAGCAGAAGCTCCACAGGGGAACGGTTTGAGTCCACTGGTATACTTTCTTTATAAAGAGTGATTTTTTAACCATTTGGTTTTCGAAAATTTAAAAAACAGAAAATTTGCAAAAGTAAATGAAAAATTTATTTGGGGCGATAAATGAATGCATGCGATTTACTTTTTTAAGATTATTTCATGTAAATTTTGCCCGCGGCTACGCCGTATAGTCCATCCATGAGCTCCAGTTTTAGCATACTTTTTCCAGTATTTCGGGCAGTATCTCACCAATGGCAGCTGTAATCTAGTGGAATTGTGGCTGGCTTGTACCTGATACGAGGGACTTCACATATCCCCACAAAAAATAACCTAAATGGGGTCAAATCGCATGATCTTGGCGGCCAATGGACTGCTCCAAAACGTGAGAATAACTGCTAACCAAATTCGCCTCTCAATAGGTTCATGGTATCACGTGTCGCACTGTCTTGTCTTGTTGAAACCACATGACAGCCAAGTCCAATTCTTCCAATTTGGACAAAAAAAAGTCGGTAATCATCGCACGGTACCTTGCTCCATTGGCGGTAACGTTGCGATTTTCATCGTTCTTGAATAAGTACGGTCTAATGATGCCGCCGGCCCACAAAACCGCACCAAACAGTGCATCTTTAAGGGTGAATTGACAGCTCTTAAACTGCCTCTTGCTGCTCTTCACAATAAATTCGGCAATGGTGTTTTTTGACGCTCCCATTGAGCTAAAAATGAGCTTTGACCAATTTTTTAGCTTCACAAATACTACAAACCCATATCTCTCGATTTGAAGTATAGCTGGAAAAATGGAGAATAAAAGTAAACGAACAGAAATTTATCCAAATTACTTTCACCCTAAGAAGAGAATCGTGTTTCCACATAGGCATTTATAAAAATATACTATAACACAATAACGTAAATATCTCGGTATATATATAGATGGTCGTCTCACCTGGAAAATCACATAAATGCTAAACTTACCCAGACAAATTTGAAAACTGTACAATTAACATGGCTTATAATAAGCAGAAAATGAAAACTAAGTTTAGATTGCAATTTTAAAACCTAATAAAAATCTACTAAATAACCTTGGCAACCTGCGCTAAAGAAGGTTGGACACATCAGACTTTCGAAAATACTTATTCATAGATTTTGTCTAGCACTGGCTGGTCTTCTTATTCTGTATTAATTTAAGTTTTGAATAATAAGTTATAAAGATTATGCTAAAGAAATGTGTTTATTATCAATTTTTTATGTAATGGTGCTAAAAAAGTAATGTTTATGATTTTGGTCTATCTCGACACAGCAACATTAACTTTATCATGAAAACCCCTTATAAATTTCTAAAATCAGAGTGTGTAATATTTCGTATTGTGAATAGAGCTTTAAACTTAGGTTGGCAACCGAAGCGTTAAATTTTATATACAGTGGTAATCAAAATAATTGCAACTGAAACCTCATATTAACTAAAAATTTGTATTTATCATCATTATATTTTCTTTTTAATTAAATTCATTTATTACTATTGTATTATCTTATAAAATAAATAAAAAATATAAATTGACTTAAATGACAAAAAGAAATATACTTTTAACAAAATTTGTCGAAATTGAAACTCTCAAAGAAATTAAAAAAGTACAAAAACATTAACAGCGGTATTCATAAAAAAATCTTAATTCAAGTTTCAAATGCATTTTAGTTAAAAAACATTTTAAGCCTAAAAAAGGTTTATTAAAAATTCGTATTCATAATCAGTATTTTAACTAATAAACGATTTAATGTTTTTTTAACTTGAAGATGACAACACCATACGGTACTCGTTTCTATGTATTTTTTTTGTCGTTTTTCAAAAAAATATTGTTTTTATAAAATAAAAAATTTATGAAAACTTGTTTATTAACTTAAAAAGAGTCAAAACAAAATGCCCAATAAAGGTGTTACATAGATAATGATTTTATTGTAGATAAAAAAGTATTCAAATAACCGGTTTTATTTTCTTTGTTTTGATTAAACAACACACCACTATAAAACACAATGAATAATATCCAAAAATATAATTATTTTTGCTTAAATTTTTTATCCGGAATTGAAAACGGGTCGCTCCTCTTTTTCTAAATTTTCGTCTGACGATTGCTTGAAATTTGGGCAATAGTTTCTATTATAAACAAAATACAATCAAAATATCACATTTTCCATATAAAAATGGTTCTTACCAATTATTTTCATCAAATATAGAGGGTCCATTATTTATTAAACAAAAACAAATAACTTCTTTTGTTTGAAAGCCAATTTTTTGCAAAAATTTTTAAAATGAAAATAAACACAAAGCAAGAATGTCATCTTAAAATAGGTTTAAAATAGGGTCGAACCAATTTAAAAATTCGTTTATTTAAACAAGGTTTAAAAAATGTATTTTAAGCTAAAATTCGTTTATGAATACAATTTTAGCAAATTTTGCTTAAAATTGATTTGAAATGCTGTTTAAAAATTTTATGAATACCGCTGTAAGTGTTCAGTGTTTTGTGTGATATTCATGATTTTTAATTACTTCAGATCATCTCTTATGCATCGAAGCTATGAGCTTTCTTAACCTTTTTTTTATTTATTTAATAAATACATTCTGGGATTTGGCTTTGATGAAATATACTTTAATTTAGCATATTTCAATGATAACGGGAACACTTCCAATTGAACCACTTTTGTTTTGGGCTCAAAATAAAATTTTTTATTTATTCAATAAATTAGTTTGTTTTAATTTTATTTTTGATACCTAATACCAATGTACCAATAGATGCAAAGTGGGAGTACAAGAGAGACTGTTTAGATTTTTAGCATATACGACGGGAGATTGGGGCGGCCACGACATAAATATTATTCTACTCTAACAAAGCTTTCACAAGACTTGCTGTATGTTTGAGGACGTTAGCTTGAATATCCATGATAATGGCATTTACCATTCAACTTATGGAAGCATAATTGAGCTAAACAGGTCTCTATAGATTGTGCCTATCATTGTGTGAGCTATACGATGAATTGGACCAATTTCACTACCCAAAAAACAGCCCCACATCATATTTTCGCCTCCGTACTTTACTGCCTGGGATTAAACTTTTTGCCTTGAGGTCGTCGATCATTATTTCTGACAACTGATCCCTGGAGGCTAAATTTTTGATTCATCTGACCAAAACATATTTTTCCATTGCTGTTGTGTCTAATTTAAGTAGGCCCGGGCAAAGTCAAGCCAAACTTTTCGATTTTTTTCTGACAATATTGGTTTTTTTTTTGTACATTTATAACTTCTGAGACCATATTCTTGGGCTCTTCTTTTAATGGTGGGTAGGCTGATAGCTTCACTGGGAACTGCTTTGGAATATTTCGCAAAAAAAGCTTTATTTTTCGATCTTCTTTTATGAATTGTATGTTATGTATGTTGCCACGATTTACTATTCGACAAATTGTTGATTTTAAAACTGAACATTTTTAAGTCATTTCTTTTTGAGAAAGTCAATTTTGAAAATCAATTAAGGCCCAACTATATTAAGCAAAGTTGAATTATAGAACGGAGCGATACCATACAAATACATTGAAACACCCATATTTAGCTTAAGTCAACTTTTCAAAAGTTCGATCTCTATTAATTCAGTAAATTTATAATCGAACTCATCGTACCCAACTTAAGCATAGCAAAATATGCCAAATAATTATGTATATAAAAATAAAAAATAACAATTGGAAACTAAAACAAATTAAAATTAAAAAAAAAAAAATATGCAATTGGGCGAATCTCAACTAATTCATTATATGTAAATTAAAAAAATCTTTGTTTTTTTAAACTTTCTTGTCAAGGTCGGTAGTCACAAACTCTTGAAAAATTATGAACCGATCTTGTTAAAGTTTTGCACATTTCTTTAAAATAATATTATCTACTTTAAAGGATTTTTTTTATCAAAACTTATTTTAAGAGGCAAAACGTGGTGAAAATATTACCAACAAATGGGACTTTTTGTTCACAATTCCCGCAAAAATTCTAATTTCAATATTTTTTTATATTTCCATCGTTCAAGCACGAGCTAACAGAAAAAAAAATTGTTTTTTTTTTTTTTAATTTCTGATTACCCTGACTATGCCGAAAGCGTAGGAAAATGAGAGGATGAGGGGGAATTTGAATTTTAAAATAATTTTTAAATAAAATATTCAAAAAACAAATAGTAACGAATAGCCATCAAAAGAAAATAAAACAAAGAAAAGCTCACATGCGATCTCAGTTTCAAATGTTTTGAACACCACTGTATATTGTATTAAAAATGTATATTTATATTCGTAAAAAATTGATTTTTGTCAAAACCGATTCAGTAACGGTATTAGAGGAAAAGACTTTTGGAATAGGGGCGTTTTCGAAATTAAGTGTTTCGGTATTGGTTATGGTTACGGTTATCAATTTAAAAGGGCTTTGAAACAAATAACGGTGTTATAAAACTATCGGTTGCCTACCTGACTTTAACCACAATTATATAATATATATGTTTCTTTTAGTTGGAAAAGGCTGATTTTAATAGCATGGAATCGTGTTTATATTCATTTAAAATATCCGAAAAATTGATGCAAGTCTTCGAGATCATAAAAAATACTCACAACCAACGGCAAGTTTAACTACACGCGAAAAACAAGAGTGGTAAACACTTTCTCATACAGAAAAATGTTTCCATTAGATTAGTACTCGTATGAACTACATCTCGACAGTATGAAATTAGTAAGCTTACCCGATTTTTATTCGTCGCCAGATAAATACAGTCTTAGAACAACCACTTGAAAACTGTAAAAATAAAAAGTTATGATAACACAAAATTGTTAAAGGCATACAATAAAAGTTGTAAGTAAAAAGAATGAAAATTTTAACTACATCAGTAAAAGAAAAATAGTATAGAAAAACAAATGTTTAATTTTAAATAAACATTTCACCATAAAATAAAAATTATGTGGCAGTGAAAGCATAAGGGATAGTAGACGGAAATTTTAAAATAAAATGTGCCCCCAAGGAATGAATGAAGCAGGGAACAACAGGAAGCACAACTAGTTGCATTGATTTTATATAACTAATTACATATATTACAAAAAATAAAAAAAATTTAATGATAAAAGTGTTTTAATCTGAGGAAAGGAAATAACCATTTAATTTCACGTTCTGTCTCGTATATAACTCGTTTGACACAATTTTTATATCATTAAAAATCATACTTTAATTGATTCTTTTTTCATATTTATTAAATTAATACAATTTAGGTGAAAATAGTAAAAAAAAATATTATCATTTTAATTGAAAAATATACAGTTGTAAGGATTTTTAAAACCATCCACTCCATTTTAGGATTCGAATGAATTTGTTGTCAGCCCTAAGTCAAGTAACTAGAAACTTATATTCCAACTTTTGGCTTGCATGGACAACCACAAGAATATTTACATATGTATTATAGCCGAGAGTATGTATGGACATACATATCTACTATTTCTTAGTATTAGTATTCTTAGTAAATAAAAAATCCATTGAACGCTTATATAAACAAATTGTGAGCCACAATATTTTTGTAACTCGTTAAGCTAGCACAGCCAAACATTTTAATTGATTAATTTTGGCTTATTAATTCAAACTCGTACAGTTACCCGTTAGGGAATTGTTAATATAAAGGGTGGTTAAATTTTAAGGGCCGATGTTGAATGTGAACCACACCTAAACGTCAAGTTTTTTTCTGCATTTCATTTGACATTTCTCAATTTCAGACTAACTCAATTTGAACCACTGAAAGGTACACAATCGAGCAACGCGTTAAAGTTATTCAGGCTTATTATGAAAATGGGCGTTCAAAAAAATGCATTTCGTGCACTTTGTGTTTTTTTTTTGGTCAGCATAATCGACCAAATGTGTCCACAATCGGGAGAATTGTGGGCAAATTACAGCAAACCGGGTCTGTGAAAACACCTGTGCGTGCTCGCCCAGTTCGTTCTGCGGTCGCGAGTGTGTCATGAGGTCGTCCAGTAATTTACCGTGAATGGTGTTCGGTATCGCGAGATGATAAAGACCTTATTGTGGCCAGGAATTGAAGATATGACCCTGGACGATAGGTGTTTCAACAGGACGGTGCCACTTGCCACACAGCTAACGAAACAATGGCTCTTTTACGCGACAAATTCAATGGCCGTGTTATCTCTCGTGGTGGCGATGCCAACGTCATGTGATTTGACACCGTTGGACTTCTTTCTTTGGAGTAATTTGAAAGAAACGGTGTACGTCGATAATCCAGCAATAATTCAAGAGCTAAAGGAAGAGATAATTCGGCACATTAACGGCATAGAACCTCAAACAAAATTTGGACCATCGGATGGAGGTGTGCCGCCGAGGTCGCGGCGGCCATTTGGTCGATATTTTGTTCCATACTAAGCACTGGCACAGCGTTGCTTTTGAACGCTTCCCTAACGTTGACAAAAAGTGCTGTACTTTAGTGCCAGTACTTGATTTACAAAATGTACATCCTTAAAAATAAAAATGCACTGACAAAGGCCACGTTAGAAAAAAATGCTTCGCCAGTACTCGATTAATACAATTTACAACCGCTTCTGAAATAAAATATATATGATTTTGAAACGAGGATTTCACTGTACTTGTTTTTAACATATATGTATTTCATTTTGGCATTATTAGTGTTCAAAACATTGGAATAACCTAAAATATAGAAATACCAGAACTGAGTGTATTTCGAGAATTTTAATAAGGATTTATTTCCTCGTGCTTTAAATACAAAATATTATTTCCCAGTACTAAAAAAACATTTATTGCTTATATTTTTATATATTTTAATTTTATTTGAAATTATAGAATAAATAATATGATTTGCAATTTTTTATGTAAAAGGTTTATAACAGGTGTTTCATCATTATAGTAGTAAGAATACACTTAGATTCTGTCTTCATGTCATTGTTCCGGAAGCACTCAATAGATTGTTTCGCCAGTACTTTGTCAAAGTTTTGAAAAAGAAACGGCCAAGCCCCACCCGGTGTTATCATTTTGGCGTTGGCAAAGCACTTATGGCATCATTGAAAAAGCACTTTATTTATTGTTTCCCCACTACTTTGGCAACGTTTTAAAATTATAATTTTAGGGCTGGAAAAACAATCAATTTACTATCCCAAAAGGACTTTATTGACTGTTTTGCCAATACTTTGCCAACGCTTTGCCGTTCGTACTTTTATGACTGGGAATACATAAATTCCAAATTGGGTAGAAGCTATGTTAAAAACTTTTTTAAAGTCATATGAAAGTAAAAAAGTTTGGGGTACTATTGTGTCTAAAGGAATGAAAATCTTATTTTGTTTTGATGGAATTGGTTATTTCGCCTGAAAACACATTTTAAGATAAAAATATTCAAATTCATCACACAAATATGATATACACGTTCTAACGACCTCTAAAATCTCCAATTAAATGGTTTACACTTTTATATCTATTTTACAAGAACTGTTATATTTAATCATTAAAAACATGCATTCGAGCCCATATAGAGCAATTCCATATGAAAGCGATCACCTTTTGGACGACCCCTCTCCGATTTTAAAATAAATAGTCTCAATCGATTGCCCAGCAAAAAATAATGTACCTACATATTTATTTTTTTTTTTTTTTATAGTGACTGGTTTAGTGGTGGTGTACACCACTGTCATCTGACAAAATTGAAGAATTCTTCATAAGGGACCTCATTGAAAGTTATTTAAAAAAATTATGTAATCTATCCGAAGCATACCATCAGTTCAAAGAGAAATACCCAGCAGAAAAAGTGGGATTTTCTAAGTTTGCCATCCTACGACCAAAAGAATGCGTGCTGGCATTAGACAGGCACGGAACGCATTCAGTCTGCGTTTGCATGTTTCATCAAAACATCAAATTAATGTTCTTTCCATTGAAAGTATTTCACGGTGAAATTGAAACATATAGGGACCTCCTGTCGAAGTCGTTGTGCGCATACCCCACGGAAAATTGTCATCTGTCCAAATGCGACAATTGTCCGAAGATTGACGAGCTAGAGCAATATTTGGCGGAAAAGTTTGAACAGCTGTTAATTCAGGAGGTGCATTTCAAACAGTGGATAATTAGCAGCGGCAGATGTTCCCTTGAGACCGTGGTAAAGCAGATTCCGGAATTCATCGAGGAATTCGGATTCAAGTTGAATGATCTGAAGGCGCACCATTTCATATCCGAGATGCAATCGAAATTTCTAAAGGAAAGTAAGGAGAAATTAGCCCAAAATGAATTCATTGTGATAAGCGACTTTGCCGAGAATTACACTTTTCTCGTTCAGGATGAAATTCAGGCTTATCACTGGGAAAACGACCAGTGCACGGTGCATCCTTTTTGCATTTATTTCAAAAACGAAGATAACGAACTACAGACCGTAAGCCTTGTTGTTGTCGCGGAGAGTTTAGCTCATAATTATGTGTCCGTTTATTTATTTCAAATGAAAGTACAAAAAAAGTGTTGAAAAATAAATAACATAGTTTCGTTCGTTTACCCAATAATTTGTACAAACTTGTACAAGTTTTTACTGGATTTCGTTCGTTTACACAAGTACTAAGTAAACATAAAGAAAAAAAGAGTGAATAAAGTGACAGTTTGATGTTGAGAGTTTTCAACATCAAACTATCATTTTTTCTATCTTTTTACTTTATGTTTACTGAGTACTTGTGTAAACGAACGACATCCAGTAAATATTTGTACAAATTATTGGGTAAACGAACGAAACTAATGTTAAATGAATTATAGAAAAGATAAGAAAACCTTCTAAAATGTTTCTGCTTAAGACTTTACAACAAGAATCCTTTTTTTCATATCGACCAGTTATATTTATTTTTGCATTTGGTTTTACAGTCAGCTGTTTAACAAACTTTTAAATTATTGCAAATTTTCCGTTCGCGTACTTTTTTAGAAAATTTTCATTTTGACAGTAAATTGGTCTTACTCTCTGTAAGTTTGTTACTGAGTAAATCTTATAGCCTTTTTCCACTGAGCTACATCTTTCATCAATTTGCAAAGACGTTAACATCTTCCCATAAGAATTATACAGGCCAAAAATTCTACAAAAGATGATCCTTTCTCATTTTGTTTCATGTTACATCTTTCGTTATTTTAAGTGTCATCACTAAAAGAATTACAAAAAAAAAAATCGATCACTAGCAAACTGACATTGCAGAAAATAAACAAAAAAAAAATTATTCAGCAAAGCAAAATGAGCGGCACATGTAAGAATTACATTCTTATGTCTACCAAAAACTCTTCTTCATCATCATCTTCTTCCAGAATGATCTTTAATATTTCAATGTACTGCATTAAAATTCGGGTTTGTTCTTGCAAAGCAACAACTACTCCAATGATTAATGCTTTCTGTAAATCCATTTTTTATTTTTAACAAAAAATATGCGTCTTTTTCTTTTATTTTTTGGCAGCTGAATAAATGGCAGATGAAAGATGTTGCCAATGTAAATACATGTTTCACGTTTTCAACATCTTCAACAAAAAGCCTATTACTGGACTTGTCTGAAAAAAAATACTAGCGCAATTCACAAGCGGTATTGTGTTTTGTATGTTGTATTGAAATACACTAATGCAAATATTTTGTTGTATAAAGTCAGTTGTATTTTCTTGTAGTAAAAATGTCAAATAGTAAAGAAGAATAAATATATTTATAAATTTACAGAAACAAGAAGATATAAATAAAATAAAAACAAAGGTACAATACAACGTTTAATAAACACAGCAAATGAAATTACAGTTATATCTGATGTTTAAGTGTAATTACCAACAACAATTTTACACCATTGTGAAGTAATCGTGTAATTAGAATTGCTAGGTGTTGAAATAGATTGCCTTTTGAATTGCGGGTTTTCTCATACTCAAAGAATGTCTTCCGGTTGAAAGTTTTAGAATATTTCAATGGCGTTTAAGCATATAGTTTCTGGATGTTTTCTTTCCTGATATATAAGTTTACTATGACATAAGTTGAATGGTTGTATGCTTGGGTTTGGTTTTGTATGCTTTACGTTCTGTTGCCATCAATAGGGCCAAATACTGATTTTAACTTTAACTCATTCTTTTTATTAATACTTTTATTTGTATTATGGCTGGGAAGCCAATATGAGAGGTTGATTAATATTTGTATATTTTGAACCATTTTAGAACACTTTCTTTGGAATATTTATATGATGTATATTTTTAATAATTATTAATGTTATTTTTATTTTTAAGATTTTGCTCAGGAGTATTGCTATGTAATACAGTTTGTTGGCCAGAATGGCTTTGGTATTATAGTTGAATTATAAATAAATAAAATAAATAAATAATACACGATACAACAATAGAATCACAGTTGTGAATTAAACATATAAATTTATAAATATTTATATATGCAGTAAATTTGGTAATATGTTGGATTTGGTACCATTTGGATAATTGTAGTTCTTCTATACAAATTGTTATAAAAAATTATAATAAGTACAAAACAACTGATGATAAGCATTATTTTGGAAGACCAAAAAATGATATGTGATCCGAATTGTTATCGCTGAAATAAAATTCAGTGCAATTGATTTTGCCACATATTTAGGAAAAACAAAACAAGTCAGTATTCATCCTGAAACCGTTTGCAATGTTTTGAGAGCAAACAATTTTAATAGGAAAAGACCATTTATTTATTTATTAGTTCATAGAGTAATACAAAAGCCATCCAGTCCAAAAAAACGTATTACATGCAAAAAAAAAAAAACCTGAGCAAGAACTTTAAACTAAATAAAAAGACCATTCATATGGCAAGTGAATATGGCAAAAGACTTGAGTTTGCAAAACTGCACAAAAATTACGATTTTCATTACTGAAAAAACGTTATTTTTAGTGAAGAGTCCAATCATAATATATTTGGATACGATGATAAGTAAAGAGTATGTCGGAAACCTATCAAAACGATCGATACCCAGATGTTACCACAAGCAGTAAAACATGGAAGCCGATCAGTTATGGTATGGGGGTGTACGTCGGCTACTGCGGTGGGAAACCTAGTCTTTATTGAAACCGCAATAAATCTTCATGTTTATTTTAACTTTTTGAAAGCCAATTTGATTAGTTTGGCAAATAAATTGGGACTTTCAACCAATAACGATTTGCATTACTGAAAAAACGTTATTTTTAGGAGTCCAAGTACAATATATTTGGATACGATGGTAAGTAAAGAGTATGTCAGAAACCTAACAAAACGATCGATACCCAGATGTTACTACAAGCAGTAAAACATGGAAGCTGATCTGTTATAGTATGGAGGTGTATGTCGGCTGCTGGGGTGGGAAACTTAGTCTTTATTTTAAGTTTTTTTGGCATTGAAGTCAATTTTTCGTTCATATCATAGTTTTAAATAAACAGGTATAAAAGGCGTTAATTCGGCTATGCATGAATATATATACTTTATGGGGTCTTAGACCTATATTTCGACATGTAACAAACGGAATATCTAACCAAATATAATTAAACCAATCTAAACAGTCAAAAAGAGTAGTTTTAAGGCAATAACGATTTTTTATAAAATGTATGCGGATTTTATTTTTAACTGTATGTCAAGAACATTTTTTAAAATCTAATCTATTTTTCGGTAAATTTTATATTATAACATAATTGTTTTTTGACCTTTTTTAAAACTGACTTACCTTATTGTACAATACTAAAATGGTCACTTTTAACGCGCAATATTTCAATATTATTTTAAATTAGGAAAATATAAATCAAGCATGTTGCATATTTTTTTTATAAATTCACATTTTTCTTTGATCTAAGCTTTCTCGCATAAAACCAAACGGCCCACTGTGTTCAAAAACACGAATCTAGCTAGACAAATTATTTTATGACAATTATTTAATCTTGTAAAAATAAAAGCAAATATTAATTTAGTTCTACTACATAAAGGATGAAGTTTTTTTTTTCATTATTTCTGTAAAAGATTAAAAGAAAAGTTTGCGATTTTTTATTACCATTTGCATCTATTGTATATTAAATATATTTCATTAACTTTTAGAAAAGAGTCTAAAGATATAGCTAATTTCCGGCGCGCCCTTAGATGGGGTATTAAAAAAAATAAAATAGTGAAATATTTCACTATATGTACGGCTTTAAGAGTTAATTATGAAAATTATATATTAAAACTTAAGGCCTTTAACTACAACTAACATATATAAGTTATTTCGTACTATTACATCAGTAAAATTTTGAGAAAATTTGCATTTTATCTTAAAACTTCGTTTAAAAACGGGCGATACATAAAATTTGCGCAAACAATTTCTCTTCTGTTCAATACGCTGAGTTCAAACTAATAGATTAAATTAAATATATTAAACCTATTACAACACCCATTAGAGCATGTTCTTGTCTATTTAAAATTTTCCAGCTAGATTTTGAATTTGGAACACAATTCGGCATTTGCATTTTATTACAACAATAACAAATGCGGATAAAAAAATAACTTGGTGAAAAAAGCAATAACTTTACACACTTCTACAATTTGAATATTAATGAAAAACCACTTGCACTATTAAACTAACATATAAAATTATATGAATTTTTCTATAAATTGTTAACACTTTTATACAATTAAATTAAACCGTGCACGAAAAACAAGTCGATTTGAAGACTTGCATCGTTTATGAGCGAATTAGTTCAATTGAAAGATTCACTTACATTACCATCTCTAGATTCCCAATAAACATTTGGAAGATATAACGGAAATTTACTTTCGTCGCTATCAAAAAATAAGAAGAGTAGTAATGTGAAATTAAATTTATTTATTATTTAAATTAAATTTAATGTGGATATTAGAAGAAAAAAAATAAAAATTAAATGTAATATAGAAAAAAATTTAAACAAAATGTGGGAAAAATGGTAATAAGCAACTTTGTATCAACAGACGAAAAATAACAAAAATAAATAAATCATACAACGCAAGGTAAGCTAAATTCCAATGAATTAAATGGTTTAAAAGAAGAGCAAACCTCATAAGAGGATGATAAAGAAATAAATTGTTGTGCGAATTTATTGTAACAATAAAGTTTGTAAATAAAATAGTATATAGCATTATTGTGTATTTATATTCTGGTTGGTTATCGGCTGATATCATAATTTTATCTTCCAGGTGATAATTCAGTAGTATTACTTTTATTGACAATCTTCTTGAAGAATTATTTTCGTATTACATGGAACTATTGCCTTATATTGGGATACGCTTTATAGCAAAATAGGCATCTTCCGCAAAGCAATACGTCCGTATGATATCTGCATCTTTTCGTATTGAATTGATGGAATGAAAGAACGAACGCTAAAGGGTTTTCACTTTAACAACTTAAAATATTCCTATAAATTCGAATATCAGAGCCATAAAATAAAATGTTTCAAATTTCATTGAAACTTAAATTAAATTTAAATTTTTTTTAGCCAGTTCGCACCCACCCTTAAAATGTCTATATTTTGTTTTATTTTTTAATAGAAGAAGAACAGTGGTGTCAATAAAAAAAAGTCAAGAGTTGCGCAATAAAAGTTGCTCTGTGTGAAATGGGTCTGAACATTTTGAAAAAATTGAGTTAGAAATGGATTATATATACTTCTGTTCGTTAACTCAATAATTTGTAAAAAATTTTACTGAATGGCGTTCGTTTACACAAATACTCAGTAAACAGAAAGAAAAAAAAAGAATAAAATGACAGTTGGATGTTCAGAGTTTGCAAATTTTTATTGGACAAATTTTTGCCAGCAACAATTTTCAAGCATAAAAAACATACGATTGAAAAACATGTAATACATTTTTGTAAATACAAATTAAAATGTTTATAACTACGTTGTTGTTTGCAAATGCAAAGCAACAAATACTGTAAAATATATTATGGAAAAGATAACAAAACGTTCTAAGATGTTTCTGCTTAATATTTTCCATCCAGAATCCTGTTTTTCCATATCGACTAGTTAAATTTTATGTTTGCATTTGGTTTTACAATCAGCTGTTTAACAATGCAAATATTCTATTTATTTTTTTTAGAAAGGAAATGTCAAAATTGCAGTGTAAGGAGAAAGGAATAGAGATAGAAAAAATATGTACCATACAAATTTATATGGAGTTTATTACCTCATTCTGCAAATCACTACAATGTCAAAACAACCCTACGGTTCGAGAATTCTTGTTTGACATATGTCATTGGTAGCCTGTCTGTGCTTTTAGCTACACATAAATGTGTAGATATACAGCACAGTCAAATTAAACGAAAATTCTTCCTTCTTTTGTAGAAGATTAATAAATTATGACTTATTAGCTTTGTTTACGTGGTAAGCTATCAAAGTTGTCTTATGTGATTCCCATATAAATTTGACATAAACTAACATTTGGTGCTAACGTTACTTATGTCAAATTTGTATTGGAATGACAGAAGCCAAGGTCGATAGCTTCCATGAACACATCAATTGTATATAAATGAATTAAAATTTATAGTTTTGTTCAAAATACTTGCCACTATCGATGGTGAAAGTAAAAAATATTTGTCATGTAGTTTTTATGAAAAATTTATTTAAACCCTTGTTTTTTCGATACCGACTTTTTGGTATATAGGTAAAACCCATAATAAGCTGACGAAATATCTTTTTGGAATCGATAACTTAAAAATCAATTGGTATCGAGTACCTGGTACTCAAGTAATTTTCTAACACTAATCCAAAACAAGAATAAACAAATTAAAGCACAATTTTTCAATTAAAAAAGTACTGCATCTACCGTAGGTTTTCTTACTAAAATCAACTTTTAATTAAATTAGCACACTGGTTTTTTAGAAATTCATTGCATTCAGAAGAATGACTACTTTGGAAGACAAGTTAATGGGAGAAAAATTGCAATACTATTGCAGTAGTGATGAAGGTGAGCCAGATGATGGCGATAATGAAGGTACTAGTAGTAAAACTGCCAGTAAACAAGGACTACAAGGTTTTGTGGACCCCGATGTATGCCCACCACCACCCTCAGCCGGATATCGTAACCAGAGTTCTACTAATACGGGACCCAAAGGTGTGGTCCAAGATTGGCAAAATTTTAAAAAATTACAGGCCGAACGTCGGGAAGAAAGTGAGAGGCAACGCATGGAAATGGCCAAAAAGTTGACAATGACTACTGCAACAGCTCGAGAAGAAGAAGAACGTAAACATCAAGAAGAACTAGACGCTGAATGGGCTGAATTAATGTCTGAAGATTTTCTTCAACAATTCCAAAAACAACGTATGGCTGAAATGTTGCGTCAATGTGGCCAAAGTCAACAGTTTGGCAAAATGTTGAATTTGAATTCAAGAGACGAATTTTTAGCATGTGTAGAAAATGAGAATAAACACATCACCATCATAGTACACATATATGATCCGAGTGTATCAGCCTGCTCTATCCTTAACAAATGTTTGGAATATTTAGCTACCGAATATCCTACAGTTAAATTTGCCAAAATATGTAGTTCAGTGGCTGGCATGAGCAGGGATTTTCGTTCCAAAGGACTACCAGCAATGTTAGTCTACAAAGCCCAGGCTGTCATTGGCAATTTTGTACGAGTAACAGACGATTTATCTGAAGATTTTTTTGCTTCGGACGTGGAAAGTTTTCTAATTGAAAACGGTATATTGTTAGACAAAAATCTATACAATTAATCGACGATCTCTCAAACATTACAAAGGAAACATATTTGAACTAAAGAAGATATTTAATGGTAAAATTATTCTTATGTAACCACAATATGTATAATTTTTTTCTTTTTATTTCATTTTAGATTGTGTTTACTTTAAAACAAACATTGGTTGAACATTACCCCTCTTGGCTCCTACTGGAAGTGTCTCACTATTATCTCTTTTTACAGTTTTTTTCTCATACCCACAAGATTTTGAATTGGTATTTAAATTTATTATATAAGATGTTTTTACATGTGTTTTTTCATAATGCAATTATATTTTATTGCCTTCCAGTGTACCGATTCTGAATGGGTTTGTCACTGCGAAGTGATAAAAATAGTTTTTTGTTATCATTGTTTTTAAATGATTAAATTAAGAACCGGTGCGCTGGTGCAAAAACAATTTTCTATAATGCGAGTAAAATTTGATAGCCGCATTTAAACTTCATACATTTTTTAGGCCCTGTACGATGGCAAAATAAATTTTAAACTAATTAAAATTTTTTAAAAGGGTTTAAAAAATTTCATAGAAATTTCGAGGCCTGAATTTAGTTTAGAGGTAGCACAAAAAGTTAGGGTACGTTCATAAATGCAGTAGTTGCGCATAACTGCAGCATAATAAAAGTAAAACGTTCAAAAAAGCAGCACTGATTTGCGTCAAACGTTTTTTTATGCAAACAATTGACAGTGCTGCCGCAAATTTTTGCAACTATGGCATCATTAAAGTTTCTTATGCAATATTGCGAAATCAGTCTTCATTTTAATTTTAATTGATTTTTAATAATCAAACGTCGTTTCATCTTTATATTAATTCTTTTTTTTTATTATAAGTTAACAAAAAGATTTCATTTTACCATCAAGATTTTCAATAATATTTGTAAATTTTATTATGGTGAACATATTTTTATCTTTTGCAAAACGTTTTAAAAAGTAACCTGTGCAGTTGTTGAGCAGTAGCAAAGCATCTGCGACAGATGATCACGCATCAGCAACATAAATTGGCATAACTGCCGCAGTGATGCGCAAGTTTTCTGCATTTACGAACGTACCCTTAACTTTCAAGAATTAGTAATTTATCATAAGAGTAATTTATACTTTAAATTGATTTTTTTGCAGTGCTAATTTTTGTGCATAAAAGGAATATGAAAATCAATTAAAAAAAATATCAGTAAAATCGCGATTTTTTTTAAATTTATACTAAAAAATACATATTTTATTACATATTTTTTTTTTATTATTGTTAAAAATCTTGTCTCACAAAAGACAATCTATGGACATTTCGCTCATTTGCGAGAAGACTGGAGTAACTCAAAAATTTTCAATTAAGCCCTACCTGAGCAAAGTGCAAAACACTTTTGGTCGCCACTCAGTGAGAGAAAGCGATATCAATGCCATAATTTATTTAAAATTTTTATCGTTTATTTAAACTTTTCATTTATTAATAACTTATTTTTTCTTATTTATTTAAAATAATAGGTCAAATACAACTTTGAAACTTCAATTGTGATGTGCTACCTCTAAATAAAACTTTTGTTTTTTTTTAAATTACATTTTTGATTATACAATTTGTTTTTTCTTTTTATGCCAATTTTTTAAATATACTCAAATATGGTTATTTTGATTGATCATAATAAAATATTTTATTTTCTAATAAAGAAATATTTTTTAAAAAAAGATTTAAAACTAACTTTTTTTAGATTTTCAATATTTTAACGGCGTTTTTGAATTATAATTTTGGGGATATAATTAAAAAAGTGAAACTCAATAATTTTAGAATCTTCCAAATTTTTCTTTTTTTCGGATTTTTGCGCCAGTGTTATTAAACAGGATGCATATATGTATATTTTTTCAAGAATTTTTTTAACAGTAGGTACAATATATTTTTGTCAGTTTTAGCGATGCTTTAATTGAAAGTTAACTCTAGCAATACTAAACTAAACCAATCGGTCACCTCTGGAACATGTCGAAACCTACTAAATTTAAAATAAAAACTGCAAGACATGATTTTATCCATCAAAAGAGGAAGTTTGATATGAATGTCTGCTTTTTCACAGTGCTATCAAGTACCAATATACCATTTTGAGACGAATGTTTGACCAATTCGCGATATTATTGTTTTTTTTTTTTACCGATGGAAGTACAAACAATCAAGTAAAATATTTCCAAATTTAAAAAATCGCAATAATATCAAAGTTCCTAAGTTGTCCCTGTCCTCAGCAGTGATTATCGGAGGTGAAAAAGTTTTTTGTATGTGAAAACAATTTTTGTTGAAAAATAATGTTAGTTCTGAAAAAATTTTGAGGTGAACATAAAATATTATTTACTTAGAAATGAAAAATAACTACAAAAAAATAAATGAAATTGTAATCGAAAATTAAGAAGTATCTTAATAATTTCACTCATAACTTTTCAACTGGCTGACCGATTTTGCCCCTTTTCAATGCCAAACTTTATGTTTATAATATTTTGGGTAATACATGTTTTTGTCGGTGAGCTCCTACTTAACAAAAACTATGATCTTAAACTTGTCTTAATATACTTTAAATCAGGGACTGAAACCGAATCCTATGCACCCAAAAATTCATCCAGGTTCGGGTTCAAAAATATAAAAAATATTCTTCCTGTTCATGGCGTAAGAAATGTTTGATAGAAAAATCATAAAAAAAACATTACATTTCTTACATTCCAAAAAAATTAAAAAAAGAAACAATAAAATATCGAGTAATTGTAGCGAACAAGTAACCAACACACAACCTTCACACAAACTAGACTAAAGTTGGAAATCCCCTTTTTCTGTTTAAGCTATCTACAAACATTATATTTGTGTTAAAAAAATCAGTAGACAAACATTTTCATATACAACGGAAGCATCCTGATTTATACAAGAAAGCTGAAAATCAATCGTCAACATCTAAATTCAGTGAGATCAGCAATAAAAGAGCAAGAGTGGAGGAAAATACACTTGAACAGTATTTAAATGTTATCAAGATAAAAACGTGTAATTGATTCATGTGTAAAATTGGTAACCGTTAATGGCCGTCCTTTCACAGTATTTGAAGATTCTGGCATGAAAGAAATAATCGATCCGATGGTATGAGGCTCAAAATCGTCAGACAGGAGCCTACATAAAAAATCTTATCATCAGCGTACTTGATTGTTACGACATCAAATTGCAGCAAGTACATTCAATGACATCAGATAACGGAAAAATATGATCAAGGCTTCTGAATTACTAAAGACGAGTATGAAACTTTTGACATGGAAGATGAATTTGACGCAGTTGAAGCAAATGCGCTTCTAATATTGAACTGGAAGGAGCAGAAACATTAGCACATTCACACCCAAATATTATTCCCTCCAGATGTGTTGCTCATAGTTTTCAGTTGGCAGTACTCGGCACTATATCTAGTCCTTCTTTTAAGAAAATACTTGATCAATACAGAGCTATTTGCAAAAAATTGCGAACACTAAAAATGTCTTCTTTAGCTAAAAAGCTTGAAAAAAACCGTACTAGACGGTCAAACTAGATGGAATTCCAGTTATGACATGGTTCAAGCCTTATTGTAATATAGAAGTTTTTGTTCGGAATTACTGGATGCTGAATTAACTATGAATGATAATATTTGGAATATTTGTGAAGAATTTGTAGAAGTTTTTGCACCTGTTAAAAAATTAACGCTGAAAGTACGCCGTCCTTTCACAGTATTTGAAGATTCTGGCATGAAAGAAATAATCGATCCGATGGTATGAGGCTCAAAATCGTCAGACAGGAGCCTACATAAAAAATCTTATCATCAGCGTACTTGATTGTTACGACATCAAATTGCAGCAAGTACATTCAATGACATCAGATAACGGAAAAATATGATCAAGGCTTCTGAATTACTAAAGACGAGTATGAAACTTTTGACATGGAAGATGAATTTGACGCAGTTGAAGCAAATGCGCTTCTAATATTGAACTGGAAGGAGCAGAAACATTAGCACATTCACACCCAAATATTATTCCCTCCAGATGTGTTGCTCATAGTTTTCAGTTGGCAGTACTCGGCACTATATCTAGTCCTTCTTTTAAGAAAATACTTGATCAATACAGAGCTATTTGCAAAAAATTGCGAACACTAAAAATGTCTTATTTAGCTAAAAAGCTTGAAAAAAACCGTACTAGACGGTCAAACTAGATGGAATTCCAGTTATGACATGGTTCAAGCCTTATTGTAATATAGAAGTTTTTGTTCGGAATTACTGGATGCTGAATTAACTATGAATGATAATATTTGGAATATTTGTGAAGAATTTGTAGAAGTTTTTGCACCTGTTAAAAAATTAACGCTGAAAGTACAAGAAGAACAGATGAATTTAGGCGACTTTTATAGAATATGGCTTAGTTTGAAATTAGAGCTATCAAAATATGGCAAAACAAAAACATTTTCAAAATTTTATTATAAAAAGAGAAAACCACTTTATTAATAACCCACTTTTGATTGCAGCAGTATATGTAGATAGCAGATTTAAGTTAGTTCTAAGTCCCGAAGATGTTGAAAATGATAAAAAACATATTTTAAAAACAAGTAAAATTTGCAAATGGAAGGAGAAGAAGAGAACTGCATGAGAGAATCAATATCTTGTTCTTCTCAAGATGATGAAGATATGCTCGAACAAGTTTTAAAAAAGAAGGAAAGATTTTCTAAATCAAATTCTTCAAATATCAATGTCACCGCCTCGATTGGTAGCTTAGTTAAAAATGAAATTGAAATATGTGAAACATATCCAAGACTGGAAAAAGAAAGAAACATTTTACAATTTTGGGACCAATATAAAACGGAAATGCCATTATTGTATCATTCGGCTCCGATTATAATCGCAGTACCTGCTACTCATTCAATTAAGCGTAGAGAGAGTAAGAGAGCCTTTTTTCAGCCTTGAAATTCATTTTTTCGCCACAAAGAACAAATTTAAAAGAAGAAAACTTGAAAAATATATTAATTAAACGAAATTTTCTTTAAAAAATAAATAAATTTCCTTTTAATAAAACATTTATATTTTTTATATATTGAACCCGAACCCGAACCTGAACCTTTCATTTCGATTAACCCGAAGCTGAAACCATTTTTTTGGGTTTCAGTCCCTGCTTAAAATGTATTTTAAACATCTTATTACCGGCATATGATAAAAAAAAATGTCAAAGATATAATAAGAAATACAGTCGACATAAATATATTAATAATGAAGGAGAGTAATGTAGGGATTCTATCCCTACATATTCTCCATATTTAATTTAAAAATCTAAATACTTAGAATTAAACTTCATTTTGTTTTTGAAATATTGTTTAGCAAAAAAATAAAATTCATTGAGATTTTCTTTATTTTATAACAAACATGAAAATTATAAAAATTTAATTAATTTTAAATAGATATTGGCGATAAATGCGTGATTATATACAAAATATGAACATTTGTGGATAATATATACGGAAATGTAGGTTTATTATTCTAGTATAAACGAATATAGGTTAACATCTTTACCGGGTAATAACAAATATTGAACAAGAATTTTAAAAACTCAATTACTTTTTAGTTTTTTAAATAACTAAAAAAATGAACTGTTTACTGCAAAAATACGGTTTTTGTAGTTGTTTCATATAAGTTTCAAAATAACTGCTTAAAACAACTGTCGTTGGATTTATAAATAAGTGTGATAACAGTTGTTTAAAAAAAAAACAACCGTTATTAAAGTTAAAAACAACGATTACTGATTGCAACACAAACAACTCTCATGTATGTAGTAACTCCCCGGTGAAAAATGTATTTATATAGTGAGATCGACTGATACAATTTAATATAATTATCTTTGAACCATATATGGTTTTATATTGTAGCTTATATAATTTAATTCAACATCTAAATATTTTTTTGGAAATATCAAGTCATATCTATTTCAGTATTGTTTCGCTGATTGCCATAACATTGCGCCTAAAGCACATAAAAGTAGAAAGTCAAATTTAAAAAACAATACTTTATTTTTTCGTAAAACATCAATAATTTATGATATATTCTATATAAGCATATTAAAATTTATATATATTTTTCAAATGAAATTCAACATAACTATTATACTTGACAAGAACTCAACGAAACATAATTTTCAGATCATGAGCCCTGTAGGTTTCCGAAATATGACGTCATGAAAATTTAAAAAAACTTTAAAAATTTAATAAAGTTACCAAGTTACCAAATCGACTATAACTTGTAAGCTTGGCTTTATTTTTTAGGAGAGAAAGAGCACTTTAAAATAATTTGCTTTTTTACTGGAAGTTTCAAAGGTAATTTTTTAGGGTCTAGAGTTCAAATCCATATTTCTAATGCTCATCTTTTGGTTTATCTTAAAAAAATGTGTGCAAAAATTAAGGTGGACACTCGATTCGTTTTTGAGTTATAGCCAAAAACGTGGCCCCAAGTATGTTTTGAAAAGAATAATTAATGTACCATAGTTTTTGATATTATTATTAATAAAGAAACTGATAAGAAAACAAATTTTATATATTTTAATTTTTGCTATTGCAAAGACTTAAGAGCCAATTATATTATACTTTTGCTAGCTTAAGCAAAGGTGCGAACACATGTATGTAATCAAATGAGTATAACTATACTGTACTTAACAAACTTTTCGTTAAGTTTCGTCAAGTGTTTAATTTCCTAATTAAACGGCGAAACTGACCGCACTTTACTCAAGGAATCAACAGTTTTTAGAAAAACTGTTTAGGAAAAAAAAAACAAGTTATTGCAACGGAAAATATTTTTATAGAAAATTTAATTCAAAATGTTAAAAAGCAAAAGTGCATGAATGATAAAAGTGATGGTTTTTATTATTGGTTTTCGATTGAGATGCAAGTACTGTTGCATTTTTTAGTAATTTTTTTAATTATGTTTTAATTTGCCTTTTTAAATTATTTAAAATAAATATAGATTTACTTGTTAATTGTAAAATATTTATAAATTGTAATGTTTTTCGAAAAAATACATATATTTAGGAACTATAAGAAGAAAACAATTGAAGAACTTCAATAAAAATGGGAGTTAGTTATTAAACACTTCCAAAGTGGGAAAACACAAAAGCAAATAGCTCAAATTGTTGATTAATATCCATCTACGGTTCAGTATATTATTCAGCGTTTAGTTTGAGAAAACCGTGTGCATAACAAAGAAAGCTAGTTCCCAAAAAAATTTTTAATGAAAATGATGAGAGGTGAAAGAAGGTCCCATGTTAAGTGTTCCAGCTGTGGTCAAGAATGTTGAAATGTTTCTTGGCAAAAAAATGTCATTCAGAAACTGAACGCAGAGTACTTAGGTCGAGTTTTTGGTATGTGGGTTACACTTGGTTTAGTTAAACTGAATATAAATTTGTCGGAACAACTTTTCTTTGCATAGAATTTTGGTCTTTATTGAAATAAAACAAAATAAACCAAATTTTAAAAGCAGTATTTCAGTTACAAACTGCAATGCAGTGAAACAGTAATTTCTTTTTTTTTTTTTGAAACTTTTTATTTTATCATCAGATGGAAAGGTATATGTGTCGCGTCAACGAAATACTGAGCTCCCAACAAAAAATTTACGTGACACAGTAAAACATGGATTTAGACATGAAATGGCTTGGGGTGGAAGTTGTAAGCAGGTGTCGGTAAATTTTGGTAAAGCAAAATTTACTCCAAAGTGCTAAAGACTTGGACATACGTGACACATTCCGCTTCTTGGTCATTCCACGTCAAACCGCACAGAAAACTGTCATTTTCGGATTTGTCATATCCGATTTTAATGAAATTCGCCACAAATATTGTAAATGGGTAGTGTTTCTCAGTGAATGTTTACGCAGGATGAGGACCCTTTCTACATGGCAAATTTCAAATTCCTAGCTCCAGAGACTGAGCTAGGGCCATTGGGCAATTTTCACTACGTTCTTATTGGACATTCCTGAAAGCACCTATCAGTGAATTAACCTATACCCTCCAGTAGACGGTAAGGAGAATAACATACTAATCACCTATTTCCTAGTCTCCATAAAATTTTTTAAACCCCCATCATATTAATGATTAAATTTTAAGAGCAGCCCACAAATTTCAAAATTTTAGCTCCAGCCGTTTGGGAGGGATGATTAAGAGTGCACTATTCATTCCCCTTTGAAGCCATTTTTCAACGTTTTTATTGGAAATTCCGAATAGTATAAATTCAGTAAATTAAAACACCCCCAAGGAAAACGCATTTTAATTTCAGAATGCCCACTAAGTTCCTGGCGAAAATTCCAAAAAGTACCTTATCAGTGAATTAGGTTATACTCCAAGCAACATACTTATTTTTTTAATTCCTAGTTTTTAGCCCAAGTAGTTTAAATAGGAACTTACGGCTAAAACTTTGTCCCTTTTTACCCTACCCGTAAAAACTTCCAACAATCGCGTCTTAGTGGTTGACCATTCTATTTCTTTTCCTTGTCTACCGTTTCAATTCCACTCTTTTCTCGTTGCATTCTATTTTCCCCTGTTTAGTGTTTCGATTACACTCTACTCGTTCCCCGATCCATCTTGTTCCGTTATCTAGTGTTTCCCCTATTTAGGGGTTTCAATTCCTCTATTTTTCCATTTGCTCTCCTTGCCTAGTGATTAAATTTCACTCATTCCTCGATCCATTTCGCTTCCCATTTTTAAAGTTTCAATCCCATTCATTCTTAAAATTGTAGATTTCTAGCCAAAGCACTTTTGCCAGCTGTTATGAACCACACTTTCTCCTTTTAAATGACCTATTTTGCCACGTTCCTGTCGAAAATTCCAAAAGTACGTATACTATAAGTGAAATATCCAATATTCCAGGGAATACAAATTTTAAATTTCAGGTTTCTAGACAAAGCAGTTTTGGCAGGTCAAAAAAGGGGGACTTTTTCCATTGTGAACTCCGTTCTCGGCCATAATTAAAAAAAGTACCTTATCAGTGAATTATACTTTACTCCACAAAAAAACATTTAAAATTTCAGTTTCCTAGCCAAAGGATCCTCATTCATGAGAAAATTAGGAAGAACCCTCATACCATATGTCACGTTTCTTGCATCAGCAGTATAGGCTGGGCAATGTGAGTGAATCAGTCAGTAACGTTATTCTTAAAAAGGGTGGTCCAAGTACAGGTATATTTTTAAATCATATGTTATTTTGACACTGAGAGATTTTGACTATCAGTCAGTATCATGCCTCGCGGACCAAAATTAGTCGCTGTACGCTTGAACAACATTGGGAAATATTGCAAACTTATTTCCAAAGAGAGCGCTGTGTTGCCCAAAATGTGCGTTTGTTTTGGCCGAAATGAAGCATGGTCTCCCGAATTTTTTGCACCTGCTTTCAGAACGCAGTGGGATATAAATTTGATGCAAAGAAAAACCATCTAGTTTTTGGCTCTTGCTAGTTTTATTTTGTCAAAACACATACAGTGTATCATAAAAGTAAGTATGCGCTGCATGATTGCGGGAAAAGTTAAATTTTCCATACATACTGTTTAATACGATCCCCTTATTTTTTGTGGCGAGTTTTGGTAGAAAGTGTCAATATTGTTGTCACTAAAATAAGTATGCAATGAGTAAAAGATTCAATTCGTAAATTGACTTAAATTAAAAAAGGTTATGTTTTTATAGATTAAAACGATCTTGCACAAACAAAAAAATTAAAAAAATTCGCTAAAATAGCTCCAAGTGTTAAGGAACTATCTAAGGATTTTAAAGTTGCGATAATAAAATTGTACAAATTGCTGGCAGGCATTATGGGTAAAAGTGGTGCTACTAGTGGAAAAGTTTAATTCTGAAGGTTCTACGGAAAATAAGCAACTTGCGGGGAGCCCTAAGGTGTTTACTCGCCAAGAAGAGAAAATTATTGTCAAAAAAAAAGTTAAGGCTAACCTTAAGAACATTGCACCGAAAATACAACCAATCCTAAAACTATTCACCGTGTGTTGCACAGAGCTTGATATCCAGCGGGTGGAAGTATTAAAAAAAAACTACGTTCGTTAACCAAGTAAACCGGCAGAAGAGAGCAGATTTCGCTAAGGAGTACATAACCCTTCCAAAAACCTTCTGGAACACCCTAATTTTTTCTAAAGAGGCATAAATAAATATTCTCTAACCGGATGGGCATTATAAAGTTTTGAGAAAGCCAAATTCCGAACTAGAACCGAAGAACATGGCTGGTACTGCAAAACATGGTGGGATCGGGAAACTTGTTTTATTGACGGAACTATATAACTCAATATTCTAAAAAACAACCTGCAAGAAAACATCATACAATCAGGACTGGAAGATTCATTCATATTTTAACAGGGCAATGATTCAAAGTATACGGCTCTCATTGTTAGGAAATAGCTATTGTATCATACAAAACCATTTCAAACTCAACCTCAATCGCCAAATGTTAACCCCCCCATTGAGCACCTATGGGATCATCTTAGTCGTCAAGTACGAAAACTGGTGGTAAGAGATGACCTCAAAAATGTTATTATGGAATAATAGTCGAAAATTCCTAGTTCTGTGACGCAGTTGAATTTATTCAATGCAATCACGGCTTCAAAAAGTTACAAAATATAGGGGGGCACCTCACTAAGTACTAATTCCATAAAATCTTATAATTTAAACGCAGAATTTTATTACATGTCAAAATATAATACATAGTGCATACTAACTTTTATGATATTAATTTTATACATTTAACATAGCACAACTACAAGAATTATAGTTATTTTTTGTTGTTAATATTTCATACTGGACTTATTGTTATTAAATTAAAATAAATTGCTACAGTTTAAAAAACTTAAAGGCTTATTTTCAATTAAAATATATTGGATATACAGCTGCATACTTATTTTTGTGATCCACCGTATATAAAAACTGGCTAGTTTTGCTCAGATGTTGATATTTGGAACAAATACGTGGTAAGTGTAAATGCATGCACTACTTATACAGCGCGCACTTCTGATTTGTTTTTAATATATATAAAAATTTAAATGTAATTGACATTTGTATACATCAAAATACTACTATTAAAAAAATAAAGGAAAATCGTAAATAAAATTGCAAGTTTTTGGAAAACAAAAAAAAAAAAAAATGGAAATTCTATTTTAAAAACATTAATAAAATGATTCACATGCCATTAGAGTATACTCAGAACAATTTAGCATCAGATATGGACTTTAGGGTTAAGGCATTAAAAACGGGTTTAAATGGGCCATACAAATAAATATTAAAGAAAAGTTCAATACAAAAAAAAAAAAAAAACATATAATATACAAATTTACGCACACCTTATAAAAAGATATTAAAACAAAAAATCTAAAACATTAAATATAATACTATAAAAATTTCTATTACCACCACTGGCGTTACCACTATTTGATACCGTTGAAAAATGCGTCTCCAAATTTGAATAGGAATTTATTGAATTATGGACTGTATTGGCTGATGACATAGGAGCCTGTAAGCTAGCATTGAATGATTGATATAGTGACGAAGATGTTGATGGTAGACGTTGACGCCTTAGCGCATGTTGGCGTAAACGTCTACGTTGTAACATGGGTGTCGAATGACGATAATGAGAAGTTACAATATAATCAACTTCTTCTTTATCTTCCTTTGGGTGGCAGTCATCACTAGAAACTGTTGCAGAAGTAGCTGTGTTAGTTTTTATAGTGGTAACAATGTTCGCATTTGTTGCATTTAATGATGAAATATTATAATGCAAAAGCTGAAGGTTTAATTCGTCTCGTTGTTGTTGACGAGGACTATGATATGATAGTTTTGCTGGAACAATAGAAGAGGAACAACACGGTCCCTCTTTATCGTCGACATTTATCAATTGATCATCATTCTGTAAGGATTCTGTAGAACAATAGTGTGATATGTTAGGACGATGGTGATAATGTTGTGGTATTGGTATTGCATGCGAATGATAAAGTGATGATGATGATAGTTGTGGGCGTGATTGTCGTATATTTAAGGTCATTTCCTTGGAAGTAGCAGATATATTTGTAGTGGGAAGAGTAGTTTTCTTTAAATGTGGGCGATTACTTAGAGTGTAACTGTTATTGTTTTCTTTACTATGTTTATTGTTATTGGTGTTCATGTTGATGTTATAAGTTAAATTATTGTTATCAGTTGGATTTGTAATTAATATATCTTTATCATCAAAATCATATCTACCACAATTTGTATCCAAAAATAGTCCTTGTGCCTTTTGGTTTGATGATAATAATTTATTTTGCATGGAATGATTTGTCGTCATCTTTTTGTATAATCCGCTGCCCACACTAAGGGAGGAGAAACTTTCATCGGTGTCCATATGTTCGGTTAGCAAATGAAAGCTTTGTCTTTGTGTAGGCGGTTGTTGTTGTTGTTGCTGATGTTGTTTGTAATAAAGATATAATGATGCATTTACAGCCTCATTAGTTGTTGTTGCTGTTGAACTGTCATTTGTCGACTGATTGTTGCGTCTCATATCTCTGGCACTACCACCGCCTAAATAATATCCCGCTTGTAAATTAACTACTGATAGACAGCAATTGCTGCAGGTATTTGGTGGTACACACAGCAGATCACCATCTTGGGGACTCAAAAACCATTCGGAACGTGTACGCATACGAGCCGTTTGACGTTCATGTACCTATTGTTGTTGTTGTTGCATTAGCAGCAGTGTGTAAGAAAGGTGTAGTGGTGATGTCATAATGTAGAGAAAATTAACGTTTTTATATATTGGTACGAGTTTAGTTTTAGGTGTCCAAAATTCCATCACACATCACAGTTATTTAATACAGATCCATTATCATAACATACATTTTTTTAAATTGTAGTATTTTTAAAGGACAACATTTAAAAAATGGGTAATTTTTTTTGGCCAAAAATAAAAAAAAAAATAAATAAATAAAAGGAAACATAAATAACTTAGTAAAAAATATTTACATTAGTAACTAATTTTAATATTATTAGATATTAAATAAACTATGTTAAAACGTTCAGATACAAATAAAATGCAATGTGGTTACAAATACATACTGAGAGGTTCCCGATTAAAAATAAATTTATTCAATAAGATATTGACCGATACAATTTAATAAAATTATGAGTAAAAAGCTTTTTTATAATCATATTCTGTTTGACATCGTTATATGTATGTCACCATATAAAAATATATCTGCTATTTTTATGATGCCAGATATGAAATGTGTGGGCTCTATATATAAAGGAATAATGTTACTGACTCAGTAACAAGGTACATTTTAGAATTTTGAGAAGGGAAGTGGTAAAAATAGGGGTGCAAAGAGCGATAAATTTCTCTCTTAACGGCTTACTCAAACCTCTGGGCCTAGGAAGTGGAAATTTGGTATGCAGGTTCCATCTCCAGTATAGGAAACCGTAGAAGATTTTTGACAATCCAATGGGGCAGGGCAAAAATCCTCCCCCTTGAAGACCTACCAAAGCCGCTGGAGCTGGAATGTTGAAATTTGGTTCATAGTTTTCTTCCCCGGCGCAGACATTATTTAAGACAGGATTTTTGGGAATTCCTACGGGGAGGGGCCAAAAGGAAAAATCTCCCCACTAACGGCCTGCCACACCGAAATAGCTAGAAATCTGAAATATGTGTTATCTGGAATATGGGCTAACTCATTGATAAGTAACATTTAAGAATTTAAGCCAGGGGCTCCTCCGGCGTAGACATCAACCGATTTAACTAGTAACCTGAAATATGAAATAAGTGTTACCTGGAGTATGGGCTAACTCATTGATAAGTTACATTTTAAAATTTCGTCCAAGGACATGTAAAAATGGAGGTTTAAAGGGAGAAAATCTCCCCCTTAACGGACTGCCCAATCCGTTGTGTCTAGGAAGTTGTAATTTGGTATGCAGGTTCCTTCTGTTGAGATATTGAATAAGCCAACCCTGTTTTGCAACACACATATTGTATGAAGACCCGCATATGTTTTCATATTTCTTCTTTATCCTTATTCGTTTTTGAATTAGACAATTATCTTTTCCTAACTTTTGTAATTTTGGTCGTAATAACTCTTCGAACTAAAAACATCGTGTTTTATTTCCCCGGAATAAACCCAATATTATCAACAGGTTATGCGCCCCGGAATGCTCTTTTGAAGAAATAGTTAAAGGCAAATAAATATAATTTAAAAATAAGGAAAAAGAAATATTGAAGATGAGTTCATCAATGTACAATATTGACAAATTGAATGAAACCAATTACGACTCATGGAGTCTGCAAATGAAGGCGGTGTTGGTTCATCAAGATTTGTGGTCTACCGTTTGTGAAGCAAAGCCAGAAGCTGAAATCGCAGTTTGGACGAAGAAGGATGAAAAGGCCACATCAACGATTATATTAGGCATTACACTAATGCAGATTTCGTACATCAAGAGTTGCCCTACAGCGAAAGAGGCATGGAACGCATTACGTGAAGTACACCGACCTAAAGGCCCGGCAAGAAAAGTGTCTCTTTTCAAGCAACTACTCAACATGAAAATGAGTGAAGCAGATTGTGTTCAACAGTACGTATGTAATTTTACTACAATTGTGGAAAAGCTAGCCGAAACAGGAATCGGGCTACAAGATGAACTATTTGCCATAATGCTCCTAGCAAGTTTACCCAAATAATACGAAAATTTTGTCATAGCCCTAGAGACAAGAGATGATCTTCTGATTAACAGAAGAAGGTGAAAGAAGAAAAGCTGGTAATAAGTCAACAGATGCCGAAGGTACTGTACAAGTATTTTCGTCGCAGTCAAATAAAAGGAATAAAACCGTAAGTAGCAACAACGAAAAGAACAACCGTTATTCAGGCAAGCAGAGACAAAATTTTAAATGTTTTAACTGCGGCCGCAAAGGCCACTACGCAGCGCAATGCAGAAATGGTAAAGCAGCAGAGAAAAATAACAAAACAGAACAAACTAAGAAAAACACACACGCATATTCAGTATTTACAGCAACAAACAACAATAATATTTTTAATCGTAATGTATGGTGTTTAGATAGTGGTGCTTCTTCTCATTTGTGCTGCAACCGAAAATTGTTTTGTACATTTGAAACACATGCAGAGATCATCGAGCTTGCCGGACAGAATAAATTAGAGGCAAAGGGAAGGGGTAAAGTTCGTATTGACGAATGTGACATTGTATTAAATAATGTTTTGTTTGTATCCGACTTTCAATGTAATTTTATTTCTATCGGCAGAGTAGCAGAAAAAGACGTTGTCTAATTTGATAATGAGAATTGCAAAAATAATAGATAAGCAAGGAAAAACTATTTTAGCTGGTAAAAAGATTGGTGATTTGTTTTTATGTAGTATGAAAAATAATTTGTTTTTTGCAAATACTAATAAGTGTGAAGCTGTAAAATGGCATAATCGATATGGCCATTTGAATGTTGCAAGCTTGCGTGAACTGTCAGAGAAAGATCTCGTGAAAGGTATGAGAGTAAAATTTCCTAAGGAAATAAATTGTTCTGTGTGTTTGAAAAGTAAATGCACTGTTATGCTTTTTTTACTTCTGACAATAGAGCAACAGATTTATTACAAATCATTCATACTGACATTTGTGGTCCAGTAAATAAAAGTTCTCTTGGTGGTGCACGTTATATATTAACTTTTATTGATGATAAATCTCGTTTTGTTTTTGTTTATTTTTTAAAGAATAAAAATCAAACATTTGAAAGTTTTAAAGAATTTAAAGCCAAACGGGCAAGAAAATAAAAGTATTACGTTCTGACAACGGCACAGAATTTGTAAACAATAAATTTGATAATTTTCTCAAAATAAATGGTATAGTTCGACAACTCACTGTACCCCACACACCACAACAGAACGGTGTAGCAGAACGTTACAATAGAACGTTGATTGAAATGGCTAGAGCTATGATTGTGTCTGCCAATGTAGAAGAATTTTTATGGGCAGAAGCTGTAAACACTGCCGTTATTTACGTAATCGAGCTCCAACGAGAGCATTAAATGGTTCAACACCATATGAAGTATGGTATAATCGTAAGCCAACGGTACAACACTTAAGGGTGTTTGGCTCTATTGCAATCGCGTTAGACAAAAAGCAACATCAGAAGTTTCGACCAAAAGGAAAATAATACACCGTCATTGGTTATTCAGATACATCAAAAGCATATCGTCTGTATGAAAAAACAACAAGAAAGGTTATAGTTAGTCGTGATGTTTATTTTATTGAAAATTTTGATATGGTAAAAAATAAAGATACCACATTACAACCTGAAGTTACACACAACAAAAACCTTGAATTTGAAATACCACATAAAGCTGTACAAAATGATATTGTTGATGATAATATTGAATCTACAGATGACGTACGAAGTGACAGCGAATTTGAATCCGCAGAAGAAGACGGATCAGTTGCTGGTGCCGTAATGGATGGTTCCAATTTAATTGTATTTAAACCCCCTGATGAGGAAAGACCTATTGGTCCGGGGAGGCCTAGAATAATGCGCACAGGTCAGCCAGGCAGACCTAAGAAGCAATACAACACTTTAAATTTGATGCGTGCAGATGAAATAAAAGTACCTGAAACAGTAAAAGAAGCTTTATCAGGAGAGTACTCACAATGCTGGCGGGACGCAATGCAGGAGGAGTATAAAGCCATCATTGATAATGATACTTGGGAGTTGACAGAGTTGCCACAAGATCAAAAGGTTGTAGGCTGTATGTGGGTATTTACACTAAAGACAAACAGGGAAGGTGATATTGAACGTTTTAAGGCTAGATTAGTCGCCAAAGGCTATGCTCAAACATATGGCATAAATTATGCGGAAACCTTTTCCCCTGTAGTACGTTATGAAACAATTAGAATGCTTATTGCCCTCGCAGCAGAATACGAGCTCCATTTACATCAACTAGATGTGTCAACAGCATATTTGAGTAGTGAATTGACTGATAATGTTTATATGGCTCAACCCGGTGATATTGAACGTTTTAAGGCTAGATTAGTCGCCAAAGGCTATGCTCAAACATATGGCATAAATTATGCGGAAACCTTTTCCCCTGTAGTACGTTATGAAACAATTAGAATGCTTATTGCCCTCGCAGCAGAATACGAGCTCCATTTACATCAACTAGATGTGTCAACAGCATATTTGAGTAGTGAATTGACTGATAATGTTTATATGGCTCAAGCCGAATATTTTATTGATGAAAATAATCCAAATAAGGTTCTTAAATTAAAGAAGGCGTTATATGGGCTGAAACAATCAGAACGTCAGTGGAATCTAAAGTTAAATTAAATTTTAAAGAAAATTGGTTTTCAACCCTGTAAAAGTGAACCATGTTTGTATCAGAAGAAAAATGGTCACAACATCAATTTAATTGCTGTCTACGTAGATGATTTGCTAATAGCATCTTCTAATTTAAAAGAACTAAATTTAATAAAATCCCAAATTTCAGAAAGAGTATCCGTAGTAGATAAAGGTCCTGCTAAACAGTTTTTAAGTATTGAAATTGAGAGAAACGGTGAAACTGGTGAAATTACAATACATCAAAAGAAATATATAAAAGAACTACTACAACAGTATAAAATGGAAGAATGTCGTCCAGTGTACACTCCATTAGAACCAAAATTTCAAGTTTTATGCACAAACGAAAATTGTGAAAAAGTCAACCAGGTCGAATACCAGTCGCTTATTGGTTCGCTAATGTATTTAGCAATTTTCACACGCCCTGATATGTAAGTTATCTCAGAGAAACACAGATCCACATCAAGAGCATATGGTAGCAGCAAAACGTATTTTAAAATACTTAAATAAAACTGTGGATATGCACATAAAATATTACAAAACTGGCAACCCTGTAAAATGTTTTGTAAATGCCGATTGGGGTGGTGATGCAGTTAATCGTAAGTCCTACACAGGATATGTTTTTATTTTGGCTGGTGGTGTATTTTCTTGGGAATCCAAGAAGAAAGCAACAGTCGCTTTAAGCAGCACAGAGGCTGAATATATGGCCCTTTCATCAGCCGCAAAGGAAGCAGTTTATTTGAAGAAACTTCTTGGTGAAATTCAGCTACATTGTCCAGATAAGATTTTGATTTATGGTGATAATCTTGGTGCCTTACAACTCGTTAAGAATCCCGTTTATCATAGTAGAAGTAAACATATAGACATAAAGTATCATCATATTCGAGATGTTTTTGAAGAAGAATTAATTGATTTGAAATATTGTAACAGTAGCGATAATTTGGCTGATATTTTGACTAAGAATTTATCCAAGAATTGTCATGTAAAATTATTAGAAGCTTTAGGCTTTATATATTTATAATTTTTGTATTATAAATATGTGTGTTGAGGAGGAGTGTTGAGATATTGAATAAGCCAACCCTGTTTTGCAACACACATATTGTATGAAGACACCCATATGTTTTCATATTCCTTCTTTATCCTTATTCGTTTTTGAATTAGACAATTTTCTTTTCCTAACTTTTGTAATTTTGGTCGTAATAAATCTTCGAACTAAAAACCTCGTGTTTTATTTCCCCGGAATGAACCCAATATTATCAACAAATTGGTATGTAGGTTCCTCCTCCGACGTAGTCATCTGCCCAGACGGGATTTCTGAAAATTTCTACGGGAAGGGCAAAAAAGGAGAAAAGCCTTCCCGTTGATGGCCTGCCCACTCTGATTTAACTTGAAACCTGAAATTTGAAATATATGTTACCTGGAGTATGGACTAACTCATTGATAAGGTAATCATCTGGGGACTACCGGTACTCCCGGACGTTAGCCCGAGCAACATTTTCTACGCTTACCATGTAGTATGTAGGCTTTGCCCGATAGTTACTAATAAAATATAGCTACAAGAAATTTCTACAACTACAAATTTCTTCACACAAATTTTAACAGCTGGAAAAATCTAGTGTAATAAACTGGAAATAACTAGAATACCTGACTACTCATATAAATACTGGTACTCGGTGACGTAGTAGTTCAGTTTATAAGTAAAACGCAGAGTGTGAAGAACTATAGTGTGGCTAACGTTTAGTCTATTTATACCGTGACGGTTATAAATAAACAGAACTATAAACAATTTCAAACAGTGTTTATTATTTGCAATATAGAAAGAACCCGATTTATTTAAAAGGTAAATAAATCAACGATTTTATAAAGGGTAAAATCGTAACAATTGGTGTCAGAAGTGGGATTGCAAAATAATAAACAGTCATGAAATTGGAGGAGCTTAAAGTGGAACAGCTCAAGAAGGAATTGAGCAAATTGGAGCTACCGACAGCAGGCAATAAGACAGAATTACAAAAGCGGCTGATAGAAGAATTCGAGCGGCGTATTGATGAAAAAGAATCTTTGGAGGTTAGTACCCGTAAAACGGAAGTTAACATGAAGTTAAGCGCAATGTTTGCTGCTATGATGGAAAAGATGGAAACGTCTAGAGTAGACAACGATAATTTGTTAGTTAAACTTTAGGAAACTTCTAAGGCAGACAACACGAAACTGTTAGAAACTTCTAGAGCAGACTATAAAAAACTGATGGAAATTTCTAAAGCACACAACGAAAAATTGTTAGCTAAACTTCAAGCATTTTCTAGAGCAGAGAACGAGAAACTATGAACTAAGATGGAGACGAACGAGAAGATGGAAGAAAAGTTTCAAGAAAATTCTAGAGCCACTAATGAGCAAATCTCTAAAGCCTCCAAAAGAGTTTCCGACCTAGAGAGAGGCGTAGATATATTTGAGGTACAAACCAAAGATGTTGAAAGAAAACTACAAGATCTAGAAAATAAAGTAAATAATCTCCAATGTCAAGAGGGTCCAGTAAGAATTATTCAGGAAAGTTCTGGAAGAGCAAAGGCCCCTACTTTTGACGGCAGCGTACCATTTAATGTTTTCAAGTTCCAGTTCGAGTTCTTGGAAGTGTGCCAATCACCTGCAGAAATAATTATGACGACATAATAGTGGCACTGCAGCGGAAGTATGGTGGCGAACACAAAAAAGAAATATAGAGAATGGAACTAAGAGGTAGACTGCAGAAAGCAAATGAGTCATTACAAGATTTTGCGACAGAGATTTAGCGGTTGGTGCAGCTGACTTATCCAGGTGAAAATCATCCATTCTTAGATCAGTTCAAAATTGAAGCATTTGTGAATGGAATTCGGTATTCTGATGTGAGACATGCGGTGTGTGCTACGCAGAAATCGACTTTTGCTGAAACTGTCTCATTCGCGCTGGCCCAAGAGACTGCGAAGGTGATTTCCAAGCCACAAATATTTAAGGTGCGTAACCCCGAAGTAACTGCTGAAAAAGATATAAGCACCAAGTTAACAGAGGCAGTTATGAAGGCATTAGGTGAAAAGCGCAGCAAACCAAAGGACAAATGCTACAACTGCGGTAAAGTGGGACACTTTCAACGAAACTGCAAAGCACCCAGAAAAAGCCTCAGAGCCGATCAGCAATCACCTGAAGAGTCACCGTTAAACTAAAAAGAGCTAGCACTACGGGGCATGAGCTAGCTCCCACAACCGATGGCCCCACAATCTTCATATCAATAGCACAGCAGGGGAATAGCAATCTTACTGCTTATGGGTGCATCAACGGACAAAAGCACATTTTAACCATAGATACAGGAGCATCACAGTCCATCATCAGGCCCGATATAATTAGAAAGCCAGTTAAACCATTGCACGGGGTGAGTTTGCGAACAGCTACTGGAGAGCAGGCTTCTGTCTATGGTAAGGTTAATGTGAAACTAACAATTGCAAACATAAGCGTCAGTCACGTATTTATTGATGCCGATATTGTGGACGAAGTAATTATTGGTGCAGATTTTATGATTTGTCACAGCATTAACCTGCATATGGGGCAACAAGTTATGATTTGGCAGAATGTTGAAATCCCCCTTTGTGTTGGATATGAACGCGAGGATCAGGTAAGAAAGTTAGTTACCATCAGCGACCAAAAATACCAGCACGGGCAGAAACTTTAGTATGGGTGCGTATGGAGGGAGATTGTAAGAGCAGCTTGTGGGTGGTAGAACCATCAGAAATAAAAACTGACCTTATAACAGCGAAAGCCCTCGTAAAAACCAGCAAAGACAAAAGAGTTCCTGTAAGAGTACTGAACATGTCAAATTCTGAAAAAGTTGTCCGAGCGAACTCTGAAATAGCCAAATGTACTGCGCCAGAAGCAATAATCAGTTGCGAAAAGAACTTGGAACCTTCCAGTGCGTCCGTTGAAGATCGAGAGATGCTGGCAGAATATGTGGAAAAATGGGCAAAAGAACTGGCGCCGCCTGATAGAAATAAAGCCAAACAGCTAATCAGGAAATACTGCTCTGTCTTGGCCATGAAAACAGAAAGTCAAGGAAGAACGGCGATTGTGAAACACCGAATAAATATTGGTGAAGCTAGGCCAATAAAGCAGGCGCCCAGAAGTATTCCTCTAGCAAAACGAAATGAAGTAAAGGAGTTAGTCAACGAAATGGAGCGTAGTGGAGTAATCGAACAGTCTTCTAGTCCATGGAGCTCGCCTATAGTTTTAGTTAAGAAAAAAGATGGCAGCACCCGATTCTGTGTCTATTACAAAAAACTGAACGATGTCACCAAGAAGGACAGCTATCCACTACCGAGAATTGACGACACTCTAGACACGCTAGCAGGAACCAAATGGTTCTCCACTTTGGACTTGCAAAGTGGTTATTGGCAAGTAGAAATTTGTGACCAAGACAAGGAGAAAACTGCCTTTAGCACAGGTGACGGATAATGGCAGTTTAATGTGATGCCCTTTGGACCCTGCAATGCTCCAGCAACATTCGAGCGGTTAATGGAAAATGTGCTGAAAGGACTCCACTGGAAAACATGCCTAGTGTATACCTTGATGGCATAATTGTCATGGGAAAAACTTTCGATGAACACCTGAAGAACTTAGCAGAAGTTTTAAGGCGAATATCAGCTGCTGGACTCAAGCTTAGCGCAAAGAAATGTACACTGTTCCAGAGGGAATAGCGATGCAAGCGGATACGGAGTAGATGTGCTTTCGAAGGTTATCAATGGAACCGAAAAAGTCATAGGTTATTACAGTCGAGTACTTTCGAAGCCTGAAAGAAACTACTGCGTAACACAGCGGGAACTCTTGGCGGCGGTAGAATGTGTAAAGCACTACCACAAGTATCTGTATGGTCAGCACTTCCAACTAAGGACCGACCATTCTGCGCTCAGGTGGCTGCTGCAATTGAAACAACCAGAAGGGCAGCTAGCTCGTTGGATTGAACGACTTCAAAGCTATGATTTCAGCATCGAGCACAGGAAAGGCATAAAGCATTGTAATGCGGACGCCCTTTCAAGGCGGCCCTGTAGTTAGAGTGCAAACATTGTTTGAGGGCTAAAGGAAAAGAATGCATCGTTGATATTAGACTAACGCATATTGAGTCAAGTGAAGCCTGGTCAGCGGCGCAACAAAATGACCCCATACTGTCAAAAATTATGTCAGCCAAAGCAGAGGACAGGAGGCCTACCCGTGAACGAATATAAGCTGAAAGTCCGCTAATGAAGGCGTATTGGGCCCAGTGGAACAGTCTACGGGTAATTAATCACTGCTTATACCGTATATGGGAAAATGCGGACGGCAAAACTGAGACATAGCTAATTGTGGTGCCGTCAAGCAAAATAGACGAAGCATTAAAAGAGTTCCATGACGGTCCCAGTGGTGGTCATCTCGGTGTCACGAAAACCCTAGAGAAGTTAAAACAACGATTCTACTGGGTCGGCTGCCAGCAAGCTGTAAGCGATTGGATAGCAAATTGCGCGCAATGCATCGCAGCTAAAGGACCAGTAAGGAGAAGTCGTGGGCAACTTCAACAATACAACTCGGGTGCCCCATTTGAGCGGATAGCAATGGATGTAGCAGGCCCTTTCCCTGTCAGTGATTCCGGAAACCGTTACGTTCTTGTGGTGATCGACTATTTCAGTAAATGGCCTGAGGTATACGCTATACCGAACCAGGAAGCCAGAACGATAATAAGCGCATTTGTGAACAACTGGGTGTGCCGCTACGGTGTTCCATTAAAATTACACTCTGACCAGAGAAGGAATTTTGAATCTGCTATCTTCAAGGAAATGTGTGAGTTGTATGGAATAAGAAAAACAAGAACCACCCCGTTGCATCCACAATCTGATGGTATGGTCGAAAGATTTAATCGAACTTTAGAGGAATACTTAAGAAAAGTGGTCAGTGCACATCAGAAGAACTGGGACGAACACATCCCTAAATTTCTGCTGGCATACAGATCGGCTGTTCACGATTCCACCTCCCGGACGCCTGCAAAAGTTATTTTCGGAACGGAACTTAAATTACCTGGCGATTTAGAATTTGGTGTTAAGCCCGCCGCTATAGATAAAGACAACAATAACGCTTCCCGGGAACGAGAAGACCTTAACGAGCTTCATGAGTTTGTGCGCAATCGAATTAAAATAGTCAGCTGTAAGATGAAGGCTAGGTACGATCGAGCAGCGAATCCTGAAGGATTTAATGAGGGCGAGTTGGTTCTGCTGTTTAACCCGCAACGTAAGAAAGGATTATCTCCCAAACTACAAACGCATTGGGACGGACCCTATAGAGTAATTAAAAGGTTGAATGAATGATGTGGTATGCAGAATACAGAAAGATCAGAGCCCAAGGTCCAAAATGAAGGTTGTTCATCTAGAACGACTAGCCAACTACGGAAAAGGAATAGCTATGTCTGTTCGGGACGAACAGGCTTAAGTGGGCGGCAGTGTTACAAGAAATTTCTACAACTAGAAATTGCTTCACAAAAAATTTTAACAGCTGGAAAAATCTAGTGTCGTAATAAACTGGAAATAACTAGAATACCTGACTACTCATATAAATACTGGTACTTGGTGACGCAGTAGTTCAGTTTATAAGTAAAACGCAGAGTGTGAAGAACTAAAGTGTGACTAACGTTTAGTCTATTTATTCCGTGTCAATAAAGTGTGCTATTAAAGAATTTCTGTAATTTTTAGTGACGGTTATAAATAAATAGAGCTATAAACAATTTCAAACAGTGTGTATTATTTGCAATATAGAAAGAACTTGATTTATTTAAAAGGTAAGTAAATCAACGATTTTATAAAGGGTAAAATCGTAACAATATAAAAATTACTTTATTTTTGGTACTTAGAGTCCTGGAAAATTATTTCACATTTGGTATTTAAAATTCTACGAAGATGCTAAATTTTTGCATTAAATGCACTTTAAACTCATTATACTTTTGGGTTTTCAAATGTTTTGGAAACGTTTTGAAAACAAAAGACATGACGCTTTAAAGCTACTTTATTTTTGATTTTTATAACGTTTTAAATGCACTATAAAAATATGGGTTATCATTTGAGTGTGCTGAGAACACTATAAACAACAAAAATATGTTGCTTTAGTAAAGCCTCAACTACTATACTTTCAACTACCGTACTTTCAGAATACTTAAATGCTTGTTAATTTCTGGCTGGGGTACACTAATTTTCAATATTATTTTTTATTAAAAATGATCTCCAAAATCATTTAATTTTAGATTATAACTTAAATTTATAAGGTGTTTCCTCACGGGCTAACATAAGAATCATGTTTTTAAAACGTGAATTAGTTAATCCATACTTTTCGACAAAAAATAAATTAAGTTAGATTAGGTTGAAAAAGAAGAATCGGAAGTGAAGATAAGCGACACATATCTAAAAATAGGATATACACTTAAGCTCAAAAGTCGCTGGTTGTGCGCTCCCATGTAGGTTCAAATTTTACTAAGAATCAGACCACTTCTTGTTTGTGGTAAAACACTCTCCATTTTTTCTGAGCTTTCAACAAGATTTCTGATGAAAACCTTGGACTAACTTAAGTATCAAGCAAGTCTCAAACTACACAGTTTATTAAATTAATAAACCTAACGATTAAAAAAAAACTAGCTAAGCGTTAACCCATCGTGCGTGTTTTGAATTGATTTATAAATTACCTTAGGGAAAGTGATGAACTTTTGTCTAAAAAATTGAAATATGTTTTTTATATTTAAATTAATATTTTGATAAAATATAAAATTAAATAAATATCAAACAAAAATATATAAATGTTTATTACTTTTTTTAATTTTAAAATTCTTCACCACCACATTTTTAATTCTTTTGATGGTATTTTTTATGATATATTTTTAATTTAAAGTACTGGGAAAATACTTAAATTCAACGCTTTAACAACATGGGCAAATACCTAAGGCCAAGCGTATATTGTTATCATTCCGACACAGAAACCATAAACGTTTAAAACGCGACACATTACCAGACATGTACTACCGTCTCCAAACCCGTTCTAGTACTCTGACCTTTGTATTATTCTACCTGGGAAGCTGTCCAGGTACATATACTGGCTATGTGTCGGATTTGTACCTTTACAGTACTTTACTGGTATTAAGACAAATAAGCTTAATTATTATATGGATGGCTGGAGCGAAAACGTATGATTCTCTAAAAATTAAATACAAATTACAAATTTTGTTGAAAATTAATTATTTTAGAATATTTTATTAGAGATTATCAGGGAAGACAAAGCAAAGAAATATTGGACTAAAGTAAACAATTTGGAAAAAACAATTTCTTTTGTAAAAAAATAACAAAACTAGGAGAACAAATATTTTTAGTTAAAAAGCACTACTTTAAAGCTCAAAACTGAAAATTCCATACAAGTAGAAAAGAGCAAAAATGGGTAAAAAGCAACTTTTTCTGCTACGGGATTGCACACAGCTTATTATGCAAACATCGAGACCAATTAAGCTATCAAGAAACGGATTGGTGGATAGAAAAATTATTAAATGTCAATACTACTCAATAAAATTAATATTCACATAAAAACACGTTTATATTTTCATACCGATAAACATTGTTGTATTTTCATAACGTTTTTTGTAGCAAAGTATAACTTTAAACTCTGGAAGTATCAAGTAGGTATATTTAGGAATTTATTTTTAAACAAATGGTTAGTATTTAGTATTCAAAAATAGTTGGTACCAAAATACTTAATCCTTTTACAGCTCTAATGGGCAGATGCTACATAACCATTAGGGATATCGAATGGGTAAATATATATTTTTTTCATCTACACATGCAGAGTCTTTCTGGAACAGAGGCAAAATAATTTTTTTAATATAGTGATTACTTCCAATCATTATAAAACATTTTGATAAACATTAGGAATTTTATAACAGTTCTGAACGAAGTAGAAATAAAGTCAACATCATAACACCATCACAAAAAAAATAAATTTTGAAAAAGGAATTTATACCGAAAACCTTGAAGCAAGCAAGTGTTCATCCCTCACCTGTGGCAAATAGGATAGACTTTTAGTACTTTCGGCATATCGATTTACAGCTCTCAATTCGTCCAAAGTCATACCACTCCCATTCGCGTTAGCACCACTGCCACCACCGTCAGATGCCGTTGACGAGGAGCATGATGAAGAATGAAGAACGCCTCTTTTGCAACGACCACATACACGTGACTTTTGTTGAACAATATTCGTTGAGGTGGAAGGATCAACTAAAGCTTTTAATGTTAAGCTAGACATTGTTGAAGGTTTAGATTTTCCTATGAACACGTATTCGGCAGGAAAAAAATCACAATTCTGTGTGTCCAAACTTTTCGGATTGCTAATAGTTGATGTTCTAAAACGTCTTTGTTGTTGATGAAATCGAATTTGGGATGTATTGGTATTGGAGCTTTTTTTTTTATTTTGCTTATAACGTCTTTTAACAACGCATGTCATTTCATCGTCTACTTCTTCCTGACTGTCAGTAAATATGTTCTCTCCGGCATCACTACTTCCGCCATCTGGACGGCCGTTAGGTGTTGATGATGATCGACATTTCAGTTTACGTGTTTTACCCACTGTTGACAGATGTGTGGGAAAATTAGCTTTATTTGGATGATTTTCTATATTTTCATTATTATCACCATCAGCATCACCATTCCACTTTTCTAACTCGTTGGGACACTCTTTACTATCACCTTGATGTTGATGATACTGAAAGTGGTCATTTAAATGGCTGTTATCTTTGTCTTCCTCGTGGTCATTCCCATCATTGTCATAATCATCCTCGTCAATGTCATCATCGTCGCAGTCGTTATCGGCTGGTAAATCATGTCGACGCGTAGGCAAAGGGGAAGAAGTCAAAGCAAATAAACCAGGACCCTCCAAAGACACAGAAAGCCGAGCACATGATTCAATAAAAGAATGTTCGGGTGTAACTCCCAATGATGCAATACTATTATCCAAAGCAGAGCTGGAACTTGTCAGCAGGGCAGGAGTAGAACGAGATTCTTCTTGAGCTACTATAACAGCACCATTTCAAAGTTTACACATCATTTGAAATTTGAATAAATAAAGAAAAGAGAGAAACATTTTGTTTGGATATTAAAGTTAACATAAAAATTCTTGTCAAATTATAAACACTACTTTAATGTCTACATTATAATATATGTATGTACATCAGGGTTGTGCAACAAATGGCGTCCCATCGACTTATTAACCCTTTCCACTCCAAACCTTTTTTTATTCCACCAGCTCCACGCTAAAATTGCGTTTTTAACTTTTAGGGGGTTTTTCGTATTTTGTAAATAAAATTGAATTTTTCCTTTATGATAAACTTTATTTTATGAATAATTACAGGATACTATATTTTACCTTAATTCTTAATACTAATCTTTATAATCCCATTTGGAATGGTATTTTTCAAAAAAAAAAAAAAAAATCCCGGGATGAAGCGAATGTTTTGCCTCACATGTTTTGCAAAAATAGCATGTTTCTTTTCTCCCCGCTTTTATTTTTCGGTCGGAACACATAGCACAATCCTTGTGCCTCCCCCCAGGTTGTAAATAAATAAAGTGAGAGGTTCTATCGAGACGTTGTTCTGTATCTGCCGCAGCCGCAGTTCTGCGACTTGTTTCGGGTGCCCTAATGCCCGCAAAAAGATCTATTACACTATGTCGAGTGTCACTCGACAGAGGAGCTGGTGGAATAAAATCAATGTCGAGTGACACTCGACATTGGAGTGGAAAGGGTTAAGTAATTGCAATAAGGTATAGTTTGTTAAATAAAGATTAGCTTTGTTAATTAGTTGTGTTACAAAAAGTTAACTTAAAATAGTTTGTAAGTTAAAAAAACAGAAAATGCAATTTACAAGATATGACGTTTCATTTAAAACCGGTCTACTTAATTTTCATTTAAACCAAGGGGTTTTGGTTATTTATTTTTAAATATTGTTTAAACAACTGACACATCCGTAAGAAACAAACGATAAATCAGTAAAAATAAATGTTAAAATTTTACCTACCAATTCATTAAAAAATAAATGATTTTATAATTTATTTGAAATTGTTTCTGTTTGTGTATTTTTTGTTTTTCTTTATCTACAAAATGTATATATGCATGGCTATAGACACTTCTTGTGCGAATGTGTTTTTGTATGTATCTGTTTAGGAAGTTCTTGTAATTTGAATTTAAATAATTTTGTATTTAAGCAACCAATTTATATAAAAAACAAATTGGAATTTTTTTTGTTTTGAAACAGACAGCAAACAAAATTTAAATTTGAAACAACTGTAACGGACACAAATAATCCACAAATTTCCTTTTTGTAGGTAAATTTTTATTATATTTCAAACAAATGAAAAAATAAATGAAACTGAAAAAATCGGTAAATGATAGTAAATCATTTCGAATAAATGTAGAAAAAGTTAAAATAGATATTTCTTTGAAAAATAATGTATGTTCCTTTATTTTTAAATGGAGTGGAAAACTTTTTTATTAAACTACAAACAGTAAACTACATAATATTCAAAGTGTATTAAATGTATAGATATATATGTTGAAGTAAAATTGCAATATTTTCAAAGTTGCTGAAATGTTGAAAAAAATTAAATTAGGTTGTTGTCATAAAAGCAATTAAAATGTTTATTACACCATTTTTTGGAATTCTTAACAGTTTTCCCAGTTTTTTTATGAAAAAAACTGTTTTTCAAATTTATGCATTTTTAAAGTTTTTCTATGTTAAAACAGTATATTTGTTCTATTTGTTTTACATTTTTGCCATAGAAGTGGAAATAATGGATAGATTTTTTTATATTTCAATATTAAGAAGAAAAAATTCTTTATTGTAAATTTATTATTTAACTTTTATTTTTTTCACAAATACAAAACAGCTGATTTATTAGCAACAGGTGATAATTTTAACGTTTTAGCATTTTACTCGAACAAAAAGTACGGCTAAGTTCTGGTAAAAAGAGCAACACAATTACTCTCTCATTTACCCAATTTTTAGTAGCTTAATTTGTTTTAATTAAATACGATTTTTTTTATTATGTTAGTTTATAGCGAGCTTTCAATCTCTGTTTAATTACAAAAGCAAAGCATATTAACGATTATTTTTACTTTACGAAATTGTTGAAGAAGTTTATATGCTGTTGCTCGTACAAATCAAGACAATATAGAATTCAATGAGAATTCAATAGTATCGAAAAAGGTAAAACAAACCGATAGAAAATCGCATCACTAAATCATCATTTTTTCGACTTTATATAACGTTGCAGATTATACACGAAAACACTATGATACTCGTTACGATATCGAACACTATGATACTCGTTACGATATCGAACAGTTTCGACACATTTTGCTTGCTGGGGTTTTATTAATAAGAATTTATTTTTTAAAGAAATTTCGCGATTATAATCGGAGCCGATTGATACAATAATGGCGTTTCCGTTTTATGTTGCTGCCAAAATAGTAAAATGTTTTTTGATTTTCCCATTCTTGGATATTTTTCATATATTTCAATTTAATTTTTAGCTAAGTTGTCAATCGAAGCGGTGACTTACATTTCTTACGCCATGAACAGCAAGAATATTTATTTTTATATTTTTGAACCCGAACCTTGTTAAATTTTGGGTTTAACGGGTTCGGGTTCAAAACTTTTATAAACAGCGACCCTGAACTCGTTTGGGTTCGATTTCAGTCCCTGCCTTATTATGTTCATATCCTGTCAAAACAGATTTTTTGGGAGCTTAATTTTCTATTTTTTTTTTATTAAATATGAATGTGTCGGTTTCGTATACATTGCTTTAATGTTTCAGTGGAAAAAGAACACACAAAAATATAGAAAAATGTTTTACAGAAAAAAACTTTATTTAATCAGAATTAAAACCATTCATACCAATTGTCTGAGACTACCCTGACGGTTTATTTTTGTGTACATTGTAGTGATTTGCAGAATGAAGCTGGAATTAAGCTAGAATTAGCCGTACATAACGAGAAGTATCTCCTATAGATGTCTCGTTTTAACTTATTTTTAAAAATGGTGGAAGTTGAATAAAACCCGGGTATTTAATTTGTACGTTTTAATAAGTAACAAAGTTATTTTATTTTTGAAAAAATATTTTCAATATAAATGACAAAATTTCAAACCATAAATAATTTATAACTAGCAAATATAAATCAAACAGGTTCATTTTCAACACTTATTCATTTAATTGAATCAGCTAATCTGTTACGGAAAAATTCTTCCCCTTGATGGCCAGCCAAAACTCAGGGAGCTGGGAAGCTGAAATATGTAGGTTCCCCCTCCGGCATAGACATCCACCGAAGAAATGTTTTAAGAAATTCCAACGGGGAGGAATTTGAAATATGTGTTAGCTGGAAATATGTGTTAGCTGAGTATGATAAGGTACGTTTAAGAATTTTGTTCAGGGACATGAAAAAAATGGAGGTTCAAAGGGAGAAAAGTCACCCCCTTAACGGCCTGCTCAAAATTCTGGAGCTAGGAAGTTGAAATTTGACACGAAGGTCGCAGTTACGTTGTAGACATCGAATGAGACGCCCACACCAAAAGGGCTATAAACCTGAAATTTGAAATATGTATTTGCTGGAGTGTGAACAAACTAACTGGTAAGCTACATTTTAGAGTTGAAATTTGGTACTTAGGTCCCTACTCCGGAAATTCCTACGGGGTGGGGCAAAAAGGTGAGAAGTCTCTCCCATCACGGCCTGTGTTTCTTGAAGTATTGGCTAACTGATCAGGCAAATTTTAGAGATTTAGCCAGGGACATGGTAAAAAAATAGGGGTTCGCAGGAAAAAAATGTTCTCCCTTGACGGCGTAACAAATTGTCTAAAATTCCTACGAGGAAGGATAACAGTTAAGACGGGAGATGAAAAGGGAAAATTTCCCCCTTTGACGACCTGCCAAAACCGCTGGAACGCTGAAGTTTGGTATGTAAGTGCCTCCTCCGACGTAGACAGTATTTTTAGAAATTTGGTATGAAGGTTCATACTCCAACGTAAACAGCAGCTAAGACTGGATCGTTGACAATACTAAGGAGAAAATTTTCTCTTAACGCAGACCGGATTTTTGAAAATACCTTACGGAAGGCGCAAAAAGTTTAACACTGTCGGCCTCCCCAAACCTTTCGAGCTAGGAAGTTCAATATTTTATAAAGGTTCCTCCTTTAACATAGACATCAGCTAAGAGGGAGACAGCAGTGTGTTACACTTATGTTCTATATGTTTTTCGAGTTATATCGCCGCATTAACTGCTATTCTATATCATTTATAAAAATTTGACCAATTATTTGCAAATTTTTAAAATTTGTGTCCATTTTTATAGGCCAAATGTGTATTAGCTAACTGTAACAGCTTATATTTCAATGACCGATGAACCGAATAGAGACAATTACAGGCGCTTTAAACTAAAATTAATAAAAAAAATTAAATTTATCATTGGGTTAACACGACTTCATTTGTGTAACGTTTTTCGACATTATACCGTATAGCATAATTTAACAAATTTCTACCATCTAAGACTATGGAGCATCATATATCGTATCGCTGAGGCAAGTAAAGATGAGAAATTGTGGAATTAATAAAAAACTTCAAAATGCAGTAAATCCGTTCCAATTATTACCAACAAAATATTTATTGAATAATACAAACACCTTGTAGGCATCTAAAGATTTTTTTTGGAAATTAATTTTTGACAAAGGGTTTCCAAATTAAAATTACTGTAAACTCCGTAACAAAAAAAAAGGTCAAAAAATTTGAATTATGCAATACATATCATAACTTTTATTATATTTTTAAGCTAGTTTTAGTGCTTTACTTGGAATTGTAAATTGTTTTGCAATACGTTTTTTTGGCCTGGATGGCTTTGTATTGCAATGTGAATAAATAAATAAATAAATAAATAAATAAAATAAATGTAATACATTTTTCATTATAACAAGTTTTTTTATGCTACATATTGATTTCAATTAAAACCAGCATAATTTTCCCTTCTTTGGTTCTATAAATTCAAGTCAAAAACTACTACAATTATCTTTTGAACCACCCAACGGAAGTTGTATTGTATATTGATGAAAAGCTTGTATAAAAGAAATACAAAATTAAAAATAAAATAAAAAAAACTTTTTGTTTTCCTTAAAAAAAAATTTAAAATTGGGACAACTTGTAGAAGAGATTGTTTAGAATTGGGTTAGTTGAGATATGAAATATCGTAAATTATTTGTTCGTACAAATTTGAGTAAAAAACTTATACTAATTAACTGATAAGGTACCTTTTGGAGTTTTCTCCTGGAACGGTGTATTAATAAGGGAAAAGTACATCCCTTCTAAACGGCCTGCCCAAACTGCATTGGTTAAACCTAAAATTTAAAATATGTGTTCTCTTAACTCTTCCCGGGGCACAATAAGATATCAGTGAAAATTACACAAAATTTTAAATTGCTTTCATTTATTATCGGGTTTTATTGAAAAATATGTATTGGAACAATTGTTATCCTTGTAGGATTCTGAGCAAGGACATAGTATTACATAATAAATACCACCGCTTACAAAATTAATGATTCATTTATGAAAATTACTAAAGCATACCAATGCGCAAAAACTTTCTCATTTTTATTATTTCTTATTTTTATTCTTTTGTATGCCTAAAATTAATTTGGGACATGTTGCTAGATTTTACTCTAAAATATGTTTAAATCTAAAATTATTAAACATTAAAAACTTTTGCAATAATTTTCTAAATATTTGAAAATTGCTTAATTTCATGACAATAATTTAACAATATTGCCAAGAAATAGACGCATATATTAAAATCACTTCAAAACAAAAATAGCTAGATTTTTCGCTAAAGCATTGTTAGTTGGTCGGGTTTAGCGTGAAAAAATTATTTTACACGATAATGAATTTTAGTGAAAATTTTGTAAAATTTGTTTTTATGTTAATTCAATATCGCATAAAACATTATTATTTTTCTTGTGAAAAAGTGAAATTTTTGTTTAATTGTGACTGTATCTTACATTAAAAAAATATTAATTTTCGCAATTTAAATTACGATTTGAGGTCATTAAAGTTGTGGTAGTAAAATTTTATCACACGTAGCATAATTTGCTATGCCCAATTACCAAGCTCCATTATCGTAATGCCTTCTTAGCGATTAACTGTGAGTTTAAGTGAGACAAGAGTTATTTTCCATATAAAATTTGAGGTTAAATTTAAGTCGCTCCAAATCGGCTCAATAAACATTTTTGTTAGCAGGCTTTGTCCTGAATGCTTAAAAATAGCGAATACAGACCGAGTAAAACGTCTTTAAAAATATCTACTAGTGTTTAAAAATCGCTAAATATGACGAGAAAATACTTTTATTACAAATTTCTAGTTAACACAGGGTTATAAAATTTGTTTGCTGGTATTACACATATAAATATATGGTGCGAACCGAATTGTAAAGCATATTTTGGATGCTGCAATTCGGTTAGTACAACAATATTCAAATGTCCGATTTTATTGAAGCTGTGATGATGACCTACATTTTAAATGTTTTAAACATGATGAGGCCCTTTATGATTTATGTAAAACCTTAACATGGCCCTCGGTGTTAAATGCGTGTGCACCCCTTGTATATAATTTACAATAAAATTAGCCATACATTTTTTTTATGAAATAATTATCATATAACTCAGTTTTGAGTACTCGTTACATGAGAAAACTAAAAGTTAGAAATGAGATAATAATGGGACACTCCATGCGAAATTACCGAATTTTTGCCACAACCCTCTTGGATTTCGCTCACTGTTTGTTATGTTTTGATACGTATTAAAACTTGCGTAAATAGTGGAATTTTTTGAAGTTTTATTAAAAAAATCGACGGGGTCGTACCTTTAAAAAAGAATACTTTAATTTTTAAACGTTAATTACTAAGTAAGAATTACTTTATATTTTTTTTCTAAAAGTACATTAAAGACGGACAAAATGATACCGAGAAAAGGGGCCTAAGTGTGTGAAAATGAAGTTTTGAGAAAAACGCATTTAAAGTTTCATAACGCATTATCACTGTGAACACACCTTCTTTTGGGAGATCCGATTTGGTATGGTTAGTTATGATTGGGTGCCGACTTTGGTGACGTCATGCCTATGTGGTGACGTATTTTTTTCGCTTTTAGTGTGACAATACCTTTGCTATTGTTGCTGCTCTGTTCGTTCTCAGCTAAAACCAAAAAATCAAAAAAGTAAATTTTTAATGTTTTTCTCATTTTTATTCATTTTCCCAAGTTCGCTTTGTATGTTTTTATGGGGTAAATAAATTCTTATCAGAACTCTAACTCATTTCATCTTATTCTAAGTTCAAACCCGTTTTTTGACACACTAGGTCCCTTTTCTCGGAGAAGGTAACATATATAGATTTTATTGAAAATTTTTTCTCAAAATTTATTACTCAGAACCGGTTTTTAATAAAAGGCTGAAAATTGGTGTGCAATTCGCTTCATATACGTACCAAAAACATATACAAAATTAACGAAATCGAAGAGTTTGTGCCAAAAACTCGGTGATTTGGCTTGGAACGCCCCATATGTAAATGTGAAAACAAAGGGAAAGTACTTACGTAACCCCCAACGCTCGCATTGACATTGCAACCAAGTTTTTTCTGCTTCCAATGAATGTTGTACTATAAAAATAAATAAATGAAAAAAGGTAGAATTAATAAAAAAAAATCCGAGAAATGTGTATATTAGTGTCTCATTTTAAGAGAGTTCTTAAAATATGCATTTAAGTATATTTTATGACGCCTCCTAAATGATTTCTGCTAGGTTCGACTAAAAATGGGAGTTCAAAGGAAAAATTCTCCCCTTAATGGTGTACCAAATTCGTTGAACAACAAAGTTAAATTTTCTAAATTCCTTCGGGGAGGTACAACAGTTAAGATGGGATTTTTGGAAAAGACTAGAAAAAAGTGATAATTCTTCCCCTTGACGACCTGCAAAAACCACTAGAGCTAAGAAGTGTAAATTGAGTATGAAGGTTCTTTATCCAGCGTTAACATCAGCTAAGATTAGATTTTTAGAAAATCCCATTGGAAGAGACGAAAAGGGAATATTTTTCCATAAGACGACCTGCCAAAATCGAGAGACGAGGAAGTTGAAATTTGGTAAGTAGGTGCCTTTTTCTTGCAAGACTGTATTTTCGGAAATTTGGTATGGAGGTTCATACTCCAGCGTAAATAACAGCTAAGACTGGATCTTTTACAATACTAAGCGGTGGGTCGAAAAAGGCAAAAGGTTTCACCTCCGGCGTTGATATCCACCCAGATGGGATTTTTGAAAATACCTTACGAAAGGGGCAAAAAGTTCCAATTTTAATATAGGTTTCTACCCCGGCATGAACATCAACTAAGAGGTAGCCATCAGTTAAGACGGGATTTTTGGAAAAACCTAAAAGAGAGTGCAAAAAAGGGGCTGCCAAAATCACTAGAGCTAGGAAGTTGAAATTTGGTATGTAGGTTACTCCTCTGGAATAGACATCTTCTCAGACGGGATTTCCGAAAATTCCCACAGAAGGGGGCAAAAAGGAGAAAAGCCTAACCGTTGATAGCCTGCCCACACCGATTAAGAAACCAGAAATTCGATATATGTGTTTCCTAGAGTATGGCTGACTCATTCTTAAAGTACATTTTTGAATTTTGGCCATGGACATGGTAAAAATGGGGGACTCCGTGTACTCCCGTCCTTTAGCCTTGCAACCTTTTTCCATGCTAGCAACGTAGCGGGCTGTGCCCGCTATTCACTTATATTTACAGAAAAAACTATGTTGTGAAATCGAGATCTCACTATGTGCAAATGTAAACGATCAAGTTTTCTGTTTGAGATTTCCATTAAAATCTCGGGATTTAAAAACTGATGTAAGCGCAACTTTAGATTTTATGATGCAAACAAAAATACTTATGTATTTGAAAGTGTATACTTAAATTGTATAGTTAATAGAATTACAAATTAATAAATATTAATAAGCAAAATTGTGCGTGAGTGTATATTTTTAATATACATACATACATACATACATACATACATACATACATACATACATACATACATACATACGTATAATTTATAAAATAAAAATTTAAGAAAAATTTCATCATTCCCAAATTTCTTTAAATTTAGTTAAATTACTAAATACATATTTGTTAAACATTTTTTTGAGTGCATTGCTGTCAATATCAATTCTATGCAATTTACCAATAAAGTCCAGTAAAAATTACTCAGTAAAGGATTTTTTTAAATGTTGAAAATGTTGAAACGGTACCCGCTTTATTTTTTTTCCATTTGCCTTGACATGTGTAATTTTCCCCACTACGATCACATCTTCAATACACTGAACCAAAAGCTGTAAGTGAAATCAACATAAAAATTTTGTTAACTTTTGACAAAACGAACTGTAAAAATGATTATTTTTTTATTCGAGTTAACGTATGTATGTTTTTCGAAAATCTACAAATTGTATTAAAATGTGCATTGTTATTGTTGGCACAAAACTAATTTTCTTAAAAACGTAAACACTTACGAAAGAAAATTGATGAAATATAAAAAATAATGAAATATAGCATTAAACATGTATGTACGAGTTGAAAAGATAGGGTTGAATTGAAAAATATTAATCGTTAAACTAAATAAAATGCATTGGATGAACATACAAAATAATTATTCAAATTGATTAAATTGAATTGTTTACTTAAAAAATAGTTTGTCAAAACAAAATATTTGTTTACTAAACAATGTGTTAAATCAACGGACGGGTTTTGTTAGCTATATAATGATCACTCATTCATCAATTTTATATGGATTTTAGTTAATTTCACTGCTGTTTTTGGTTTAGCATATATAAACACAAAAATAAATAATATACATATAAAATAAAATAATAACGTAAAAAAATAACGGAATCCACGCGCTCAACGAAATTTTCAACAAGAGAAATTGAGTATCTAATGGTATTAATTGGAGACGCTTTTCATCAGCTGTGTGTGTTTTGACATCTGTAAGTTGGGTTTAACTGACCAATGTTGCGCAGTTAAACTCAAATTAAAACAAAATAAACTAGATCTCAAAACCAGCATTCCAAGTTTTAACCAAGTTAAACCAACAACTACATCCAAAAAACTACTACAGAAAAACAACAAGTGAGAACAAAGCCACTAAACCATGTTTAACTCACATCAAAAAAACTAGCTCTAAATAGATCAAATTATTTACCGAAATAGAGGTGATTAATCGAGGAATCTGTCTCGATTAATAGAAATGGAAACACTAGTGTTTGCGTCAGACGAACACAAATACAATGAACGTCTTGTAGAAACCCACTGTAAATCACACAAAGCAAAGGCTAATAACAAACCTTGAGATTGCATAAATTAAATTTTTTAATATTACCAAAAAAGTGTTTATTTTAAAGGGTGTACTATTTTTAAGCTAAAAGTTTTTTATATTACTCTGTCATAAACTTACAAGCATATTTTTGTTGAGCTAGTTTTCCCCTCGGGGGTGGCGGATATTGAAAACTACAAATCCATTCATCTTGCACTTTTAATATGCGACCGGTAACACGGGCATAATATTCATAGTTTTCACGACCGAACAAATCGTGAGTGGCAAATTTATCAATTATATATTTCATAATTTTTGTAGCCACCTAAAAAAGGCAAAAGATATTAAATTAATAAAAATTAAAAAATATGTACATGTTATTGGGGTTTACATAAATATAGACTGCAATAGATAATAAATGAAAATTTTTTAAATAAATCGTTACGCAATCAACAAAAATAACAAGCACTACAAATACTCTGATTATGTGGTTACAGATCCAGAAGATATTACTTAACCACGTAATGTATAACCATTCCATTGGGGCCTGAGGCAATGAGCCTCAGGCAATGTATGGACCCATTACTTTATATGTGATAAAGTAAGTAGTTATTTATATGGTTAAAATTATTGCAAATATTTCAAACTTTGTTGGTTGCCAGTCGAGAACTCTACCCACTGAGCTATCGACGCATATATTATTTGATTGCAAAAAAACACAAGAGTCTAAAAATATTTTAACTATTACTTTACGTTTAAAAATCATGCAATACGTCATCAAATACGTAATGCAATGAGTATATCACATCCGTTACAAAAGTTTTGCTCGGAATGTTCAACTCAAAATAAGCGACCATGAATCCATAAAAATTGCTATTCCTATAGTCTGCAATGTTGAATATTCTTTTAGAATATCATTTTAATAATGAAAGTTTTCGTAATAACGTAGTAGGCAAAAAATACTAGTTCAGAAGTGCTAGTATATTTAAATCAGACAGCAAGTACAAGTTCTACCGCCTCTATTCTACCGCTATTCCTATAGTCTGCAATGTTGAATATTCTTTTAGAATATCATTTTAATAATGAAAGTTTTCGTAATAACGTAGTAGGCAAAAAATACTAGTTCAGAAGTGCTAGTATATTTAAATCAGACAGCAAGTACAAGTTCTACCGCCTCTCCATACAAACAACTGTATAAAGTAACATGGAGATGTAATTGCAATGAAGGCATGAAGATGTATTAGCAAATGTGGCAATTTTGTTTATTGATATACTCGTATAGCTGCCAAAATAAAAATGCGCCTTAACAGAAAAGATGATTTTTTTGGCCAAATTCGATGTCCGATTGGAGCTTCTGTAAGGCACAAACTACGAAGCCGTAATTAAGTGGATGGTCGTTTGCCTTCAATTTGCTGAGTAAATTGGAACTTGTAAGCGAATAATCCGAGATCTTTGTGCAAAATTCTCATTATGGTGCTACGTGGAATTCCGAGTTGTTAAGATCAATGGTGACTCACCATCTTCTTGGATTGAGTTGCGTATTTTGGCAACATTTTCATAGGTACGCATGCGTACAGCAGGACGTCAAAGCGGAGTTATTCTTCTTTTGCCCCTCCCCGTAGTAATTTCCAAAAATACCGCCTTAGTCGGATTTCCTAGCAAGAACCCTATAAACCAGGATGAACGAAATACCAAAAAATTCTTAGTCGAGCCTCTAGCAAGGGTTGTAGCGCAAGTAAAGTGATTGTGATGTGAATGTATACCTGTTTGAATTGGTGATGAGCAAAAGCAATTACAAGATTTGTGAAAAAACAACCTGGATATTTTAAAATTAATAATGATGAAAACATTTTGAAAGGTAATAACAAATATCGAGAGGCAATTGGTTCATTACTTTATTTCGCTGGTAATTCAAGACAATATCCGGTCTTAGCAGTTTCTGTTTTATCTAGAAAAGTTTCCAAACCAAATCAAACTAATTGGAATAAAGTCAAGAGAGTAATGCTATATTTAGAAGGATCCCAAAATTTTACGTTATGTGTTGGAAAGAAAATCAGATAAATTTTAAAGGCTACACAAATTCTGATTGGGCAGGTGATGGAAACGGTCGGAAATCAACAAGTGGCTGTATTTTTAAATTGGGTCAAGCTACAATACACTATGCTGCACGTAAGCAAAATCTTGTGACACTTTCATCTACTGAAGCTGAATTGGTTGCTTTAACTGAAGCTAGTCAGTCAATAAGCTGTCTGGCTAATACAACTTCTAAATGATTTCAAAATTGAATCAACACCAAAGATATTTGTGGATAATCAAAGCAGTTTGAAAATGTTGGAATCTGACAAAATCAATTCAAGATCCAAGCACATAGATGTCAAATATTATTACGCTAGAGATTTGAAACATATGGGGATTATAGTATATGAATAACTGTCAACTGATGAAATGATTGCAGATATTTTTACAAAACCGTTGTCAAAAATTAAAACTTATAAGGTTTAACTGAAACTTATTAGGTTTAACTGAGTAATACAAATAATGTTATTGCCAAGGGGTGTGAAAATATTAATTTGTAATATTTTTGTTTGTTAGGTTTTCAATAACCATTTGTATTTTCAGTAACAAAGTTTTCTGTTTTGAAATGTTTTTTGTTACCTTTCAAATTTGGAAAATATTTTATTATTCGAAATAAAGTAATTGTGAATTACGGTCGTTTATGTTTTTCCAAGAACCTTATTACATGGCGACCCAATCCACCAACTTCATTACAATGTGTTTCTTGAAGTGTGGTAGCCCACATTGACTAATAAGGTACATTTTGGATTTTTTTCCAAGAACGTGGTAAAATTGGGGTGGAAAGGGTTCAGTCTCCTGCCTAAGCCGCTAGAGCTAGATTTTTCGCCAGAGACATGGTAAATATAGGGTTTCATATGGCGAAAAGTTTCCCCTAACAGTCTGCGCAAACTGCTAGAATTAGGAAATATATATTTGGTATGAAGGTTCCTTTTCCGACGCAATTTTTATTGTATCCTACGGAGTGGGACAAAAAGGGGAAATTCTTCACTTGATGGCCTGCCAAAGCCGCTAGTACACGGAAGTTGAAATTTTATATGTAGGTTTCTCCTCTTGCTGCGTAGACGTCAGCTCAGACGGGATTTTTGGAAATTGCTAGGTAGAGTGGTAAAAAGGGGAAGTCTGTCCAAACCCCTTTGTTAAAGATCTAAAATGCAATTACTCTTTTTTTATCAGAACTGCTTACAAAACGAAGTTTTGTACACAAAGAACGGAAAAAGATGTAGTAAAAACATCACATAAACTGGTTCAGATGTAGTTAAAATTGTGGTGAAACATGCATGATTTTAACATGGGGTTGTCATAGGACGCAAGTAGTGCAAATTGCTAAAACTTCACTTTATTTAAAGTAGTATGTATAAAGCTTTGAAAGATTGTATTTTGGGATATTCTTTTTCATTGAAATAAACGTGGTATTTTCAGTTAGCGTTTGGGGTATTTTGTTAAGTCACATCTTTTTAATAAGTAAAAATATGGATCTAAAGAAGTGCTTTAAATGTTGCGAATAATGAACACTTTAAAATAATTGCATTTTTTCAACTGAAAATAAAGAAAACTTTTGTTAATCCTGATATTATAAAATCAGGCAAAATTTTCTACAAAACTCCGATTTCATTATATACATGAATTTAATTAAACAATTTTTTTAAACCGGATAGTTCAACCAGGTTTGAAATGGGAATGCTGCTTTAGAAATGAAGATATTTGGGTTTAAAAAAGAATTTTTAATAAAATTTGTTTTCGGTTTAACACACATCCAGAAGCTCTTGCTAAGAAGTTTTATTAAATATATAGAAAATTTAATTAATTTTGAAATGTATTAGAATCAATAAGGGGTTTTATATGTAATTATAAATATTCGTAATATAAGTAATCTTTTTTTTTAATAATTTAATATAAAATTAAAATTAAAAAAAAATTGTAAACATTTGTGTTTTCTTCAAATATTCAAGTATTTTTTTTTTTAAATATGATTTTTCCCTAAATAAAGACGTGCATAATGACATTATATGCTAAGTTTAGGAATTTGGCTAAAAGACCAGCATTAGATCAGAAAAATCATCAATTGTCGCTACTTTATGTGTAATGAAAATGTGTACATCGCTTTTTTGCTGGGTAACTAGATATTTATATAACTAATAATCGTCCTAACATTCCAAACCCCTTTTTATGGAGCTAAGGGAAGTTACCTCATTCACCCCAAAAACAAATTTTTTTCAGAAAATGTTTCTTCAATATTAAAAAATTTAAAAAAGAAATAGTAAGTTATTCGAAAACTCGCATAGTGAAAAAATAACAAGATCGTATAGCCATTGTGTAAATCATCACATACTTTAAACTTAAAATGTATTTTATATAACAATTGAAAAAACTTTTAAAATAAAGAAGTTTTTATGTATTCTTGCTGTTATTTTGACAAATGAATGGTATTAATAGGATTTTAGATCATGTAATCATATTCTTTTTATAAATTGTTTCTTTTATTGCGGTCTTTGCCCGCTAGTTTAATAATAAAACAGTATATCGATTAATGTAAAATCTATCAATATTTTCTTACCTTAAACTTAAGCACATCCTCCATGCGTGCTGTTTTGCCATCACTAACACACGATTGGAAGAAACTTGGTGCAACGGAAACTCCTAAAGCTTCACTGGTCATGCCAGTACCAGCATGAGCTGCATTACTTGCAATCACACGGAATGTACCAAATAATAAAACTAGTAAATGTTGTGTATATTTCGGCAGTAATTGTAATAGCCTTAGAAAAAAAGAGAAAAGTATACCTTTATTATTATCCATACTTACTAATGTCTAATTTCGTATGTCTTTAAATTAGTGTTTCAATGGCGTTTTCAGATGACGTTTTGCTTCACACGAACGAAAATACAATAACAAAATACATGCAATACAAAAACAAAATACATGTAGTCACTCATTCGTCTAGCGACGTACGTCATGTGGAAACGCCATATAAAACAGCTGATCGTTTAGCGGCCAAAATTATTGTTTGATTTTTATTTTTGTGATCACTATTAAAATAAAGTTGAATGATGAATCAAAATAATGAAAACCCCAACTCAAACGAAAACTTTAAAAAATTAGTAATAGAAGGTGGACCGATAGTGAAATTCAGCAGCTATTGTTTTTTATTATTACAAGTAATACCGTATCTTCAAGCCCAGAAAATCTGCAAATTCTATTTGGTCAATTGCATTTTGCACTAAAAAATTTATAATTTTATATTTTTCCGAAAATATGGGCATTTTTCTTAACTTCAAATTCCTTTTGATATTTTAAGTTTTCAAATTAATGAAAAACAAAACAAAAATCAGCTGTCTTTATGCGGGAAGTTAATACAAGCAAAATACATTCACTCTTTGTATTATTAAATCGCTGTAAATATAAAATGGTAATGATTTTGTTTACAACTGGCATTGGTACTGTTTAAATTAACAATTTTATTTATTTCACATGTGAATTTAATACAATTATTTGTGTAACAGAATTTTTTTTAAAAATAATCACATATTTGAAAATGTTAATGAAAATGAAAATTAAGAAACAAACAATGTATTTACATTTGCTTACAAAAATAAAATAAATTTTTCTTAAGGCAATAGGTCTGTACAAGGTAATTTTGGGTAAAGTCTGGTAAAATGAGAGTAAGCAAAAAATTATCTCACAATGAAATAAAAATACTCAATATACTACGATCGCACAAAACCACATTTTATACCCAAAAATAAACTTCAAATAAAAATATTCATATTAAGAAACAGCTTATAAAAATAAATATATTTAAAATGGCAAATAACTGCTTACATTTTCAAATGTATTTTTCATTATTAATAAGAAACACTTCTTTATTGTAAATTTTTTATTTAACTTTAATTTTTCCAAAATTACAAAACAGCTGATTTATTAGCAGCAATTGTAAATTTGACAGTTTTATCATTTTACCCAAACAAAAAAGTCTCAGTTATTAGCTAATATTGCACTCAGAATTTCACTATGAGCTAAACTCGCAATTTATTTATTTGTTCAATTCAACAGGTAATACAAAAAGCCTTCATGGCCAAAACAAAGTATTACAAAGTAATACTGTAATAAATAATAAAAAAAAAAATTATGTAATTAATTTTCACTAAAATCATTATCATGAAAAACAATTTTTTATATGAAGTAAAACAGTTGTTCCTTGTGAAACTCGAACAACTTACTATGCTTTAGCGGAAAATCTAGGCTGTCTTCTTGTGTTTAAGCATTTTTATAAAGGGTGTCCCAAGAAGAACGCAATTTTTAAATCTGGCAACATTCGAAGTGTCATTGTTTGACATTTGAACAATTGTTATTGTTTGCTAGTAGAAGGTACGAGGTTAGTAAAAATGGAGCGCTACACGAATGAACAACGCATTCTCATTGTGAAATTGTTTTACCAAAATGGTGAAAGTTTTGCGGCTACAGTTCACAAATTGCAATCAATTTGGGTTCACAATAATGCTCCAAAAGAGTCAATGTAAAGAGATTAATGGATAAATTTGCCGAAACTGGGTCTGTTAGTGATGTAAAGACAACAACGCGCCATCGACCAGGTCGATCGACCGAAAATGTCGCAGCTGTACGTGATGATGTCGCTCAAACTCCATCCACCTCAATTTGACACCGAGCACAGCAAATTTGTGTCTCCAAATCCACTTTGCAGCGAATTTTGACGAAAGATTTGCATCTTCATGCATACAAAGTTCAATTGATTCAAGAACTGAAGCCAGCTGACCATGGACAGCGAAGGGAGTTCGTTAATTGGGTATTGGAGAGACAACATGAAAATGCTGATTTTGCCGAATCACCTTTAGTGGGAGGCCCATTTTCATCTTGATGGCTTCGTCAATAGGCAGAATTGTCGCATTTGGGGTGAGGAAAATCCTCGAGTGATTCACGAGAAGCAAATGCATCCTCAACGTGTCACTGTGTGGTGTGGTTTTTGGGCTGGAGGAATCAGTGGACCTTTTTTTTATGAAAATGAGGCAGGTCAAGCGCAAACAGTCAATGGTGTTCGGTATCGTGAAATGATAACCAGTTTTTTCTTGCCTAGAATTGAAGAAATGAATGTGGAGGGCATGTGGTTCCAACAAGACGGCGCCACATGTCATACAGCCAGAGAAACAATTCAATTGCTGCATCAGTCATTTCCCGGTCGTGCTATTTCGCGTTTTGGAGATCAGAATTGGCCGCCTAGATCGTGCGATTTAACACCATTAGATTTTTTTCTTTGGGGTTTTTTGATGTCGATGGTTTACGCGAATAAGCCGACGACGACTCAAGCCCTAAAAGAGGAAATTGGACGCTGCATTAATGAAATACCGCAGCATTCATGCAAAACGGTCATTGAAAATTGCATTAAAAGATCGCGTGCATGCCAGCAAAGCCGCGGCGGCCATCTGCACGATATATTGTTCCATACATAACCTCATTCTGTCTACTTTACGATATAATAAAGTTTCACGATTTTTTTTAAATATCTGTGTTTTATTTAAAATTTAAAAATTACGTTCTTCTTGGGACACCCTTTACATTTATTTCATTAGCAATATTGTTAAATTATTATCCTGCATATGAAAAAATTCTATATGATCTCGAACCAGACTAAAAATACATTTGCATACATACAGTGATGGCCATATAATTAAAACATTCGTAATGATAGTAAATTATTCGTTTTATTTTCAAAATTAAAAAAGATAACACAATTATTTTTTCAGTTCTTAAATCTAAAACCTTAACAGTTTCCAGTACACTTGTTAAATAGATAATTAAAAATTCTGTAAAGAAAAAATATTAAAAAAAAGTTTTATTGGGTTGGCCATATAATTAAAACATTTACTATTTTTATTTTAATATCAATATTTTTTTATTTGTTTGTCCTTACCATTAATATTTCGTGGGGTAACCTTTGTTTTTAATAACATTTACACATCTGTTTGGCAAACTCTGACTAAGTGTCTGCAGAGAGATTGAGGAATAGCCTTCCAACACATTTCGATGTTTTGCCACAATTCATCAGCATTTTTGGGATTTTTGCCTTCCATCCTCTTTTCAACTTCACAAGTTCTCAATTGGATTGAGATCAGGGGATTGAGCTGGCCATTTTAAAACATTTATATTTTGTTCCTCTAAGCAGCTCTTCACAAGCCGTGAAGTGTGCTTAGGATAATTGTCATGCATGAAGTGCCACATTAATGGTAAATTTTCCTCCGCGTATGGTATCATAGTATTTTCTATAATGGTTTTGTAAAGATGTTAATCCATTCTTGAATTTATCCTTAAAATTGGTCCAATACCGTGCCAAGAAAATGCACCCCACACCATAATATTGCCGCCACCATGCTTAATTGTTTTGATGGTGTATCTGGGATTGTGCTGTAGGTTAATTGGACGCCATACATATCGTTTTCCATCTGATCCCCATCGGCAAAATTTAGATCCGTCGCTCCATAAAATATATTTCCAAAAACTAATTGGTTTCTTAATATTTCCTTTGGCGAAATCCAATCTGGATTTTAAATTTTTTTGGAGACGAAAGGTTTTCGCTGTGCGATGCATCCACGTAAGGAAGCTTCATTAAGCCGTCGTCGAATAGTTCTAGATGATATATCAGTACCATATGATGACTCTAATTCAACTTTTAGCTGTTTATAACTTTTAAATGGGTCAGCTTTAGAAGCTCTTACGACTATTTCATCTTCTCTGACTGTGGTTTTACGAGGTTTGGGGGCTCTGGGTACATTATTTGAAGTTTCAAATGAATCAAAATATTTAATTGCATTATTAATTTTTCCTCTAGAACAACCAAGTAACTGAGAAATTTCATTTACTGTCTTCCCGGAGCCTCTGAGATTAAGTATAATCTTCCTTTATTCTTCGGAACAACTTGGTCCTTTTCCCATACCTGATGAATAATTTTTTTATAAATTTTTCCTAATATCACTTGAAACATACATACCAATATATTTGCAAATATCAAACAGAATAAGATATTATAAATATGTAATTAAAATAGCAAAACTACAAATGTTTTAATTATGTGTCCACTTTAAAAATAAAACTTTTACTAAACAATGACTTGTTTTGTAAGAAAACTGAATAGAAAAGAAAAATAAAGAAGGAATTATGTATAAAAGAGATCAAACCTTTCTTTTCAGTGGAAAAGTCCCGTTAAAATATCAAGAGATAAAATAGAAAACCGAAAAAATGAGAGATCATATTTATGTTTTAATTACATGTCCACCACTGTATATGTAAGTATTAAAAATGATCGGTTATAAATTAAAACTTCACTACTAGAAATTAAATTAAATATTAAGAAATTTATTACAAAATTTTTTAATAATTTAGCTATTTTCTAGCAATTTTAGATTTCACCATATTTTTGTGTAAGATTTAGCAACAGTGGAGAATGTCCAATTAGTCGTAATTATTTTCATTAATTCAACTCATTTTACCTCATAAGAAAGTTTTTGTTTGTTAAATTATTGAGTTACACAATGATTATCGATGCGAAATTAGTTAAGGATTTTTGGTAGTTTTATAAATTATTATAAGTTATGACCCTCTGGGCTCGGTTTTTGTGTAACATTGATTAAATAAATAAATAAATAGTTGCACTCAAAGAGGATTTTTGGCAGTATTTAAGGGCTGTTTGATTAATTAAAACGTCAACTTAAGTGCTTGTAGGCAAGCGGGGCGACGAGAATGGTTTTTGGTGGCTTAAAGTTTCAACTAGCTTCTACCCCGCATTAGCAGCACAAAACCAATGCATGCACATTTTTAAAAAACGCCAAACGTTAAATGAATACAAAAAACACTGACGCACACAGTGATATGTATACGTATATATTTTAAAAATTTGAAGGAAAATAGTTTATAAAAATTTGTTTTATAAATTATTATAAGTTATGACCTAAAATAGTTGCACTCAAAGAGAAACAAAAAAAAAAAGTCTTAAGAAAATATAAAAAAAAAATTGTACAAAAAAAAAAAATGGATCGATCTCCCGCTTAAGAGAAAAAAAGTATTTGTGACATAGCGCTTAGACAACTGAGCCATTGAAGCTCATGTGCAATCATCGTTAATAGAAGTAAATAAACAGTTTTCCTTTAATAGAGATTTGTTTGGTTTTTATTTAAATAACAAATAATTGTATGGGTTTGTTGTTTGTGTATAAAAGGTGAAGTGGTAAAAGAAAAGAATTTCAACAAATGGATGTGCTTGTTATGCGTAAAATTCAACATACATATTAAACAATGGGATTTTACGGAAAAAATTAGAGGCTGTCGTGGTTTTTTGCTAATATCTCAGCCATTTATCAACCGATCTGGCTGATTTTTAATAGCAAACAGAAATGGTTCACATGTAACAGAAATATATAATAATCATCATGTCTCATCATGTCTGAGGTCTTCGAAAAACCCATTTCAAAACACAGACGGACAGCCTTGAATTAACTTCGTTCTTCATAAGGACCCAGAATATATATACTTTATAGGGTCTAAGATCAATATTGTAGAAATTTCAAACGGAATGAGGAACTTATATATAGCCTTCCACCTGTGGTGAAGGGTATAAAAATTATGAAAAATCTAATGAAAACACGAAACTGAAATTTTCTTGGAAACAAATCAATTTCCATAAACAACATTTCGATAATAACATACTTTAGTTCTGTTTTACACAAAATTCTATTAAGTTTTTAGAATGCCACAATTGTGAAAATTATTGTTATTTGCCTGTTATCGTCAATGATAAAGATACATTAATCAATGTATTTACATTAATGTTTTTTTACATGTGAGTATTTAATTTAAAATAGGGTGGATAACTACAATAATTCTTTTTCTCGTTTCAATTTGGGATAGCAAAATATTATATTTTTATTTATAGAGTATTAAATAAATAGTTATCAGGGTTTTAATTTCTAAATTTTAAGGTAGCTTTGAGTGGAATATTGTAATATTTTAATTGGGCTCTAGGCTTTCAAATTACAAAATGTTGCATAAATAAAAAAAGGGGCCTTCGATGAACAAACATGCTGTACAACATGTGCAGCATTTGATCAGGAAATTAATTTGATGTTTGATGGCCATTACAAAAACAAATACACTGAGTCATCAAACCATGCTATCCACCATGTTTGATCGTCTATTAGCCGCTTAAAAATATTTTATTTTTGTTGTAGTTTCAGAAGAAAAAAACCAACATTATCAGAACTTACATACCGAACTAAATAGCGATAAAAATGAAACGAATACATGAGTGTTAAAATCGGTAAATATTAGTTTCGTTCGTTTATTGAATAATTAGTACAATTTTTTAATGGATGGCGTTCGTTTACTCAGGTAATACTCAGTTAACAGAAAGAAAAAAGGGGGAAGGGGAATAAAGTGACAGTTCGATGTAGAAAGTTTGCAAATTTTTACTGGAACAATTACGTTGTTGTACGCAAATGCAAAGCAATAAGTATCGTAAAATGAATTACGGAAAAGTTACGAAAACCTTTTAAAATGTGAGAAGTCTCCCTGTTGACGGTTTGCATATACCAATTTAGCTAAAAACCTGAAATTTTAATTATGTATTAGATGGACTATGGGCTAAGTCATTAATTTAGAGTTTTGGCCAGGAACATGGTAATAATGTGGGGGACTCCGGCTGCAAACGGCTAAATTATATTTTATAGCGATAGATGTATTTAAAATTCACTTGATTTGACAACAAAATAGCCAAATTTGCAGTACTTCTACCTACTTACATTAAATTTTTAGCAAACAAGATTGATACAATTTTTCACAAAATTCATAAACCATGAATTGCTTCTAACAAGGATGATCGGACTGCACATGTTTTTACTACTGTACCTTTAAATTTTTTTTATATTTTGCGGCTGGGGAGCCAATAAGTTTGAAGATGTGATTTAACATATATTATATTTTTTATTTATTTATTTATCCATATTTTAATACAAAAAGCCTTCAACAAAAAAATATATATTACATAGCAATACACTCCTGAACAATTCTTACAAACTAATTTGTTGTAGAGAAATTAACGCAGTGAGTTTTTATTTTGAACTAACTTGAAAATATTTTTTCATAGAAGACTAAATCATAAAAGCTAACTATGTTTTTTACAATTTTTGTTTCATGCAGAGTAGGTATTTGAATTATTTCACAAAAAGAGTTTCCAACATAATTGAAACTATACATACAAAATATATAATATGTATGAAACAAAAATTAGTACACTCAAACATAATTTACTTTATTAATTTGTTGTAAGTTTTTACTCAGGATTATAATTACTATGTACTGCGTTTTTTGGCCTGGATGGCTTTTGTATTACAATGTGGATTAATAAATAAATAAATAAATAAATAGTGAACGAAAAGTGTCTTAAAATTAATGAAAACCTTTTAATAATTTTAATAAGGTTTTCAAACTAATTTTCTTTTGGATAATTTTCTTTGTAATAACATTTTTTGCTTCTCCTACATGCAGAAAAATAATGTGACATGATTTCTTTTATTTTCAATTGCGATTCTAGAATATTTTTGGTCTTGCATCTAAAATCAGTTATATTATGCAAAATTTGTTGTGAAAACTAGTATTTATTCCAAACAATTTTAGTTGAAAACTTAAATATTTGTTCTATTTATGTATACAGAAATAAAAACATTGGTTAAGCCCGTATGACACTAGATTTTTTCTTTACTTTTTCTTCACTTTTTTAGAGTTTTTATTTGTTTTCTATTCTTTTTTAACTTTTTCGTAAATAACAAAAAAAACTTAATAAAAACACTAAAAAAAGACAAGAAAAACTTAGTGTTAAAAAAGGCTTAACGTCTGCTTTCATTTTGGCCAAATATATTTTTTTAATATGGTGCGGCCCTGTGATTTATGAAAAAAATGGCCCTTGGTGACAAATGCGTGCACACTTCTGTCCTGCCTATAAACGTTACGCCCTAAAAAGTTTATCGTAATTTACTTTATAAATACTTGACGTTGATAGCTAAGAGCGAAAGTACAACTGAAAATAGTATTTTCACTTACTTGTGTAGACGGTCTATTTGTTCCGATTCATCTGCCAATTTAATAATGGCAAATAACTCCTCCTCTCCAGAACGCCCAAAAATTCCATTTGGTATTTTGCGTAAAAACTTTTTAAGCACACTAGCAATAGTGTAAACAGAATAATTATCCACATTAACCAAACGACCAGCCTGAAGAAAATGTATAAGTTTTTTCATGGCTCCTTGATGGCCGGGAGCTCGAAAAACATCTCGTCTGTTCGGAGATTCTTTGTTTAGTTTGAGTATTAGGACTAACAAAGGTCCTGGAATGTTATCGTTTTTGCACACTTCATCTAAGGAAACACCGAACTTAACTTTTTCCAAGCGATAAGGATATGCTGGTGCAGAAGAGCCAGGATGTCCACATGATGTTACCACATTACTAAAATTCGCCGCACGCCTATGAACACGCTCAGCCCAGCTTGACATTGTTTAGTAGCAGACTCGAATAATTTCCTTTAAATCAGTGTTTTTGAGACCAGTTCTGATTTTAGCATGTACCAATTGTAATTAAACAATGCAATAGACTTTTTTATTCAAAAGATGCGACTCAAATTTGAATAAATTTCCGAAAATTATGTTTATCTTGGAATGCCATTTTCTTTTATAATTTGATGTCGTTCGTGAGCGAACTAGTTCAATTGAACTATTCACACAATTGCTTATAAAGACCTAACTGTCGTCTAGACTAGCGATAAATACGTTGACATAAATTGCAGTAACTGTCAAAATTAAAAAATCGCTAGTGTGGAATTCCATTTCGTACATTTTTATAGCCGGCATAAAATATATAAAAATGACAGAAAAACAACAAAAAATTATTAAACTTAAAAGAGTTAAATAAATTTTAACAATTTATAAGGAAAAATAGAAAAATTTAACAATTTTTTCACTTTAGAAGTGTATGTAAAGACAGACCTTTAAAAACATAATTCCTTAAATCAATTTTCAAATTCGATTTAAATTTTAACGAATAAATTCGCGAATTCATTTTTCTGATTGAATTATTTACTAACATAATTCAATCTTTATCTTATTAAAATAATCAAGTTGATGGTTAGAGTATTCAAAAACCGAAAACCTGTCAACCGGTTTCTTTTTTTTAAAAACCCGATCGGTTTCGAATATTTTGTAAATTCGAAGAAAACCGAAAACCGGTCTTTTTTGTTCGGTTAACCGGTTTTTTTAATTACATCAACAACTGGGTTACTTGGTCTCTTTTATTTTTCCGAACACTTTTATAATCGTTTGGTTATGAAGATTTAAATGTAAGTCTGATAGATTCCGATGAAGACTTAACTTTGGATATTCCAAACTCAAATAGTTTAATTTCTGATCTAAATATCACAATAAATGGTATTCAAAATCCTAAAAAAGAGACTGTACAAAATCATTCATCATTATATGTGACCTTCTCTGAGAAAAGGGACCTAGTGTATGAAAATGAAGTTTTGAGAAAAACGCATTTAAAGTTTCATAACGCTTTATCACTGTGAACACAGATTTTAGAAAATAAAATATTTTGGAATTAGGTACAAATGCGTACAATTAAAATATAAAAACAATTTGTTCTGAATTATCAGTATCTTTAAAAATTTAATTAATTTAATTCAGAAAACTGTTACATAAAACAATTGTTGCCAAGTAATTTAAAGCATTTCAACTTATAAGGTTTTTTTTAATAAATTATTCAAAATTTAAGTAGTAAAGAAAAATAATAAAAAACTTGGTAAAATGTTACTAGTTTTGAGCGTAATGTTTTCAAAAAAGAAAAACAATTTCTTTAAAAATTTAATTTAAAATTGATTTGAAGTTTTAAAAAAATTGGTGAATTTGCAATATCGTTGGAACGTTATATGGCAATCGATACACCTCAAGCACCTTCTTATACCCTCCCAGATACAGAGTGTCCTTATGTCTATATACAACAGTCATTGGGTGCACGTTTCATCATATTAAGACCAACTAGTGAGTGCCGACATCGCTGCCGTACATTGTCAGTGCGTTTACCGCAATCATTTGTGTGTAGGTATAATTATTGTTTTTACTTGAAATTTTTACTGTATCTGATTAATTTACAGTAAGTTACAATTCGTGGTATTGGAAACCGATCTCTGCCCCAGATCCTGTATCAGATTCCATGTCTTTAGTCTTATTGGATCGTATTGCTAGACACGTAAAAACAAAATAAGAACATTAAAGCACTGCTCTTTTACCGAAAAATGTTTGTTAAATCAATATGCACTAGCTATACTCTTAAAAGACACAAATAAAATGTGGACATTTTTATTATTTAAAGATGTGGTTGGTCTTTATTTTTAAGGAATTTTTTTATTTAAACTTGGTCAATGTTCACCTTATTTTGTAATGCATAAATTTTATATACAAAAATTTTAGAAAAAAAGATTTGGAAAAAATTTAAGAAATGTGAAAATAGTTTTAAATAAAACAAGTAAAAAAAATGCTCAATTCAGCTGTGCCGAATCTTTGAATACCCCCCACACCTGAATAAAACATTCGTTTACGTTCAGGCACTGAATAAACTCAAATACATTTGTTGCTGATTTTAAATCAATCAAACTACACTCTTCTTGTTCCATCTCCATTCATAATCGTTCGGTTCATCAGGAAAAGCAAAAATGAGCGCGTATGAGCTTATTCAAAAAATTTCATTATAATAAGAAGGGGTGTTAAGTTTTGTAGAAATACATAATAAAAATAATAATAATAACAAACAACAACAAAAAAATGCATAAAGAAAAAAATTCCAATTCAAATTTCATTGTAAGTATATTCACAAATAAATAAAATCTAATTCTTTGATTTATACATGAAATGCATATGTAAAAAACTTTGTCGTTTATTATTCAACGCACGGTTTCTCAAAAATGTGAAGTTCTAATGTTCGATCAGATGACAACACGTTCAACAACATGAAGCTGAGTGATTAAATGTGAATTGTTTTGTTTATGTTCGACTGGTGATCCAAAATAAGCGTTCAACAAACATAATGCTGATTTTATTCAAAAACGAGCTTTATTGAGTGATTAAATGTGAATAAGAATTTTAAATTATGATTAAATCAAGCAAACATTTGATTTTCAGTTCTCTGACCCTACACCATATACATTCATGTGCGGAAAAATAGGGACACCTGCATGCAACAAATTTAAAGTAAAAAAACACACATACATTTTGGGAAGAAACTAACAATATTATTTTTAGATTATGGTGTAACAATAATTCTTCATTTTATGTAACAATTCAAACTTTGTTGTTGCAATTGAAAAAAACAGCATTAAAAAGTATTATGATTTCCTATAGTCGAATGTGAATGAAAATAGGGGCAGTAAGAAATGTTTTGAAATAACATTAGCATTTTATATTTTTTTGATGGAAATATAATAGTGGTCACTATATCTAATAGATGTACCCATTTATGTATCATTTTTATGTAAATAAGTGTACCAAGTATGAAGCCAAGGGTGAAATAGGTATGGGATAAAGAAAATCGGAACAGATTGCCATATGCATGGAATTTTTAAATTTTGTAAGTGCCAGACTACTTCGTTGGTATTGTTTATCAATTCTAACCCAAACAAAAGAAGACCTGATCACTATTAAATCCATAGAAAGCTGATTTCCTATCGAAAATCGGAAATTATTTACAAATTTAAAAGAGCATCGAAAGTTAAATTTTGTTTTTTGGGGTTTGTCAATTCACATTTCAATAATTAGTTGATAGTCTTTGCATAAAAAAATATATAACATTTTTTATTTTTATATATTTCTATATTTTAAGTGCATATTTTATGCGCATAAAACACTTTTTTATGGGATATTTGCGGTTTCCCTGCAGATAAGGTAGAATAATTAAATTGAAAAAATATTGTCAAGGTGAAAAATATTTTGTGGCCAAAAAGTCTTTGGATGTAAAAACAATTTTTGAGGTAAAATCATTTTTTTTTAAAGTAAGAAAATTTTTGAGGTGAAAAAAATTTGAGATGAATATAAAATATTGTTCATCTGTAGATGTCTGACATTATAACAAAATGTTTTACTCGCCAGATGTTATTATGAAATTAAACTAAAATAAACAAATTTGTATGGAAAATTTAAAGGTACCTTCACATTTTCATTCGTTCCTTTTTTACCGCTGGTCTGAGGATAACATAGCATCTGAGTGAATTCGACCAACTTCGCTTCTTCCTCGCGACGTGCTCACCTTTTCAACGGACAGACGGACGTGACTAGATCGAAAGTTAAATTTTGTTTTTGGGGTTTGTCAATTCACATTTCAATAATTAGTTGATAGTCTTTGCATAAAAAAATATATAACATTTTTTATTTTTATATATTTCTATATTTTAAGTGCATATTTTATGCGCATAAAACACTTTTTTATGGGATATTTGCGGTTTCCCTGCAGATAAGGTAGAATAATTAAATTGAAAAAATATTGTCAAGGTGAAAAATATTTTGTGGCCAAAAAGTCTTTGGATGTAAAAACAATTTTTGAGGTAAAATCATTTTTTTTTAAAGTAAGAAAATTTTTGAGGTGAAAAAAATTTGAGATGAATATAAAATATTGTTCATCTGTAGATGTCTGACATTATAACAAAATGTTTTACTCGCCAGATGTTATTATGAAATTAAACTAAAATAAACAAATTTGTATGGAAAATTTAAAGGTACCTTCACATTTTCATTCGTTCCTTTTTTACCGCTGGTCCGAGGATAACATAGCATCTGAGTGAATTCGACCAACTTCGCTTCTTCCTCGCGACGTGCTCACCTTTTCAACGGACAGACGGACGTGACTAGATCGGCTGCAAAAAATTTAAACATTTTTTTTAAAACTATATGTATGTAAATGCTCACAAATTATAACTATTATTTTTTTGCATACTCTGCGCATTGATACGTATCGTTTTAATACTATTACATCAATTTTGTTTTATCGGATAAAAGTGTTCAGGTTCTAAAATTAAATGTGTCTAGGAGCCAAATAAAACTGAATATGCCTTAAAAATTCGACTTTTTGTATTTTTTTCAATCGAGTCTTTCATATGCTTCCAAAATTTAAAAAAAAAATTCGCAAAAAGGTGCATTTTCTTTAATAAGTTCAAACCTCAGTCTCTGTCAGGCAATCGCCGTGTAAAGACGTGTTTTCTTATTGTCGGCTGTTCTTCGTCGGTTGTTTTTTCTCTTCTTAGTACAATTCGTTACGGATTTAGTGCTATTCGTTACTTTGTTTTTTCTTTTTTTCTTTACTGAGGAAAGAGAAACAACTTTTTATTTTTTTTTTATTATTTGGACATTAAAATATTATAAAAAAGTTTTCTAGTGCGGGCGCGACATGAACGGGGTTCATCCCCCGAACTATAACCGGTTCCAGGAGCTTGCCTCCTCGTCCGGGAAAACTAAACCCAACAAGAACAAACGACCGCGACCTGAAGATTTCATCCCCTTACCCGATAATTCGGCGAATCAACTCAACCTTCCACGTTATTTGGTGGCATCTTCTGTTTCACTAAAGGAAAATGTTCAAGTTCTCCCACTAGCATCTCACAATGTATTTCAGGTAGAAAGAGGACTGGACCACATATCACGTGACCGGCTGGAGGTCAAGGAAATGAAAAGTGGTGATTTGCTAATTAAGGTACCAGATAATAAAACTGCAGAAAAATTCCTAAAAGCCAACTACATAGACATTATACCAGTTATAATCTCAATGCATAAAACCCTTAACACCGTACAAGGTCGGATTTTTTCCAAGAAAATTATAAATATTGAACAAGAGGAGTTACTGAAATTACTCAGTGATCAAAAAGTTGTTGAGGTTCGCAAAATTACTAAAAAGGAAAATGACCAAATAGTGCCAACAGGGGCAGCTATAATCACTTTCGATCTCATTTACCGTCCTGACTCTTTGAAACTCGGCTGGGAAAGGGTTCCAGTTGCAGAATACACTCCCAATCCCATGAAATGTGCTAACTGCCTTAGACTAGGTCACACTAAAAAGTGGTGTAAAAACGTTCAACTATGCCGTGAATGTGGTAAAAGCGAGAAACATGAGATATGTAATAGTAAATATTGTGTAAACTGCCAAATTGAAAGTCATCCCTCCTATGACCCAGAATGTCCCACCTTCTGGAAGCATAAATCCGTGAATTACATAAGAATAACCAAAAGATGTACGACACGTGAAGCATGGGGCATTTATAATGATAACCCCACCCTTAATACTCTTGCACCAATTTCAAGAAACGGCAAAAAAAACCACACTTACGCTCAAATTGCTAACGCTGCTTCCATTACAGACAAACAAAATTCGACAACAACAACATCCATGCAAACCAAAACTAACCTTGCTGAAAAACAAAAAGAATTAACAGACGCAACAGACTTTGAAATAGTTATTTCTTTTTCCAACAACAACATCTACTAAGCAACACAAATACAACCCACAACATACATAAACATCGCAGAATATCGAAATAATGCAACTAATTTAATAGTACAACAACCAACACACAATTCTTTCTCAACAACAAACAACAACATTAATTTAACAAATCAAAAATCACAGATGGCAACACAACAACACTCCTTCAACAACTCTTAATTCTAATTCGAAGAAAATCTCACTCAACAAAAACATAACAACGCAAAATTCTACCACAACAACAAATGATTTAAGCAAAAATGACAGTATCTTAAATGATGATGGTATTGTACCGAATGCCAATGAACCCGTCACTGAGGATATCATATTTAGTGATATCACTGACGGTCTTGGACTTAGTACCCCACCAAGAAACACTAATATAAACACGAATGAAAATGATACACCATGCACACAAATGTACAAAAATTTTCCTCAACTTAGTGTACTTATAACTCCAAATACTCTTAAAAACACAATGACACAGTCCCTAGAGGACAAGAATTAAAAACGACTCTATGACAATGGACTTAAACATCTCTATTCTCCAGTGGAACCTACAAGGTTTCATTAACAATAAATTTTCCTTGGAACTACTAGTTGCAAGGCACAAACCAAACATCATAGCTCTTCAAGAAACACATATTGTCGAGAAAAATTTACATTTATTACATCTTCCGGGATTTAAAATTTTTCATCACAACAACAGTGAGTATGATTTTGCAAAATCGGGCATAGCAATACTGGTCAAGGATAATTTGAACGTCACTCATCACATAAAATCTAGAAATAGCTTACTCTACCAAACAATTGTAATTAGTGCAAATGAAGAGCTTTATATTACGAATATATACAAGGAAGGTGACGTAAATTTATCCAACTCGATTGTAAGTAATACATCTATTATTTAAAATGTACATCATATTTTGCTAGGAGACTTAAATTCACAAAATATTTTATGGGGGTTCATCCTACAACTCCCCGGACGGCAGAATTTTTGAAGATTTTGCAAATGACAATAATCTTGTGATTTTAAACGATGGCTCTCCCACTTTAGTAAATACCAGAAATACTTTAACTGCCGTTGACGTGACCATGTCTTCTGTTAATATTGCTTCAACTTTAAAATGGACCTGCTTATCAATGCCTGAGGTTGGGGATCACTTTCCCATTGGGATAACAAATGATATTGATGGCATTACAAGGAAATTTACGCCCCGTTTTTTGGACAGAAAAGCTGACTGGCCTCTTTTTCAGAAGAGAGCAGATCTAGCTGTTAGTCAATTTGTAAAATCTTCAAACATCAACAAGGAAGCTGCTCAAATAAAACGTATTATTAGAAAATCAGCCAATGAATCCATCCCTCTCAGCCGTAAACCTAAAGAAAAAAATAGTCCAATTTGGTTTAACTCGGAAATATCAAAATTGATCAGTTTAAAACAGGGTGCCTGGAAAGGTTTTAAAAGGACGCGTAACAAAACAAATATTATCGAATATAAGAAAGTATGTGCAAAATTAAAAAAATCGTGTAAAGCTGCAAAAAGAAGTACATGGGAGAACTTTTTAAATTCCCTAAATCCATCAATGGATGTCCGAGTGCTTTGGAGGAAAGTAAATAACTTGAGGACAAATCGTTTCGGCAGTTTTGCTACAATTTATGTTAATGGGGACAGCTTAAGTCACCCGTCTGATATTGCTGGTAGTTTTGTACATTTCTGGACCTCACTTAGCTCTGATGCTGCCTTCGATTCTGATATCATAATGGCAAAAAATAATCTGAATATCGAAAACTTACAACAAACATGCCATCAATTTGATATAATGACAAAAAAATTCAAATTTCAGAACTAAATGAAACAATGCAATCACTGAAAGGCTCCACTCCTTCACGCGACAAAATTACTTACGCCATGGTTAAAAATGCTCCTGATAACCTCAAACAACGCATCTGTGAACTTTACAACAATATTTTGGCCTCTGGTACTTTCCCGCAGGATTGGAAGACAGCAATACTGTCACCCATACCGAAACCGGGAAAAAGTCCCAATAATTTAGAGGGTTATCGCCCCATTTCACTTTTGCCGGTTTTATCAAAAATCTTGGAGAAAATCTTGGCTAAACGTTTTTGGAAATATACGAGACAAAATCTATCTAAATTACAACATGCTTTTATTCCTAGGCATGGAGTCCACACCATTTGCCACCAACTTGAAGAAACTTTGCGTCAAAACCTAAAAAATTGTAAACACAGTGTAGTACTTTCAGAAGATATTGAAAAGGCTTTTGATCGAGTGATTTTAACATACATAATAATTGAACTTAACGAATGGGGTATTCCAAAACAAATATTGAAATTATTAAAATCATTTCTTGAAAATCGTAAAATAACTGTTAAAGTTGACGGATATTACTCGATGACGTATGCGTTGGACAATGGGGTTCCACAGGGTTCCCCTCTTTCCGTTGTTTTATACACTATATATGCTAATTCTCTGGCAAAGGCTATCGACAACCTACCGGGAATCGACTACGTTGGGATTTATGCGGACAATATTTTTGCTGTGGCTTCTGGCAGTCCAGAATCAGTTCGGTTAAATATAAACTACTTGGATACCAGGCTACATCAGTGGGCCGAGAGCAGAGGCGCTGTTATACCAGCTCATAAAGCAGAGATTCTACACGTTTGTAAAAAGACAAGTTGCACTGATCGTACCGTCTGTATCAGAAACGTAAATCTTAAACTTTCCGATCAGATGAGGGTTTTAGGTTTGTTTTTTACCAGAAATCTTCTGTGGAACAATCATGTAAAACAATTAACATACAAATTAAGCAAAATTAACAATCTTCTCAAACTTATTTGTTCTCGGAATAAAGGACCACACATGGAAACAGCACTCAATATTTGTCGTTCGTTAACAATAGGAATAATTTTACATGGTATTACTATTTACGGCAGGCCTCAGGCCTGCTTCGCGCAACTCCTCTGGAAAATTTAAGATCAGAGGCAAATTTTACAGACTTTCAATTGTTATTGGAAAAAACCGCTGTTAATATGGCGTCAAGGTCAATTACCATATCTTCAGATGGTCTACATGAAACTTTTTGGAAGAATCTTAATTCTGCATCCTATTGCCCACCATCAGCCATCAACAAAGTAATCTCATTGTTGAAAAAATCGAATGTGTCTTTGCCACAAAAACCTGCTACACCGATGTGGTCTAATACTTTGGCTAAGGCTGATGATAGTCTGAGCTGCTTAGTCAAGAATACCACGGATCCCTCATGCTTCAAAAGAATGTTATCCCAAAAAATCTCTTCTTTCTCTCCTTATATGGTTTACTACACAGATGGTTCTTTTCAAAATGGCTTGACATCTTACTCAGTAGTAAGACAACTTTCGAGTTCACGATTTGAAACCATAAGAGAATCTAGGTTATTTTCAGGTATATATTTTCACGGCAGAAATTGCTGCAATTAAAACCGCCACTGGCCTTGCCGGCGCACATGGCGGGAAAACGTTAATCTGCACTGATAGTTTAGGAGCAAAAAGAGCCTTAATCAAAAATCACAATGGCGTCTATGATGATATATTGAAACTGCAAAATGAAACACAAGAAATTTTAATACTATGGATCCCCTCCCATATATTGGAATTCAGGGAAATGAAAGTGCAGACTGTGGTGCCAAAAATGCGTTAAATTTACCCCAATTTACGGAAACGCCATGCTTCCCAAAAGCCATTAGTAATCCTTTTAATATTCTTCAACAACAACAGAATCCAGTTACCACCAGACTTAAATACAACAAAAATTTAACGAGGTCACAATGTATTATGCTGGCCCGCCTAAGAGTGGGAAAATGCAATTTTAATACCAGGCATTACTATGAAAGAACTGATCCACCTAAATGCCTCAATTGTGATGTAATCCTTACTATTTCCCACATGTTAACAATATGCCCGTCTTCTAAAATAAACGAACCACTGGAGGAAATTCTTGATTGTACAAACTGTGACAACATTCAAAAAATCAGGAGATGTCTGCAACAACACGGCAATAAAGATATTTAATTCACATCTTTAAATTATCCTTCAATACGTGCGCTTATGGTCTGGCTACCGGCGCCTTTTGTATATATTTTATAAATTAACTTTGTAAAATATATTGTAAATAAATAAATAAATAAATAAATAAAGTTCAAACCAGTGTAGAATAAAATATAAACATTCAAGACCTCTGCGACGAGCAAATACATTAGTGGAAGCGGCCGTCCCATACATTGTAGCGACGACTGTAATCTGAAAACTAGTTTTACGTTTCAATTAATAAAAAAAAACAAAAAAATTTACGAATAATTTTTATGTAATAAAGCAATAATTTTTATACGACTGTTTTACAGTTTTTAAACCGATAAAAAGAGGCTAGTGGATCACAGGGGAATAATCCGTTACTGCATTTTTAATTTAACTGCCGCCGCTAATTATTAATTTCCTTGCCGCGGGTCTCTGATAATAATACACCACATTTTTAGCCCAAGGTGAGTTTCTCGACTTTGAACTTTTTTATACAACTTTTTGGTGAGCTTTTTCATTGTTGCCAGTGTGTATGCCTATGGTATATATTTTTAAAATACAACTATTATTTGACAGATTTCAGAAAAAAAATATTTTGGAATTAGGTACAAATGCGTACAATTAAAATATAAAAAGAACTTGTTCTGAATTATCCGTATCTTTAAAAATTTAATTTAAAATTGATTTCAAGTTTTAAAAAAATTGGTAAATTTGCAATATCGTTGGAACGTTATATGGCAATCGATACACCTCAAGCACCTTATACCCTCCCAGGTACAGAGTGTCCTTATGTCTATATACAACAGTCATTGGGTGCACGTTTCATCATATTAACCCAACTAGTGAGTGCCGACATCGCTGCCGTACATTGTCAGTGCGTTTACCGCAATCATTTGTGTGTAAGTTAATAAAGGTATACTTATTGTTTTTACTTGAAATGTTTACTGTATCTGATTAATTTACAGTAAGTTACAATTCGTGGTATTGGAAACCGATCTCTGCCCCAGATCCTGTATCAGATTCCATGTCTATTAGTCTTATTGGATCGTATTAATAGACACGTAAAAACAAGACAAGAACATTAAAGCACTGCTCTTTTACCGAAAAAAGTTTGTAACATCAATTTTAAATCAATGTGCAGTAACTATACTCTTAAAAGACACAAATCAAATGTGGACATTTTTATTATGTAAAGATGTGGTTGGTCTTTATTTTTAAGGAATTTTTTTATTTAAACTTGGTCAATGTTCACCTTATTTTCTAATGCATAAATTTTATATACAAAAATTTTAGAAAAAAAGAATTGGAAAAAATTGAAGAAATGTGAAAATAGTTTTAAATAAAACAAGTAAAAAAATGCTAAAGTCAGCTGTGCCGAATCTTTGAATACACCCCACACATGTCCTAAGAAAACCATATCAAAATATAATCAATATTTTTGGTAAATTGATATTGTACAAAAACATAATTCTTTTAGTTCTTTTATTAATATAAACTTGGGAGCTGTTTAAAATAATAGGAGTTGAACATGTTTGTTGACTCCACACCAGAGAATTGCAAAACGTTCATACGCAATCAATACCTGAATAAAACATTCGTTTACGTTCAGGCACTGAATAAACTCAAATTCATATGTTGCTGATTTTAAATCAATCAAACTACACTCTTCTTGTTCCATCTCCATTCATAATCGTTCGGTTCATCAGGAAAAGCAAAAATGAGCGCGTATGAGCTTATTCAAAAAATTTCATTATAATAAGAAGGGGTGTTAAATTTTGTAGAAATACATAATAAAAATAATAATAATAACAAACAACAACAAACAAATGCATAAAGAAAAAAATTCCAATTCAAATTTCATTGTAAGTATATTCATAAATAAATAAAATCTAATTCTTTGATTTATACATGAAACGCATATGTAAAAAAACTTTGTCGTTTATTATTCAACGCACGGTTTCTCAAAAATGTGAAGTTCTAATGTTCGATCAGATGACAACACGTTCAACAACATGCAGCTGAGTGATTAAATGTGAATTGTTTTGTTTATGTTCGACAGATGATCCAAAATAAGCGTTCAACAAACATAATGCTGATTTTATTCAAAAGCGAGCTTTATTGAGTGATTAAATGTGAATAAGAATTTCAAAGTATGATTAAATTAAGCAAACATTTGATTTTGCAGTTCTCTGACCCTACACCATATACATTCATGTGCGGAAAAATAGGGACACCTGCATGCAACAAATTTAAAGTAAAAAAACACACATACATTTTGGGAAGAAACTAACAATATTATTTTTAGATTATGGTATAACAATAATTCTTCATTTTATGTAACAATTCAAACTTTGTTGTTGCAATAAAAAAAAAAAACAGCATTAAAAAGTATTATAATTTCCTATAGTCGAATGTGAATGAAAATTGGGGCAGTAAGAAATGTTTTGAAATAACATTAGCATTTTTTTGATGGAAATATAATAGTGGTCACTGTATCTAATAGATGTACCCATTTATGTATCATTTTTATGTAAATAAGTGTACCAAGTATGAAGCCAAGGGTGAAATAGGTATGGAATAAAGAAAATCGGAACAGATTGCCATATGCATGGAATTTTTAAATTTTGTAAGTGCCAGACTACTTCGTTGGTATTGTTTATCAATTCTAACCCAAACAAAAGAAGACCTGATCAGTATTAAGTCCTTAGAAAGCTGATTTCCTATCGAAAATCGGAAATTATTTACATATTTAAAAGAGCATCGAAAGTTAAATTTTGTTTTTTTGGGGTTTTTCAATTCACATTTCAATAATTAGTTGATAGTCTTTGCATAAAAAAATATATAACATTTTTTTATTTTTATATATTTCTATATTTTAAGTGCATATTTTATGCGCATAAAACACTTTTTTATGGGATATTTGCGGTTTCCCTGCAGATAAGGTACAATAATTAAATTGAAAAAATATTGTCAAGGTGAAAAATATTTTGTGGCCCAAAAGGCCAAAAAGTAAGAAAATTTTTGAGGTGAAAAAAATTTGAGATGAATATAAAATATTGTTCATCTGTAGATGTCTGATGAAAAATTATAACAAAATGTTTTACTCGCCAGATGTTATTATGAAATTAAACTAAAATAAACAAATTTGTATGGAAAATTTAAAGGTACCTTCACATTTTCATTCATTACTTTTTTACCGCTGGTCCGAGGATAACATAGCATCTGAGTGAATTCGATCAACTTCGCTTCTTCCTCGCGACGTGCTCACCTTTTCAACGGACAGACGGACGTGACTAGATCGGCTGCAAAAAATTTAAACATTTTTTTTAAAACTATATGTATATGCAACTTAAAATAATGGTAGTTAATCGAAGAACTCACCCACAAATTATAACTATTATTTTTTTTTCATACTCTGCGCATTGATACGTATCGTTTTAATACTATTAAATCAATTTTGTTTTATCGGATAAAAGTGTTCAGGTTCTAAAATTAAATGTGTCTAGGAGCCAAATAAAACTGAATATGCTTTAAAAATTCGACTTTTTGTATTTTTTTCAATCGAGTCTTTCATATGCTTCCAAAATTTTAAAAAAATTCGCAAAAAGGTGCATTTTCTTTAAAAAGTTCAAACCAGTGTAGAATAAAATATAAACATTCAAGACCTCTGCGTCGAGCAAATACATTAGTGGAAGCGGCCGTCCCATACATTGTAGCGACGACTGTAACCTGAAAACTAATTTTACCTTTCACTTAATAAAAAAAAACAAAAAAATTTACGAGTAATTTTTATGTAATAAAGCAATAATTTTTATACGACTGTTTTACAGTTTTTAAACCGATAAAAAGAGGCTAGTGGATCACAGGGGAATAATCCGTTACTGCATTTTTAATTTAACTGCCGCCGCTAATTATTAATTTCCTTGCCGCGGGTCTCTGATAATAATACACCAAATTTTTAGCCCAAGGTGAGTTTCTCGACTTTGAACTTTTTTATACAACTTTTTGGTGAGCTTTTTCATTGTTGCCAGTGTGTATGCCTATGGTATATATTTTTAAAATACAACTATTATTTGACAGATTTCAGAAAAAAAAATATTTTGGAATTAGGTACAAATGCGTACAATTAAAATATAAAAAGAACTTGTTCTGAATTATCCGTATCTTTAAAAATTTAATTTAAAATTGATTTCAAGTTTTAAAAAAATTGGTAAATTTGCAATATCGTTGGAACGTTATATGGCAATCGATACACCTCAAGCACCTTATACCCTCCCAGGTACAGAGTGTCCTTATGTCTATATACAACAGTCATTGGGTGCACGTTTCATCATATTAACCCAACTAGTGAGTGCCGACATCGCTGCCGTACATTGTCAGTGCGTTTACCGCAATCATTTGTGTGTAAGTTAATAAAGGTATACTTATTGTTTTTACTTGAAATGTTTACTGTATCTGATTAATTTACAGTAAGTTACAATTCGTGGTATTGGAAACCGATCTCTGCCCCAGATCCTGTATCAGATTCCATGTCTATTAGTCTTATTGGATCGTATTAATAGACACGTAAAAACAAGACAAGAACATTAAAGCACTGCTCTTTTACCGAAAAAAGTTTGTAACATCAATTTTAAATCAATGTGCAGTAACTATACTCTTAAAAGACACAAATCAAATGTGGACATTTTTATTATGTAAAGATGTGGTTGGTCTTTATTTTTAAGGAATTTTTTTATTTAAACTTGGTCAATGTTCACCTTATTTTCTAATGCATAAATTTTATATACAAAAATTTTAGAAAAAAAGAATTGGAAAAAATTGAAGAAATGTGAAAATAGTTTTAAATAAAACAAGTAAAAAAATGCTAAAGTCAGCTGTGCCGAATCTTTGAATACACCCCACACATGTCCTAAGAAAACCATATCAAAATATAATCAATATTTTTGGTAAATTGATATTGTACAAAAACATAATTCTTTTAGTTCTTTTATTAATATAAACTTGGGAGCTGTTTAAAATAATAGGAGTTGAACATGTTTGTTGACTCCACACCAGAGAATTGCAAAACGTTCATACGCAATCAATACCTGAATAAAACATTCGTTTACGTTCAGGCACTGAATAAACTCAAATTCATATGTTGCTGATTTTAAATCAATCAAACTACACTCTTCTTGTTCCATCTCCATTCATAATCGTTCGGTTCATCAGGAAAAGCAAAAATGAGCGCGTATGAGCTTATTCAAAAAATTTCATTATAATAAGAAGGGGTGTTAAATTTTGTAGAAATACATAATAAAAATAATAATAATAACAAACAACAACAAACAAATGCATAAAGAAAAAAATTCCAATTCAAATTTCATTGTAAGTATATTCATAAATAAATAAAATCTAATTCTTTGATTTATACATGAAACGCATATGTAAAAAAACTTTGTCGTTTATTATTCAACGCACGGTTTCTCAAAAATGTGAAGTTCTAATGTTCGATCAGATGACAACACGTTCAACAACATGCAGCTGAGTGATTAAATGTGAATTGTTTTGTTTATGTTCGACAGATGATCCAAAATAAGCGTTCAACAAACATAATGCTGATTTTATTCAAAAGCGAGCTTTATTGAGTGATTAAATGTGAATAAGAATTTCAAAGTATGATTAAATTAAGCAAACATTTGATTTTGCAGTTCTCTGACCCTACACCATATACATTCATGTGCGGAAAAATAGGGACACCTGCATGCAACAAATTTAAAGTAAAAAAACACACATACATTTTGGGAAGAAACTAACAATATTATTTTTAGATTATGGTATAACAATAATTCTTCATTTTATGTAACAATTCAAACTTTGTTGTTGCAATTGAAAAAAAAAACAGCATTAAAAAGTATTATAATTTCCTATAGTCGAATGTGAATGAAAATTGGGGCAGTAAGAAATGTTTTGAAATAACATTAGCATTTTTTTGATGGAAATATAATAGTGGTCACTGTATCTAATAGATGTACCCATTTATGTATCATTTTTATGTAAATAAGTGTACCAAGTATGAAGCCAAGGGTGAAATAGGTATGGAATAAAGAAAATCGGAACAGATTGCCATATGCATGGAATTTTTAAATTTTGTAAGTGCCAGACTACTTCGTTGGTATTGTTTATCAATTCTAACCCAAACAAAAGAAGACCTGATCAGTATTAAGTCCTTAGAAAGCTGATTTCCTATCGAAAATCGGAAATTATTTACATATTTAAAAGAGCATCGAAAGTTAAATTTTGTTTTTTTGGGGTTTTTCAATTCACATTTCAATAATTAGTTGATAGTCTTTGCATAAAAAAATATATAACATTTTTTTATTTTTATATATTTCTATATTTTAAGTGCATATTTTATGCGCATAAAACACTTTTTTATGGGATATTTGCGGTTTCCCTGCAGATAAGGTACAATAATTAAATTGAAAAAATATTGTCAAGGTGAAAAATATTTTGTGGCCCAAAAGGCCAAAAAGTAAGAAAATTTTTGAGGTGAAAAAAATTTGAGATGAATATAAAATATTGTTCATCTGTAGATGTCTGATGAAAAATTATAACAAAATGTTTTACTCGCCAGATGTTATTATGAAATTAAACTAAAATAAACAAATTTGTATGGAAAATTTAAAGGTACCTTCACATTTTCATTCATTACTTTTTTACCGCTGGTCCGAGGATAACATAGCATCTGAGTGAATTCGATCAACTTCGCTTCTTCCTCGCGACGTGCTCACCTTTTCAACGGACAGACGGACGTGACTAGATCGGCTGCAAAAAATTTAAACATTTTTTTTAAAACTATATGTATATGCAACTTAAAATAATGGTAGTTAATCGAAGAACTCACCCACAAATTATAACTATTATTTTTTTTTCATACTCTGCGCATTGATACGTATCGTTTTAATACTATTAAATCAATTTTGTTTTATCGGATAAAAGTGTTCAGGTTCTAAAATTAAATGTGTCTAGGAGCCAAATAAAACTGAATATGCTTTAAAAATTCGACTTTTTGTATTTTTTTCAATCGAGTCTTTCATATGCTTCCAAAATTTTAAAAAAATTCGCAAAAAGGTGCATTTTCTTTAAAAAGTTCAAACCAGTGTAGAATAAAATATAAACATTCAAGACCTCTGCGTCGAGCAAATACATTAGTGGAAGCGGCCGTCCCATACATTGTAGCGACGACTGTAACCTGAAAACTAATTTTACCTTTCACTTAATAAAAAAAAACAAAAAAATTTACGAGTAATTTTTATGTAATAAAGCAATAATTTTTATACGACTGTTTTACAGTTTTTAAACCGATAAAAAGAGGCTAGTGGATCACAGGGGAATAATCCGTTACTGCATTTTTAATTTAACTGCCGCCGCTAATTATTAATTTCCTTGCCGCGGGTCTCTGATAATAATACACCACATTTTTAGCCCAAGGTGAGTTTCTCGACTTTGAACTTTTTTATACAACTTTTTGGTGAGCTTTTTCATTGTTGCCAGTGTGTATGCCTATGGTATATATTTTTAAAATACAACTATTATTTGACAGATTTCAGAAAAAAAAATATTTTGGAATTAGGTACAAATGCGTACAATTAAAATATAAAAAGAACTTGTTCTGAATTATCCGTATCTTTAAAAATTTAATTTAAAATTGATTTCAAGTTTTAAAAAAATTGGTAAATTTGCAATATCGTTGGAACGTTATATGGCAATCGATACACCTCAAGCACCTTATACCCTCCCAGGTACAGAGTGTCCTTATGTCTATATACAACAGTCATTGGGTGCACGTTTCATCATATTAACCCAACTAGTGAGTGCCGACATCGCTGCCGTACATTGTCAGTGCGTTTACCGCAATCATTTGTGTGTAAGTTAATAAAGGTATACTTATTGTTTTTACTTGAAATGTTTACTGTATCTGATTAATTTACAGTAAGTTACAATTCGTGGTATTGGAAACCGATCTCTGCCCCAGATCCTGTATCAGATTCCATGTCTATTAGTCTTATTGGATCGTATTAATAGACACGTAAAAACAAGACAAGAACATTAAAGCACTGCTCTTTTACCGAAAAAAGTTTGTAACATCAATTTTAAATCAATGTGCAGTAACTATACTCTTAAAAGACACAAATCAAATGTGGACATTTTTATTATGTAAAGATGTGGTTGGTCTTTATTTTTAAGGAATTTTTTTATTTAAACTTGGTCAATGTTCACCTTATTTTCTAATGCATAAATTTTATATACAAAAATTTTAGAAAAAAAGAATTGGAAAAAATTGAAGAAATGTGAAAATAGTTTTAAATAAAACAAGTAAAAAAATGCTAAAGTCAGCTGTGCCGAATCTTTGAATACACCCCACACATGTCCTAAGAAAACCATATCAAAATATAATCAATATTTTTGGTAAATTGATATTGTACAAAAACATAATTCTTTTAGTTCTTTTATTAATATAAACTTGGGAGCTGTTTAAAATAATAGGAGTTGAACATGTTTGTTGACTCCACACCAGAGAATTGCAAAACGTTCATACGCAATCAATACCTGAATAAAACATTCGTTTACGTTCAGGCACTGAATAAACTCAAATTCATATGTTGCTGATTTTAAATCAATCAAACTACACTCTTCTTGTTCCATCTCCATTCATAATCGTTCGGTTCATCAGGAAAAGCAAAAATGAGCGCGTATGAGCTTATTCAAAAAATTTCATTATAATAAGAAGGGGTGTTAAATTTTGTAGAAATACATAATAAAAATAATAATAATAACAAACAACAACAAACAAATGCATAAAGAAAAAAATTCCAATTCAAATTTCATTGTAAGTATATTCATAAATAAATAAAATCTAATTCTTTGATTTATACATGAAACGCATATGTAAAAAAACTTTGTCGTTTATTATTCAACGCACGGTTTCTCAAAAATGTGAAGTTCTAATGTTCGATCAGATGACAACACGTTCAACAACATGCAGCTGAGTGATTAAATGTGAATTGTTTTGTTTATGTTCGACAGATGATCCAAAATAAGCGTTCAACAAACATAATGCTGATTTTATTCAAAAGCGAGCTTTATTGAGTGATTAAATGTGAATAAGAATTTCAAAGTATGATTAAATTAAGCAAACATTTGATTTTGCAGTTCTCTGACCCTACACCATATACATTCATGTGCGGAAAAATAGGGACACCTGCATGCAACAAATTTAAAGTAAAAAAACACACATACATTTTGGGAAGAAACTAACAATATTATTTTTAGATTATGGTATAACAATAATTCTTCATTTTATGTAACAATTCAAACTTTGTTGTTGCAATTGAAAAAAAAACAGCATTAAAAAGTATTATAATTTCCTATAGTCGAATGTGAATGAAAATTGGGGCAGTAAGAAATGTTTTGAAATAACATTAGCATTTTTTTGATGGAAATATAATAGTGGTCACTGTATCTAATAGATGTACCCATTTATGTATCATTTTTATGTAAATAAGTGTACCAAGTATGAAGCCAAGGGTGAAATAGGTATGGAATAAAGAAAATCGGAACAGATTGCCATATGCATGGAATTTTTAAATTTTGTAAGTGCCAGACTACTTCGTTGGTATTGTTTATCAATTCTAACCCAAACAAAAGAAGACCTGATCAGTATTAAGTCCTTAGAAAGCTGATTTCCTATCGAAAATCGGAAATTATTTACATATTTAAAAGAGCATCGAAAGTTAAATTTTGTTTTTTTGGGGTTTTTCAATTCACATTTCAATAATTAGTTGATAGTCTTTGCATAAAAAAATATATAACATTTTTTTATTTTTATATATTTCTATATTTTAAGTGCATATTTTATGCGCATAAAACACTTTTTTATGGGATATTTGCGGTTTCCCTGCAGATAAGGTACAATAATTAAATTGAAAAAATATTGTCAAGGTGAAAAATATTTTGTGGCCCAAAAGGCCAAAAAGTAAGAAAATTTTTGAGGTGAAAAAAATTTGAGATGAATATAAAATATTGTTCATCTGTAGATGTCTGATGAAAAATTATAACAAAATGTTTTACTCGCCAGATGTTATTATGAAATTAAACTAAAATAAACAAATTTGTATGGAAAATTTAAAGGTACCTTCACATTTTCATTCATTACTTTTTTACCGCTGGTCCGAGGATAACATAGCATCTGAGTGAATTCGATCAACTTCGCTTCTTCCTCGCGACGTGCTCACCTTTTCAACGGACAGACGGACGTGACTAGATCGGCTGCAAAAAATTTAAACATTTTTTTTAAAACTATATGTATATGCAACTTAAAATAATGGTAGTTAATCGAAGAACTCACCCACAAATTATAACTATTATTTTTTTTTCATACTCTGCGCATTGATACGTATCGTTTTAATACTATTAAATCAATTTTGTTTTATCGGATAAAAGTGTTCAGGTTCTAAAATTAAATGTGTCTAGGAGCCAAATAAAACTGAATATGCTTTAAAAATTCGACTTTTTGTATTTTTTTCAATCGAGTCTTTCATATGCTTCCAAAATTTTAAAAAAATTCGCAAAAAGGTGCATTTTCTTTAAAAAGTTCAAACCAGTGTAGAATAAAATATAAACATTCAAGACCTCTGCGTCGAGCAAATACATTAGTGGAAGCGGCCGTCCCATACATTGTAGCGACGACTGTAACCTGAAAACTAATTTTACCTTTCACTTAATAAAAAAAAACAAAAAAATTTACGAGTAATTTTTATGTAATAAAGCAATAATTTTTATACGACTGTTTTACAGTTTTTAAACCGATAAAAAGAGGCTAGTGGATCACAGGGGAATAATCCGTTACTGCATTTTTAATTTAACTGCCGCCGCTAATTATTAATTTCCTTGCCGCGGGTCTCTGATAATAATACACCACATTTTTAGCCCAAGGTGAGTTTCTCGACTTTGAACTTTTTTATACAACTTTTTGGTGAGCTTTTTCATTGTTGCCAGTGTGTATGCCTATGGTATATATTTTTAAAATACAACTATTATTTGACAGATTTCAGAAAAAAAAATATTTTGGAATTAGGTACAAATGCGTACAATTAAAATATAAAAAGAACTTGTTCTGAATTATCCGTATCTTTAAAAATTTAATTTAAAATTGATTTCAAGTTTTAAAAAAATTGGTAAATTTGCAATATCGTTGGAACGTTATATGGCAATCGATACACCTCAAGCACCTTATACCCTCCCAGGTACAGAGTGTCCTTATGTCTATATACAACAGTCATTGGGTGCACGTTTCATCATATTAACCCAACTAGTGAGTGCCGACATCGCTGCCGTACATTGTCAGTGCGTTTACCGCAATCATTTGTGTGTAAGTTAATAAAGGTATACTTATTGTTTTTACTTGAAATGTTTACTGTATCTGATTAATTTACAGTAAGTTACAATTCGTGGTATTGGAAACCGATCTCTGCCCCAGATCCTGTATCAGATTCCATGTCTATTAGTCTTATTGGATCGTATTAATAGACACGTAAAAACAAGACAAGAACATTAAAGCACTGCTCTTTTACCGAAAAAAGTTTGTAACATCAATTTTAAATCAATGTGCAGTAACTATACTCTTAAAAGACACAAATCAAATGTGGACATTTTTATTATGTAAAGATGTGGTTGGTCTTTATTTTTAAGGAATTTTTTTATTTAAACTTGGTCAATGTTCACCTTATTTTCTAATGCATAAATTTTATATACAAAAATTTTAGAAAAAAAGAATTGGAAAAAATTGAAGAAATGTGAAAATAGTTTTAAATAAAACAAGTAAAAAAATGCTAAAGTCAGCTGTGCCGAATCTTTGAATACACCCCACACATGTCCTAAGAAAACCATATCAAAATATAATCAATATTTTTGGTAAATTGATATTGTACAAAAACATAATTCTTTTAGTTCTTTTATTAATATAAACTTGGGAGCTGTTTAAAATAATAGGAGTTGAACATGTTTGTTGACTCCACACCAGAGAATTGCAAAACGTTCATACGCAATCAATACCTGAATAAAACATTCGTTTACGTTCAGGCACTGAATAAACTCAAATTCATATGTTGCTGATTTTAAATCAATCAAACTACACTCTTCTTGTTCCATCTCCATTCATAATCGTTCGGTTCATCAGGAAAAGCAAAAATGAGCGCGTATGAGCTTATTCAAAAAATTTCATTATAATAAGAAGGGGTGTTAAATTTTGTAGAAATACATAATAAAAATAATAATAATAACAAACAACAACAAACAAATGCATAAAGAAAAAAATTCCAATTCAAATTTCATTGTAAGTATATTCATAAATAAATAAAATCTAATTCTTTGATTTATACATGAAACGCATATGTAAAAAAACTTTGTCGTTTATTATTCAACGCACGGTTTCTCAAAAATGTGAAGTTCTAATGTTCGATCAGATGACAACACGTTCAACAACATGCAGCTGAGTGATTAAATGTGAATTGTTTTGTTTATGTTCGACAGATGATCCAAAATAAGCGTTCAACAAACATAATGCTGATTTTATTCAAAAGCGAGCTTTATTGAGTGATTAAATGTGAATAAGAATTTCAAAGTATGATTAAATTAAGCAAACATTTGATTTTGCAGTTCTCTGACCCTACACCATATACATTCATGTGCGGAAAAATAGGGACACCTGCATGCAACAAATTTAAAGTAAAAAAACACACATACATTTTGGGAAGAAACTAACAATATTATTTTTAGATTATGGTATAACAATAATTCTTCATTTTATGTAACAATTCAAACTTTGTTGTTGCAATAAAAAAAAAAAACAGCATTAAAAAGTATTATAATTTCCTATAGTCGAATGTGAATGAAAATTGGGGCAGTAAGAAATGTTTTGAAATAACATTAGCATTTTTTTGATGGAAATATAATAGTGGTCACTGTATCTAATAGATGTACCCATTTATGTATCATTTTTATGTAAATAAGTGTACCAAGTATGAAGCCAAGGGTGAAATAGGTATGGAATAAAGAAAATCGGAACAGATTGCCATATGCATGGAATTTTTAAATTTTGTAAGTGCCAGACTACTTCGTTGGTATTGTTTATCAATTCTAACCCAAACAAAAGAAGACCTGATCAGTATTAAGTCCTTAGAAAGCTGATTTCCTATCGAAAATCGGAAATTATTTACATATTTAAAAGAGCATCGAAAGTTAAATTTTGTTTTTTTGGGGTTTTTCAATTCACATTTCAATAATTAGTTGATAGTCTTTGCATAAAAAAATATATAACATTTTTTTATTTTTATATATTTCTATATTTTAAGTGCATATTTTATGCGCATAAAACACTTTTTTATGGGATATTTGCGGTTTCCCTGCAGATAAGGTACAATAATTAAATTGAAAAAATATTGTCAAGGTGAAAAATATTTTGTGGCCCAAAAGGCCAAAAAGTAAGAAAATTTTTGAGGTGAAAAAAATTTGAGATGAATATAAAATATTGTTCATCTGTAGATGTCTGATGAAAAATTATAACAAAATGTTTTACTCGCCAGATGTTATTATGAAATTAAACTAAAATAAACAAATTTGTATGGAAAATTTAAAGGTACCTTCACATTTTCATTCATTACTTTTTTACCGCTGGTCCGAGGATAACATAGCATCTGAGTGAATTCGATCAACTTCGCTTCTTCCTCGCGACGTGCTCACCTTTTCAACGGACAGACGGACGTGACTAGATCGGCTGCAAAAAATTTAAACATTTTTTTTAAAACTATATGTATATGCAACTTAAAATAATGGTAGTTAATCGAAGAACTCACCCACAAATTATAACTATTATTTTTTTTTCATACTCTGCGCATTGATACGTATCGTTTTAATACTATTAAATCAATTTTGTTTTATCGGATAAAAGTGTTCAGGTTCTAAAATTAAATGTGTCTAGGAGCCAAATAAAACTGAATATGCTTTAAAAATTCGACTTTTTGTATTTTTTTCAATCGAGTCTTTCATATGCTTCCAAAATTTTAAAAAAATTCGCAAAAAGGTGCATTTTCTTTAAAAAGTTCAAACCAGTGTAGAATAAAATATAAACATTCAAGACCTCTGCGTCGAGCAAATACATTAGTGGAAGCGGCCGTCCCATACATTGTAGCGACGACTGTAACCTGAAAACTAATTTTACCTTTCACTTAATAAAAAAAAACAAAAAAATTTACGAGTAATTTTTATGTAATAAAGCAATAATTTTTATACGACTGTTTTACAGTTTTTAAACCGATAAAAAGAGGCTAGTGGATCACAGGGGAATAATCCGTTACTGCATTTTTAATTTAACTGCCGCCGCTAATTATTAATTTCCTTGCCGCGGGTCTCTGATAATAATACACCACATTTTTAGCCCAAGGTGAGTTTCTCGACTTTGAACTTTTTTATACAACTTTTTGGTGAGCTTTTTCATTGTTGCCAGTGTGTATGCCTATGGTATATATTTTTAAAATACAACTATTATTTGACAGATTTCAGAAAAAAAAATATTTTGGAATTAGGTACAAATGCGTACAATTAAAATATAAAAAGAACTTGTTCTGAATTATCCGTATCTTTAAAAATTTAATTTAAAATTGATTTCAAGTTTTAAAAAAATTGGTAAATTTGCAATATCGTTGGAACGTTATATGGCAATCGATACACCTCAAGCACCTTATACCCTCCCAGGTACAGAGTGTCCTTATGTCTATATACAACAGTCATTGGGTGCACGTTTCATCATATTAACCCAACTAGTGAGTGCCGACATCGCTGCCGTACATTGTCAGTGCGTTTACCGCAATCATTTGTGTGTAAGTTAATAAAGGTATACTTATTGTTTTTACTTGAAATGTTTACTGTATCTGATTAATTTACAGTAAGTTACAATTCGTGGTATTGGAAACCGATCTCTGCCCCAGATCCTGTATCAGATTCCATGTCTATTAGTCTTATTGGATCGTATTAATAGACACGTAAAAACAAGACAAGAACATTAAAGCACTGCTCTTTTACCGAAAAAAGTTTGTAACATCAATTTTAAATCAATGTGCAGTAACTATACTCTTAAAAGACACAAATCAAATGTGGACATTTTTATTATGTAAAGATGTGGTTGGTCTTTATTTTTAAGGAATTTTTTTATTTAAACTTGGTCAATGTTCACCTTATTTTCTAATGCATAAATTTTATATACAAAAATTTTAGAAAAAAAGAATTGGAAAAAATTGAAGAAATGTGAAAATAGTTTTAAATAAAACAAGTAAAAAAATGCTAAAGTCAGCTGTGCCGAATCTTTGAATACACCCCACACATGTCCTAAGAAAACCATATCAAAATATAATCAATATTTTTGGTAAATTGATATTGTACAAAAACATAATTCTTTTAGTTCTTTTATTAATATAAACTTGGGAGCTGTTTAAAATAATAGGAGTTGAACATGTTTGTTGACTCCACACCAGAGAATTGCAAAACGTTCATACGCAATCAATACCTGAATAAAACATTCGTTTACGTTCAGGCACTGAATAAACTCAAATTCATATGTTGCTGATTTTAAATCAATCAAACTACACTCTTCTTGTTCCATCTCCATTCATAATCGTTCGGTTCATCAGGAAAAGCAAAAATGAGCGCGTATGAGCTTATTCAAAAAATTTCATTATAATAAGAAGGGGTGTTAAATTTTGTAGAAATACATAATAAAAATAATAATAATAACAAACAACAACAAACAAATGCATAAAGAAAAAAATTCCAATTCAAATTTCATTGTAAGTATATTCATAAATAAATAAAATCTAATTCTTTGATTTATACATGAAACGCATATGTAAAAAAACTTTGTCGTTTATTATTCAACGCACGGTTTCTCAAAAATGTGAAGTTCTAATGTTCGATCAGATGACAACACGTTCAACAACATGCAGCTGAGTGATTAAATGTGAATTGTTTTGTTTATGTTCGACAGATGATCCAAAATAAGCGTTCAACAAACATAATGCTGATTTTATTCAAAAGCGAGCTTTATTGAGTGATTAAATGTGAATAAGAATTTCAAAGTATGATTAAATTAAGCAAACATTTGATTTTGCAGTTCTCTGACCCTACACCATATACATTCATGTGCGGAAAAATAGGGACACCTGCATGCAACAAATTTAAAGTAAAAAAACACACATACATTTTGGGAAGAAACTAACAATATTATTTTTAGATTATGGTATAACAATAATTCTTCATTTTATGTAACAATTCAAACTTTGTTGTTGCAATTGAAAAAAAAAACAGCATTAAAAAGTATTATAATTTCCTATAGTCGAATGTGAATGAAAATTGGGGCAGTAAGAAATGTTTTGAAATAACATTAGCATTTTTTTGATGGAAATATAATAGTGGTCACTGTATCTAATAGATGTACCCATTTATGTATCATTTTTATGTAAATAAGTGTACCAAGTATGAAGCCAAGGGTGAAATAGGTATGGAATAAAGAAAATCGGAACAGATTGCCATATGCATGGAATTTTTAAATTTTGTAAGTGCCAGACTACTTCGTTGGTATTGTTTATCAATTCTAACCCAAACAAAAGAAGACCTGATCAGTATTAAGTCCTTAGAAAGCTGATTTCCTATCGAAAATCGGAAATTATTTACATATTTAAAAGAGCATCGAAAGTTAAATTTTGTTTTTTTGGGGTTTTTCAATTCACATTTCAATAATTAGTTGATAGTCTTTGCATAAAAAAATATATAACATTTTTTTATTTTTATATATTTCTATATTTTAAGTGCATATTTTATGCGCATAAAACACTTTTTTATGGGATATTTGCGGTTTCCCTGCAGATAAGGTACAATAATTAAATTGAAAAAATATTGTCAAGGTGAAAAATATTTTGTGGCCCAAAAGGCCAAAAAGTAAGAAAATTTTTGAGGTGAAAAAAATTTGAGATGAATATAAAATATTGTTCATCTGTAGATGTCTGATGAAAAATTATAACAAAATGTTTTACTCGCCAGATGTTATTATGAAATTAAACTAAAATAAACAAATTTGTATGGAAAATTTAAAGGTACCTTCACATTTTCATTCATTACTTTTTTACCGCTGGTCCGAGGATAACATAGCATCTGAGTGAATTCGATCAACTTCGCTTCTTCCTCGCGACGTGCTCACCTTTTCAACGGACAGACGGACGTGACTAGATCGGCTGCAAAAAATTTAAACATTTTTTTTAAAACTATATGTATATGCAACTTAAAATAATGGTAGTTAATCGAAGAACTCACCCACAAATTATAACTATTATTTTTTTTTCATACTCTGCGCATTGATACGTATCGTTTTAATACTATTAAATCAATTTTGTTTTATCGGATAAAAGTGTTCAGGTTCTAAAATTAAATGTGTCTAGGAGCCAAATAAAACTGAATATGCTTTAAAAATTCGACTTTTTGTATTTTTTTCAATCGAGTCTTTCATATGCTTCCAAAATTTTAAAAAAATTCGCAAAAAGGTGCATTTTCTTTAAAAAGTTCAAACCAGTGTAGAATAAAATATAAACATTCAAGACCTCTGCGTCGAGCAAATACATTAGTGGAAGCGGCCGTCCCATACATTGTAGCGACGACTGTAACCTGAAAACTAATTTTACCTTTCACTTAATAAAAAAAAACAAAAAAATTTACGAGTAATTTTTATGTAATAAAGCAATAATTTTTATACGACTGTTTTACAGTTTTTAAACCGATAAAAAGAGGCTAGTGGATCACAGGGGAATAATCCGTTACTGCATTTTTAATTTAACTGCCGCCGCTAATTATTAATTTCCTTGCCGCGGGTCTCTGATAATAATACACCACATTTTTAGCCCAAGGTGAGTTTCTCGACTTTGAACTTTTTTATACAACTTTTTGGTGAGCTTTTTCATTGTTGCCAGTGTGTATGCCTATGGTATATATTTTTAAAATACAACTATTATTTGACAGATTTCAGAAAAAAAAATATTTTGGAATTAGGTACAAATGCGTACAATTAAAATATAAAAAGAACTTGTTCTGAATTATCCGTATCTTTAAAAATTTAATTTAAAATTGATTTCAAGTTTTAAAAAAATTGGTAAATTTGCAATATCGTTGGAACGTTATATGGCAATCGATACACCTCAAGCACCTTATACCCTCCCAGGTACAGAGTGTCCTTATGTCTATATACAACAGTCATTGGGTGCACGTTTCATCATATTAACCCAACTAGTGAGTGCCGACATCGCTGCCGTACATTGTCAGTGCGTTTACCGCAATCATTTGTGTGTAAGTTAATAAAGGTATACTTATTGTTTTTACTTGAAATGTTTACTGTATCTGATTAATTTACAGTAAGTTACAATTCGTGGTATTGGAAACCGATCTCTGCCCCAGATCCTGTATCAGATTCCATGTCTATTAGTCTTATTGGATCGTATTAATAGACACGTAAAAACAAGACAAGAACATTAAAGCACTGCTCTTTTACCGAAAAAAGTTTGTAACATCAATTTTAAATCAATGTGCAGTAACTATACTCTTAAAAGACACAAATCAAATGTGGACATTTTTATTATGTAAAGATGTGGTTGGTCTTTATTTTTAAGGAATTTTTTTATTTAAACTTGGTCAATGTTCACCTTATTTTCTAATGCATAAATTTTATATACAAAAATTTTAGAAAAAAAGAATTGGAAAAAATTGAAGAAATGTGAAAATAGTTTTAAATAAAACAAGTAAAAAAATGCTAAAGTCAGCTGTGCCGAATCTTTGAATACACCCCACACATGTCCTAAGAAAACCATATCAAAATATAATCAATATTTTTGGTAAATTGATATTGTACAAAAACATAATTCTTTTAGTTCTTTTATTAATATAAACTTGGGAGCTGTTTAAAATAATAGGAGTTGAACATGTTTGTTGACTCCACACCAGAGAATTGCAAAACGTTCATACGCAATCAATACCTGAATAAAACATTCGTTTACGTTCAGGCACTGAATAAACTCAAATTCATATGTTGCTGATTTTAAATCAATCAAACTACACTCTTCTTGTTCCATCTCCATTCATAATCGTTCGGTTCATCAGGAAAAGCAAAAATGAGCGCGTATGAGCTTATTCAAAAAATTTCATTATAATAAGAAGGGGTGTTAAATTTTGTAGAAATACATAATAAAAATAATAATAATAACAAACAACAACAAACAAATGCATAAAGAAAAAAATTCCAATTCAAATTTCATTGTAAGTATATTCATAAATAAATAAAATCTAATTCTTTGATTTATACATGAAACGCATATGTAAAAAAACTTTGTCGTTTATTATTCAACGCACGGTTTCTCAAAAATGTGAAGTTCTAATGTTCGATCAGATGACAACACGTTCAACAACATGCAGCTGAGTGATTAAATGTGAATTGTTTTGTTTATGTTCGACAGATGATCCAAAATAAGCGTTCAACAAACATAATGCTGATTTTATTCAAAAGCGAGCTTTATTGAGTGATTAAATGTGAATAAGAATTTCAAAGTATGATTAAATTAAGCAAACATTTGATTTTGCAGTTCTCTGACCCTACACCATATACATTCATGTGCGGAAAAATAGGGACACCTGCATGCAACAAATTTAAAGTAAAAAAACACACATACATTTTGGGAAGAAACTAACAATATTATTTTTAGATTATGGTATAACAATAATTCTTCATTTTATGTAACAATTCAAACTTTGTTGTTGCAATTGAAAAAAAAAACAGCATTAAAAAGTATTATAATTTCCTATAGTCGAATGTGAATGAAAATTGGGGCAGTAAGAAATGTTTTGAAATAACATTAGCATTTTTTTGATGGAAATATAATAGTGGTCACTGTATCTAATAGATGTACCCATTTATGTATCATTTTTATGTAAATAAGTGTACCAAGTATGAAGCCAAGGGTGAAATAGGTATGGAATAAAGAAAATCGGAACAGATTGCCATATGCATGGAATTTTTAAATTTTGTAAGTGCCAGACTACTTCGTTGGTATTGTTTATCAATTCTAACCCAAACAAAAGAAGACCTGATCAGTATTAAGTCCTTAGAAAGCTGATTTCCTATCGAAAATCGGAAATTATTTACATATTTAAAAGAGCATCGAAAGTTAAATTTTGTTTTTTTGGGGTTTTTCAATTCACATTTCAATAATTAGTTGATAGTCTTTGCATAAAAAAATATATAACATTTTTTTATTTTTATATATTTCTATATTTTAAGTGCATATTTTATGCGCATAAAACACTTTTTTATGGGATATTTGCGGTTTCCCTGCAGATAAGGTACAATAATTAAATTGAAAAAATATTGTCAAGGTGAAAAATATTTTGTGGCCCAAAAGGCCAAAAAGTAAGAAAATTTTTGAGGTGAAAAAAATTTGAGATGAATATAAAATATTGTTCATCTGTAGATGTCTGATGAAAAATTATAACAAAATGTTTTACTCGCCAGATGTTATTATGAAATTAAACTAAAATAAACAAATTTGTATGGAAAATTTAAAGGTACCTTCACATTTTCATTCATTACTTTTTTACCGCTGGTCCGAGGATAACATAGCATCTGAGTGAATTCGATCAACTTCGCTTCTTCCTCGCGACGTGCTCACCTTTTCAACGGACAGACGGACGTGACTAGATCGGCTGCAAAAAATTTAAACATTTTTTTTAAAACTATATGTATATGCAACTTAAAATAATGGTAGTTAATCGAAGAACTCACCCACAAATTATAACTATTATTTTTTTTTCATACTCTGCGCATTGATACGTATCGTTTTAATACTATTACATCAATTTTGTTTTATCGGATAAAAGTGTTCAGGTTCTAAAATTAAATGTGTCTAGGAGCCAAATAAAACTGAATATGCTTTAAAAATTCGACTTTTTTTATTTTTTTCAATCGAGTTTTTCATATGCTTCCAAAATTTTAAAAAAATTCGCAAAAAGGTGCATTTTCTTTAAAAAGTTCAAACCAGTGTAGAATAAAATATAAACATTCAAGACCTCTGCGTCGAGCAAATACATTAGTGGAAGCGGCCGTCCCATACATTGTAGCGACGACTGTAACCTGAAAACTAATTTTACCTTTCACTTAATAAAAAAAAATTTACGAGTAATTTTTATGTAATAAAGCAATAATTTTTATACGACTGTTTTATAGTTTTTAAACCGATAAACAGAGGCTAGTGGATCACAGAGGAATAATCCGTTACTGCATTTTTAATTAACATCCGCCGCTAATTATTAATTTCCTTGCCGCGGGTCTCTGGTAATAATACACCACATTTACTTTTAGCCCAAGGTGAGTTTCTCGACTTTAAGCTTTTTTATACACATTTTTGGTGAGCTTTTTAATTGTTGCCAGTGTGTATGCCTATGGTACGTATTTTTTTGACAGATTTTAGAAAAAAAAATATTTGGGAATTAGGTACAAATGCGTACAATTAAAATATAAAAAGAATTTGTTCTAAATTATCAGTATCTTCAAAAATTTAATTTAAAACTGATTTGATGTTTAAAAAAATTGGTGAATTTGCAATATTTTTGGGAATTCTGGGTATTTGAATAGAAAAGTTGCAATACGAGATGAGGTACTTGGCAGCACCTTGCATTATGAGCTTTTACCTTAAGGCTATTTTTAGCATACAACTGGTGTATGTATTAGTTATAATCACCATGTGTCTATTTTTGGCATACAAGTATAATGATGAGGTACTTGGCAGCACTTTGCATTATGAGCTTTTACATTAAGTTTATTTTTAGCATACAACTGGTGTATGTATTAGTTATAATCACAATGTGTCTATTTTTGGCATACAAGTATAATGATGAGGTACTTGGCAGCACTTTGCATTATGAGCTTTTACCTTAAGGCTATTTTTAGCATACAACTGGTGTATGTATTAGTTATAATCACCATGTGTCTATTTTTGGCATACAAGTTAGCTTTGTGTGCCATCTGACCCAGGTTCGATTCCTGGCTCATTTTTAGCCCAAGGTGAGTTTCTCGACTTTGAGCTTTTTTATACAACTTTTTGGTGAGCTTTTTAATTGTTGCCAGTGTGTATGCCTATGGTATGTATTTTTTAAATACAAATATTTTTTGACAGATTTTAGAAAAAAAAAATATTTTGGAATTAGGTACAAATGCGTACAATTAAAATATAAAAAGAATTTGTTCTGAATTATCAGTATCTTTAAAAATTTAATATAAAATTGATTTGAAGTTTTAAAAAAATTGGTGAATTTGCATTATTTTTTCGGAATTTTGGGTATTTGAATAAGAAAAGTTGCAATACGAGATGAGGTATTTGGCAGCACTTTGCATTATGAGCTTTTACCTTAAGGCTATTTTTAGCATTACAACTGGTGTATGTATTAGTTATAATCACCATGTGTCTATTTTTAGCATACAACTGGTGTATGTATTAGTTATAATCACCATGTGTCTATTTTTGGCATACAAGTATAATTATATGTTACTTTATATTAACGAACAGAACCCATAACGTGTAGCGTTCCCTTGGCACAGCACTTGTGTGTTAGCTTTGTGTGCCATCTGACCCAGGTTCGATTCCTGACTCAAGCAAGCAAGAAAAAGTTTCTTTGTGAAAAAGTTAACAGATGGTGTTGTTCGAGGTTGGTGTTGGGGATGGATGCATGGAAGTAAGATGATGGATGGTTGCAGATGGTAGTATTGGCGGAGGATGGAAAGAAGTGTGAAGGCGAGTGGTGGAGGATGGATGGTTGGGAAAGGATTTTAATAATGGTAATGGTCGCTGAGGAAGTGGGTGAGTGGGAGTAGTGAGTTGGTGGTGGGATGAGGGGGGAAGTAAGTGGCATGGATGGCATGGATGGCATGGATG